>WNGS01167056.1:0-17325 GCA_020271785.1 Procambarus virginalis | reverse complement strand
TTGTATGTTGGGGGTGGTGGTTCTCTAGTATATTGAGGAGGTTGTACTGTGGGTCTTGGTGGTGGTAGTAAGTGCGTGTGGGTGGTCTGTGGTGTGGGTGATGGTGTGGATGGTTTGTGTGGTAGTGTGTGGAGGGTATGTCGGATGGTTTCGTGTGGGGGGGGTTTTTAATGTATGGTGTGGTGTGGTCGGGGGGTTGGTTGTAGATTGTGTGGTGGTGCGTTCTGTACATGTAGTGGATGGACGTTGGTCTATGTACGGTGGTGAGTCTGCTCCTGTTGCTGGTGGGTTGCGGTCTGGTGTATGGTGAGGTGTGGGGCGGTAGTGTGTGGTGGAGTGTAGTGGGTGGTGCGGAAAAATTGGGGTGGTAGTGGTTTGTGCCACCTCCACACACTACAACCACTCCACACACTACAACCACCTCCACACACTACCACCACCATCACACACTACCACCATCACCACACACTACAACCACAACCACACACTACACCACACCCACACACTACCACCACCACACACTACAACCCCCTCCACACACTACAACCACCTCCACACACTACAACCACAACCACACACTACCAACACCACCACACACTACAAACACCACCACACACTACAATCACCACCACACACTAACAACCAATATTACACATTACAACCACCACCACCACAAACTATAGACCAATATCAAACCTATACCCATACTATCAAAACAGTCTCCAACACCGGACCACGCCATCACATTTAAACCACCACCAAGCCCACAAATACGTCAACATCAACCAGCATTACACCGTCTAACATACTCTGTCAGATGTAACAGCTAAATTTGTGAATTCAAGATCAATTCTATTGTATAACACAGTGTTAGTACGAGAAAAATGTTACTTACATTCGAAGCCGTGTTTTAAAATGGCGGGGATCTTGTTGTACTGACGCTCCACACTGAGTGTTCGTTTGCGTATGATGAACGTGTGACAATTTACTACAACAATTATTTAATTATTCTTATTCTTTATTTTACTATTTTTAGGATACATGAAATTTCCAACTTATTTGTACACAATAATATAATTGCAATGTCATACCCTTATATATTATGGAAAATACAATGCCATGAACGAAGTCAAAGTCAAGTCGAAGTCAAAGTCATTGGCCGAACGTATTAGTCATTTTTTTCTAACAAACGATAGGGAATAACAAAACCACATAGTATATAAGTATACTTATTTATTTGTTTATTTATTTATTTATTTATATACAAGAAGGTACATTGGGTTTGTGAGAATACATTGAATAGTACAGTATTTACAGTCTTGTAAAGCCACTAGTACGCACAGCGTTTCGGGCAGGTCCTTAAGCTAACAGATAATTTTAAGTAGGTAATTTCTATCAGAATTGATAAATGATAACAAATACATTGCAAGAGAAAAATGAGATGAGAGAGCTTAGTAAGTATATTAAAGCACATTGTTATATTAAAGCTCTGATTGATTACATTGACAGCTTGATTGGTAATTTAAACAAGATTAATAGACACCATACAGCAGATTGACAGCACATATAAGACATCAATGATCACAATGGTAAAGATTTTCAGATTGGGTACATAAAGATTGGGAGACTGGGTAGCAATAGATACAGATAAACAAGATTAATAAACACCATACAGCAGATTGGCAGCACATATAAGAAGACAGCAATGATCACAATGGTAAAGATGTTCAAATTGGGAACATAAAGGTTGGGAGATTGGGTAGCAATAGATACAGTGCAATTTTAAGGCAAAAGGTGAAAAACTATGAAGATGAAATTAGGTACTTATTAGTATTGATTTTGAATGATGTAAAAGTTGGACAGCTTTTCAATTCAATAGGGAGTGAGTTCCATAAACTGGGTCCCTTTATTTGCATAGAGTGTTTACACAGATTAAGTTTAACTCTGGGGTTGACCAAATTGTATTTTTACTCTTTTTCTGCCATGGTCCCCCCCCTTTTTTCCATTTTTTCTTATTTTTTCTCAACACAATTTATACTTTAATTATGCGGATCAGTACATCACCTGGAGTCCTGTTTGCCTAACCACTTCTGCAATGTGGACATAAAACGATGTCCTCAAAAAAATATTTGTATAAAATTCAATTTAATCTGATTTACTTTGGGTTTGTTTCAAACTGCGCGCCATGAGGTTCTCTTTCTCACCACTAGGCTGCATGGTACAATAAGTTCATGAGAGGTGTGGACCACTTCGATCAAATGCTATTACCATTTTACCAGGAAAACTCACAAGTGGACCAAAAAGATAACGTTTATTTCCTGCAATTGGCATTGCATAATGCCTTTGTTTTGTACAAATACAACACAACTGATCTAAAAAAGCTAACATTGCTACAGTTCCACGAGGTGGTAATTTGGGCCCTATTGTGCTGGGACCCGGAAGATTGGCCTCAAACAGCAACAGTATCTCAACACTTGCGGCACGCTCCAGACATAAATGATGACACAGGTCCTGCCTATGCTGACGCCATGCAAACTCCCGGACCATCTGGTGTGAGGCGGCCTTTGTTCACTTCAACACCTCAAGTTGAAGCAGCAACCGAATCAGAACCCGAGATGTCTGGCACACTGCCATTTGACGAGACGGTTTTGTCAGATGACTCTGACTCTGACTCAAATGTTGAACCTCCAGCGATTCCGTTGATTCTGAAAATCGCATGAGCTACAAACTGAAACGAGTATTTTGATACCAGAATGAACACTGTATCACATAAACTGCCGTAAGTAGACTCGAACCTTCATAGATTTTTTTTTGGGTGTAGCGTTTATGGGGAGCCGGTCGGCCGAGCGGACAGCACACTGGACTTGTGATCCTGTGGTCCCGGGTTCGATCCCGGGCGCCGGCGAGGAACAATGGGCAGAGTTTCTTTCACCCTATGCCCCTGTTACCTAGCAGTAAAATAGGTACTTGGGTGTTAGTCAGCTGTCACGGGCTGCTTCCTGGGGGTGGAGGCCTGGTCGAGGACCGGGCCGCGGGGACACTAAAAAGCCCCGAAATCATCTCAAGATAACCTCAAGATAGCGTGTGTCTGCATGAGTGTCCCAAACGGGTTGCAGGTGGGTGACTTTAGCCGTTTATACTGGTAATGCTTCCCCCATATCATGTATTATATGCATATGTCTATTTAGGGAATTTTATTCCGATCAATGTACAACCAGAAATAACTGTGTGCAACAAGTATAAACTTGACAAACATAACAACAGTAAAAAACATTTCGTGTGTGTTTGACACTCACTGATATGTTCCAGCGTTGTTTTATATTTGGCGCTATTCTAACTTACACTTTGTTGATCTTTTTTACCTACGGGCTCATAGAACATTCTATTGCGAACACATTGGCACAAAAATGAATGACGTACATAGAATAATAATGTCAGGACAGTGAAATAATTATAAACTTTCAAAGCGCTGTATCGCACATGTGTCGTCGGGTCACCGATACTGGGTAACAGTTCCGCCAATTCCCACACTCATGCGGGTGGGCCGCGACCATTATTCTACGTTTATATTCATATCACCGTGTTGGGAATTTCATTGCGAGTCCATTGATACCAAAATTAACGCTGTAGAACAAGTGTGGAAGTGATAACAATCCCAAGAGTAAAAACATTTTGTTGCTGTTGGGTGCTCACGGCGAGTCATCTATGTAGTTATTTATTTGGTGCTGGTCTCCCTGTACCTTTCGTGACCTTTTTTTACTGATGCTCTTCTAGAGAATTTTATTGCGAACACGTTGGTACCAAAATGAAATACGTAGCTCGAGAACTAAGGTCAGGAGAGTAAAAAGAGTATACACATTTTTGTTTTGACGCTTAAGTGACATCCCTTCGTCATCCCTTCCACTTTCTAGCGTGTGGTCTGGTCAACATACTTTAGCCAGGTTATTGTGACTCATCGCCTGCATAGAAACTGTAATTGTGGTTGATCTCGAACCCATTGATAATGTGACGACTTATACTGAATTTTGTAACTATATCATCAAGATTGTAACCAGCTTAGCTAAATGTATTGTGGGGTTCAGTCCCTAAGCCCATATATGTGCCTCTGTAACCATTTAGGTTACAGGGCAAAAACATAAGAACAAAGGTAACTGCAGAAGGCCTATTGGCCCATACCAGGCAGCTCCTATCTATAACCACCCAATCCTACTAATATACATGTCTAACCCGCGCTTGAAACAATCGAGGCAGCCCACCTCCACTACTATGAAGTTCGAAAAATAATTCCTCCACCACTATGAAGTTGAAAAAGAAGAAACTCTGAAGTCCGTATAGCAGGTTAAGCAAAGGCAAATCCTAAAGGTTTTTTCAGTTATATCGAACAAAGGTTAGGGAAAGGATAGGACCATTAAAGACCGAGACAGATCATATATTGGATTTTCGATTTTTGATATTTTGATATTTTTTGATATTCGATTTTTGTATCATCGGCAAATTTGCAAATGCTGCTACTCAAACCTTAATCTAAAATATTTATATTTATTATAAACAACAGAGGTCCCAGTCCAGAGGCTTGAGGCACTTCGCTTACAACATTTTTCCACTCTTATAACCACCCAAGCCCACTCATATACATGTCGAACCCACGTTTGAAACAATCAATGGACTCCACCACGTTTGGCGGTAATTTGTTCCACAAATCAACAACCCTGTTACCGCACCAGTATTTTCCCAGGTCTTTCCTAAATCTAAACTTATGCAATTTATACCCATTATTTCGTCTGGTGCTGATACTTTTAATATCCCATTTGTTATGTCCATTCATCAACTTGTAAACCTCTATCATGTCACACCTAACTCTTCGCCTTTTCAGTGAATGCAATTGGGGAATTAACTTTGTTAATTAACTATGCTGGATACGTTCAAGTGAATTTATATCAATTCTATAGTACGGCGACCAAAACTGAACTGCATAATCAAAATGGGGCCTAACCAGAGCAACAAATTGATTGATTGATAAGAATTAAGCCACCAAAGACACGGCACGGGAATGAATAGCTTTAAAGAGCAAGATATAGCTGAAGAACAAAACCAGGTGTCTTGTTATTAACCCTTCGATTAATAAATCTTAGTGTCCTATTTGCCTTATTACGAACATTCATGCATTGATCTTTTGGTTTTAAATTCTTACTAATCATAACTCAAAGATCCCTTTAGAAATATCCGACTTCGCAATCACAACACCATCTATCTCGTATCTTGTAACTCTATCATATCATTACCTAACCTCAAAACTTTACATTTATCAGCATTGAACTGCATCTGTCAACCTTTTGCCCATTTCAAAACTCTATTTAGATCAACTTGAAGAGATAGTGAGTCTTCTTCTGTGTTATTTCCCTACCGATTTTTGTATCATCGGCAAATTTGCAAATGTTGTTACTCAAACCTAAATCTAAATCATTTATATATACAGTATTATAAACAACAGAGGTCCCAGGACAGAGCCTTGAGGTACTCAACCTACAACATTTTCCAACTCTGACTTAACCCCATTTATACTAACTCTGTTGAGCGTTGACCATATTTATACATCAACTCTGTTGATGTGAGCACTTAATTGGCGGTCAGTGGTGGCGCTTCTTAAAAAGCAATATATACTCTCGATCGTGATTTAGTTTAGTTTGCGGTGTAAAGAAAAAAGAGCATATCAATGTTATATCACAGAAAACGAATTTATCACAAACTCATGTATTTGTCTTATCATATAGAAATGCATTCATATTTTTGTTGGAATCTGTGGAATCTGTATGTAGAATGGAAATTAATTATAGTTGAACCTGCAGAGAGGAGTTTAAGAATCTGTGGTGAGAGTGATGGACACAGCCTTCACAATTATACTTCAGAGAATGTAAACATCTAAGAGTCACTAGAAATATGTGTAGAATAATGAACCCTACAATTGAATTGAAATTGAAATAAGTTTATTGATGTAAAATACACACAAAGGGATGAGGTAGCTCAAGCTATTCTCACCCCGTTCAGTACATATACACACATCACAAACCATGAACATATTACCAAACATTCTGAGAGATAACATATACATTTCCTCCTTCACAAGTAGTATGGTAGAACCCTACAATGTTTGAGTTGGTGAAAACACCATTTGTCATATAGATACTTGCTGTTCTTAAAGATTCACCCATTTTGCACCAGCAAGAAAACATATGAGATTTTAAGGGTTGACGAATGTTAATCTTCTTGTTTGATAAACTGTGCACTTGAGACATAGTTAATAAGAACACGCCAATATAAGACAACAAAACGTTTCCTGATTCTTTCACACCACTTTCCAGCAACTTTTATAATTTATATAAATTATTTTAGGGAATAATACATAAATTATATATTTAAACATGATATTAGTGTTTAGTGAAATGCATAAGGAGTCAAATTGTGTTAAAAAAAGCGATTTTTTGAAAATTTGGAAAACTACTTTTTTCTGATCATATATTATAAGTAAATGGATTGTGAAGGTTTCACTCAGCAAATAAATATCATTCACAATCTATTAATGAATTTTACAAAAAACACCATAAATTTTATATTTAAACATGTAAAAACTATTTGTAATACATTAGGAACAAAATAGTTGTAGAAAAACAATTTATTATAAAACCTTTGTGTTTGGATTTTTTGATTAAAAGTTTCTCAAAGGCTCTCCTGCACCATTCTCAATGCAAATCATTCCCACGCCTATGGGAAGAGATAGACGAACGTTTTCTAGATGATTTGTGTTTGCTGGGTTTGGAGTTCCATAAGTTACAGAGAGAAGATCTTACCTTGACACCATTATTCTTTCAGGCTGAGACCCAATCCGACAGTGTTCCTGGGTTCTTTATGGAGAACGAAATACTCTATCGCAGGTATAGACCCAGTAAACTGAAGGACGAGGACGATTGGGCAGACGTTGAACAACTAGTGATTCCTACCAGCCTGCGGCCCACAATTCTACACCTGGCCCACGGAGCACTATCACACTACGGGTTCAACAAGACTTACCATGGAATTCGACAAGACTACTACTGGCCAGGTATGGTTAACGATGTCAAGAATCATGTCAAACTGTGCCACGTGTGTCAGTTAGCCGGGAAACCGAACGTTTCCATTCCCAGAGCACCACTGATACCCATCCAGGTGCCTGAGGAACCGTTCCACAGACTTATTATTGACTGTGTTGGTCCTTTGCCTCGGACCAGTGCAGGCAACGCCTATATCTTAACTATCCTGTGTCCTACCACCAGATTCCCCATAGCAGTTCCAGTGAAAAACATTACGGCTGCTACAGTGGTGAAGAATTTATTGAAAATATTCACCCAGTATGGATTTCCGAGGGAGATTCAGAGCGATTGTGGCACCAACTTCACCAGTGATCTTTTCAAACGGACTCTGGAGGAGTTCAACATCAAACAGGTACTGTCCAGCCCCTATCATCCTGCTTCACAGGGTTCTCTCGAGCGTAGTCATCAGACTATCAAGGCACTCTTAAAAAAGTTTTGCAATGAGACCTCAAAGGATTGGGATAGGCAACTTAATCTCATTATGTGTATTTTCAGAAGTCTTCCCAACGAGTCACTAGGAGTATCTCCTTATGAGATAATCTACGGACGTAAGTGCCGTACACCTCTCAAGGCTTTCAAGGACTCTCTACGTGATGCCACCTTCAGTGAGCATCAGAATGTGCCCCAGTATCTTCAAAACCTCCGACACATTCTAGAGAGGGTCCATTCCTTTGCTAGCAACAACCTACAGAAAGCCCAAGAGAGGATGAAGACTCGTTACGACCAGCACTGCCAAGTAAGGAAGTTTAAACCGGGAGACTTAGTTCTTGCCTATTTCCCTATCCCAGGTTCTCCTTTACAGAACAGGTTCTCAGGACCCTACCGTGTTAAGGAGTGCCGGAACAACTTCAACTACGTTCTCGAGACCCCCGATAGGCGGCGGAAGACCCAGCTGTGCCACATCAATCTGCTCAAGCTCTATCATGGGGTTCCTCCCACTGTGTTAACCAACTTCACCTCATTTACAGGTCCATACAGCCACAGTGAGACCTTCCCTGCTTCTCCTTCCGAAAACACTGACACTGAGACAGCGCTTTCTAATTCGGAAATCCTTACTGACCTTCACAATCATTTTCAGGACGATAATAGTGCTTCACTCATCAAACTCATCAGAGGACATCAAGAGTTGTTTCGAGATGATCCACAGGAGTGCACTGTGACTCGGCACGACATCCAACTGCTACCTGACACCCAGCCGATTCGCCAGCCGTTCTACCGAATCAGCCCTAGCAAGAAGGAAGTCATGCGTGCTGAGGTACAGTACCTCCTGGACCATGGACTGGCTACCCCCTGTGAGTCCCCCTGGGCCTCACCATGCATCTTGGTCCCAAACCTCACGGTAAGATCCGTCTTTGCACGGACTATAGGAAGCTTAACAGTGTCACCGTGAAGGACGCATACCCATTACCTAGGATTGACGACATCCTTGATGCCATTGGTAATGCTCGCTACCTGTCCCAGGTGGACTTACTCAAGGGCTATTACCAGGTGAGCTTAACGGAGCGAGCTAAAGAACTGTCTGCCTTTATAACCCCTTTCGGGCTTTTCAGGTACAACCGCCTTCCCTTTGGACTCTGCAATGCCCCAGCCACCTTTCAGAGAGCTGTCAACCGCGTCATCCAGGGCTTGGACAACACCTACGCCTATTTGGATGATATCGTTGTAGCATCCAACACCTGGAGCGAACACCTGCTCCAGCTACAACGATTGTTCTACAAGCTCCTGAAAGCCGGCCTCACCATCAATCTGGGCAAGTCCACTTTTGCCAAAGGTAAAGTGCGGTACCTGGGTCATGTTATAGGGAGTGGCAGCCTGGCTCCGTTAAATATCCACATTCAAGCAATCCAACAGTATCCACAGCCTACTACCAGGAAGCAGCTCCTGCGCTTCCTTGGTCTTGCTTCCTATTACCGTAGGTTTGTGAGGAACTTTAGCACTGTTGCAACCCCCTTAATCACCTTAACCAGTCCCAAGCAACGGTATAATTGGACCAGGGAGCAAACCGTTGCCTTCGAACAACTCAAATTCCTCCTCTGTTCTAATCCTATTCTCGCCTCACCAGATATCAAGAAGCCTTTCATCCTCCATGTCGACGCCAGTGGTACCGGCATCGGAAGTGTCTTAATGCAGCAGCGAGGCGAGGAGGTTCTACCTGTCAGCTACTACAGTTGCAAGTTGAAGCCTCATCAGAAAAACTATAGCACTATAGAGAAGGAACTCCTCTCCATCGTCCTGAGCTTACAACACTTTGCACCATATCTGCAAGGTGCTAGGTCCACTACCATCTATTCGGACCACAACCCTCTAAGATTCCTACATCAAGCCCAATTCAATAACCAACGTCTGCTGCGATGGGCTTTATACCTTCAAGGCTTCAATCTGAAGATCTGTTACATTAAGGGGCCTGATAACATCATCGCTGACGCCCTCTCCAGAGTGCATGAGGTAGAGGCAGCTCCACCTCCCACTCTACCTCCCGTGAACGTGACTCCACCAGAACCGCAGGCTTCGGGGGAGAGTTGTGACGATAATCTCTTCCCAGAGATTTAGCCTGCTCTTTCTGCTAGCATCACGTTCAACACAATATTCAAGATACGTTTTCAGTGGCTTAAACGTATATATCAAGACCAGCCACGCACCTGCAACTCCCCCTCCCCCCACTCCTGCACACCTGGTCGACCCGCCAACTGCTACTCCCAGCCAAACTACCGACTTGCGGCCGTCCTGCATTCTCATTGGCCGTTCGAGAACACACCACCTTCAGTCCTCCTCCAACCACGTTGCTAGCCCAGGCAATGTTGGAGTCAACTGGCAGCCTACCAGTCAGAATATCTAGTGCTCTCATGCTATGAACACCTAGTTGACTCACCTCGTGTGATCAAGTAGAGGCTTATAGCTAGCGCATATATTCCCAGCACCATTATTATATATTGTTTATTATATATTTCCCTTGTGTTCAATATTGCCCTCCGATTAACGTAATTTACTTTTATGTTATTTCTTGTTCATTTGTTATACAGTCGCATTATTCAGCCAAGAACTTGTCTTTATTTTACTTTGTTTTTTCTAGATTTATTAAATGACATTTTTATCTTTTGTGTTTTCGTGTATCTTACCTTACCTTACCACAGATTATCATACAAGCAGTCATTCTTTTTTTTCTTTTTTTTATAACTTACATATATGTGACCCAGCATTGACATCTGCCATTTGGAAGACTGCCGACCACCATTTCCAACACGTTACCATCACAATATATATATATATATATATATATATATATATATATATATATATATATATATATATATATATATATATATATATATATATATTGGTGTATACTGGCAGCAGGTTTTCTTTTAAACATGTCTAATTGAATATGACCGCATATTCTGTATTTACTATCTTCTGATTTAGGGCTTCTATCCCTCTAACTATTTTCTTAGCATCAGGGCTTAGCTGAAAGAGGAGTTCTCCAAAACTCATTTTCGTAATTTCAAGGTGAAGAAAAGAAGTGAATTACTATAGAATGTATTACACTTATTTATACAATTTGCACAACGTTTCGAACCTCCATGGTTCATTCTCAAGTGAAAAGAATTTTCAGAACTGGTTGATTTTATACCCGCACTGGGTCAGGTGATAAGACAATAAAGGTGAAAACATGGGGGATACATAAGGGATGGCCTACTGCAGCTTGATTTGGGTGAGTCGTTTCAGCAAAGGTTTGCAATTCTTCCCATGCTGCACACATTTTCTTAATTGTTGAGAAAGAGACATTCTGTATTCTTATTTCTGCTCTATGGTCATTCTTTCATGGGTTTTCATATGTTGAGCCTTACCACTGACTTTCCTGGGACTCATGGCATGATATATAATAATTACTTTAATGTTCAAAATGCAGAAAATCACCACAAACGCGGAATTTCTTATAGGCGCGATCATCACTAAGCGGGCAGCTGTAGTAAACTGAAGCAGGTCGAACCGCGTGACCGGAACCACGCTCTCTACTGACCCGAACGTATACCAACAAATATCGTTAGTCGACGACACCATCATATGTCGAGTCTCATTTTTCGATGAAATTTACATCGTAACTCGAAATTATTGTAAGTTGGAGCAATCGTAAGTCGAGGTGCCACTGTAGTAATGTAGGTCTTTTCTATGTTTAGTGTGAGTTTGTTGATTGACATCCATGAGTGGACTAATTTAATTTATTATTTACAATATTATTTAATGTGGAAGTGGAGATTGGAGGTCAGAATAGAAGAAAGTAGTATCGTTAGCAATGGACTCTCTCCGGGATAGGGTTCCGGTAGTAGAGTCGGATTCGTTCTCGATGCACAATTGAGAATTCCGAGCTTGAATCCCGAGCAAGACAGAAATGGTTGGGCACATATCCTTTCACCTATTGACCTATTCATCTAGCAGTAAGTAGGTATTCAAGAGATAGTCATCTTGTTGTGGGGATTGCATCCTGGGCAGGGTCAGTAATTCAGCTTTGGTGGGAGGGGGATCTCAATGAAAAGCCAAAGTGTGTATAAATACACTTTGGCTTCCTATCCCCTGTCACTAGGAATTAAATAGTATAGGTTTAAGAATGTTAGTAACGTTTGACAAATCAATGATGTATCCAAGAAATAGGAGATATCCTAAGATGCTGCCCTGTGGCACTCCTAGTGTTAAGCCGCAAACTGCGCAACACTTAATATGAAGTGTTGAGTAACTGACTCGAAAGTGTGCACCCCTTCATATGATGTTTAGAAGTGCAACGCAAGATTTAAACGACCCGTGACTACATGGGGTTCACATCAGCTACCTCAGGGCTTTTGTAAACAGACCCCACTTTTAAAAAAATAGTGGGCAACATTCCCGGGTGTGAAAGCCTCACTACTGAGTGAGCCACCAAAGCTGGTGCACGTAGCATGAGCTCTCAGCACTGCTGCTCAACTTGTGACCACAGCATCACAAAAAAAATGTAAAAAATATATGTAACTCTTATTATTTAGTGATGATAGTTATACTGAAGACTCCTGACTGTGATAAAAATGACCAGGATTCTGAGAGTGGGTGGCCCTATGCTCTTTGGGCACTTTGCTAGCTTAGTCGAACAGTTATGGTAAACAAAACAAGTAGATTCTTATATATTACGTGTGTACAAAGTTACAGATTTAATGTTGGATTAATAGATAGAACTAGTACATACAATGACTGAAGCCATTAATACGCACAGTGTATAGGGCAAGGTGTTGGAAAAAAAACTTAGACTAAAACTTAATACTAATTTAAATCAAAAGCATAAACTGAATTGAAAAAATAAAAAAAAAATAAAATAAATGTTAATAATTACGTGATGGATGGAACAGCAGGAGGAATTTTGATTAAATAAACAGAAGATTATAATTTTCTTCAAGTTTATACATGACAGATATCAGCAGTTAAACAAGTTCATCAATAATCAATATAGGTTGAAAATCGCATGACATAGGTTGACATTTAGGAGGTAAGGTAGGTTACATGGAGTTTATTAGGTAATACTTGTTTTTTTCAAATTGGTGAAGAGAGGCCCTTTGACATGATAGGAAGGTCATGTTGGGTATCTGGGGCTTGAACTCAGAAATTAAATTATTTAATTATTGTATTGAAATAACTCGAAGGACCACCACTTTTGAGAAAAGAGGGAAAACAAATAAAAGTGATCATTAGAATGACACTAGAGAACCAGTGTCTATGGAAACTCATTTAAGAATAATCACTTGAAAATAATGAAGACTGTAATTATTAATTAAAGCCAAAGCCTCAAATATCAACATTGGGGGGTTATTTCTAGAAGTTCATATATATCTAGGAACCAGTGTGGTTCGTCACTAGTTCATTGTGGTATTATAAATGGTAAATCTAACTACAATATATTCAAAATATATGGTAATCAAATATATTATAATCATCATTAATCACTGAGCATAAATATTGAGCACAGTTAAAGAATAAACATTAATTACCAAATCTGGCAATAAACATTCTATGGAAATTGCTATATGAATTATAGAAGCAATAATCAAATTGAATAAATTATAAGAAAAATGTGTCTTAGCTGTAAGACGATTTCTAACGCCAGTTCATCATTCGTCCTCGTGGTCACGAAATCCCCATAGAGAAAGAACTCGAGGTAAATAACACGATTGATGAGAATCTTGCTGGCACCTCAAATACACGCTGTAATACAAGAAATATAAAGTAGCAATTGACTAGGCTACAAATTATGTTCAGATATTCATGAAACTGAGATGAGTGAAAACATTACTAACATGTTATTTTTGATGTTCATTCTTCTGACGACAAACTACTCACAAAGGTACTATCTTTGATGCATCAAACCAGAGAAAACTTGTGAGCGTAACGAGTACTGAGGTCTGCCGAAATTCGCGTCTGCCGGACTCAATGTTCACTGCTGTGCACACTTAATTACGGGTCCTGGTATTAATTGTAGACGCGTTATTAACTGCTGAGGCACTAGAGAACACATAGGCAAGTAAATTCACTTATTAACTGGGTATCAACGTAATTCTTGTCGATAAGAATCCCAGCAACTGCCATGTGCTCACCCACGCTGCTCGTGACCAAGCCTTGTTGAGTAATGGCGTCGCCGCCCTCCCTCTCCCGCTCTCGCATTCACCACGGAAATTATTAAACACGAATTATTCTTTTCCGCGCAATTATGGATGAAATGCGATAATATGAACTGGGTGGAATTATAGGGATTTAATAATTATAATATTCTCGATAAATGATCTCTAGCGAGAAATGGAGATGTTATTTATACTTCTCCAGAGCATTCGATCGTAACAGAATAAAAACTGTTACTAAATAATTTCAATTAATAACTCTCGATTTACATTATCAGGAGTAATATTATCAGCAATATGCTCAGATTAAATTATATTAACACTACTGTTAGTGGTGTTAAGAACTACTGCAATTAGTAAGTAATGGTAATTTATCATAATATAATAAGGATGATAAGTGTTGGAAATTTCCAACATAAACCGGGGGGAGAAAACTCGGGTCGCAGTGCCATGTTGAGTACTGACGTACCTATCCCGAAGTTAGTATGTTAGTATGTTAGTATGTTAGTACACACACAACGGATGTCCCGTAAATGTCAAGGACATACAAGAATTTAAGACATGAAATTTAATGTCATAATTAATAGTTTACACAAGTTAATGATTGAATCATACAATTCAAGTAACTGAGACTCTACTGTGAGGTGAATGTCTGGGTCATTGTGACTTGTAGCTGATTGGTTACTAGACATCACAACACAGTATCATCATGATCACTCAAATTGGATGAAAAATTATTTGCTCTTAGTCAGAGCTATAATAGGCTTGTAGTTTCCTTTTACATTGTTGAGCAGCTGCTCTAGTGGGGCGGGTGCTCGGTGGATCAGAATTGTTGTCCTCGGAAACTGTTGAAGCTGGTTCTGATAAACACTCTCGTTCTGCTAATTCGAGAGGTACCAACTTCTCTAATGTCTTTAGAGTAGTAGTGCCTTTGCACAAAACTCGTACTACTCTCAGGATGCCTTGGTGATCTGGGTGGATTGCAACAATTTTGCCTATAGGCCATTCTGACCTTGGTCCATCACTGTCAACTAATACTAGGTCTCCTGGTTTAAGTTGTACTTTATTATAGGGGCTCGAAGCTCCATAGTGGTACTCTCGTAGAGCGGTGAGGTACTCTCGAGTCCACACCTCATTCCACCTTTCAATTACTCTTGAGAGATGTTGGTAACTTTGTACTAAGTCACTCCTGGTTACATAGGAAGGATCGACGGGTCCTCTTCTGCCAAAGGTATCAGAGGGCTCAGCAGGCCTCCATGTATTAAATGCGAGGGACTCAGAGGCTCTCTCTGTGAGAAATCATCTGATAGATAAGTTAATGGGCGATTGTTGACTCGCGCCTCAATTTCCACGACGAGTGTTTGGAGTTCTGAGTAACTAATTTTCTGTCGATGCAAGGTCTTCCTTAAACACTTCTTGACAGTCCCTATCATTCGTTCGTAGAACCCACCTTGCCAGGGGGCTCTGGGAGCAATAAATTTCCAGTGGCATTGTCGTCTCTGCATGACAGACTGCACTTCTGGATGATTCCATATCTCTCGTAAGCAGGCTTCTCCTGCCACAAAATTTGAGCCATTATCAGATATCATGAGTTTGGGACAGGATCTGCGAGCTGCAAATCTACGAAAAGCTTGGATGAAGGCTTCAGCACTCATGTCAGAAGTCACTTCTAAATGTACGCCTCGTGTGGTAGCACATGTGAAGAGGCAAATATAAGCTTTCACTGGTATCTTATCCGGATTGCCAGTGAGAAGCAAGGCTCCTGTGTAATCGACACCAGTGGTCTCAAACGGACGAAGATGAACTACCCTCTCTTTAGGGAGTGGTGGAGGTCCTGGGTAAGGACACACTCGAGCATCGTAGCGTTTACAGATTATACAGAACTTAATAATTGATTTGACAGTTTGACGACCTTGAGGAAGCCAATATTTCTGTCTGAGGTCGGTGAGAGTGTCTAACACTCCACCATGCAAAGTACCATATTGATGGTGATGTAAAACTAGAAGTTTGGTAATAATGTGGTGACGTGGTAGAAGGATTGGATTCTTTGTGTCCAAATCAATTTTTGCATGAAGCAAACGTCCTCCACACCTTAATATATTATGAGTGTTGGTATCATACCAGATACCTAGAGACTTGGTTAATTTATCTGGAAGATTTTCATATTCACTTCCATATGTCTCTTGTTGTGCACGTTTGATCCAGTAGATGATAGGATTGGGAAACTTATGCTTGATTCCTATCTTAGCAAGAAAGTCAAACACATGTGCTGTCACTCTTAATAACTTACTCAAGTTAGAATAATTGTGAGGATTAATAGCCGAGACTCGATGAGGTTCTGGGTCTTTCATGGGAGTAGTGATACTGGTCACTATGACTTGTGGTTTCTGTTTGGGCCACTGACCACTAACAAGCCATGAAGGTCCATTAAACCACATCGAAGACTTACTTAGCTGTTTAAATGTTAAACCTCTTGATAAGTAATCTGCAGGATTGTCCTTAGTGGGGACATGTCTGAATTTATATCCAGCAGATAATTCATGAATTTCCCTAACGCGATTACTAACGTAGGGAGTTTTATTATTGTTATTTTACCCATTGTAAGACTGCCTCATTGTCTGACCACACTACGATCTCACCAAAGTGAATATTATTGAGTGTCTTGGTCAGGCAATGAGCCAATCTTACTCCCACTAGCAATGCAGTTAACTCCATTTGAGGTAAAGATCTCTTCTTGATTGGAGCAACTCTTGCTTTAGATGTGAGTAAAATTGATTGTGCACTATTGACTAAGTAGGCTGCAGCGCCATATGCTTTGCCAGAGGCATCGCAAAAAATGTGCAAATTTGTAGGTAAGTTTTGTCCTGAAGCATTACGAGGAAATTTCAAAACACCTAATTGATTGAAATCCGCTGCGAGTATTTGCCATTTCTCTTGCAACTCATTGGCAACGGATCATCCCATCCCATATGTTTCTGCCAGCATTCCTGCATTAGGAGTTTGCCCCTTATTAATATAGGACTAAGTAAGCCTAAAGGGTCAAATGGTTGACTGACATATGAGAGTAATTTTCTCATGGTAAGGGATGAATTATGGTTTGTACTGACTTGACATTCATCTCGTCAGTACCTGTGTTCCATTCCACGCCCAGAACTTTTAATTGATTAGGCACCTGATAACCTGGAAATTCTTTCTCGATTATCTGGTTTAATGATTTATTGTTTGAGGCCCATGATTGTAGTGGCATATTGGCTCCTAATAACTCACGGTTAGCCTCATGGTAAATTTCTACCAATTTAGATTTATCATTAGTTGTTCCCTGGAAATTATCGACATACAAGTTGTCACTGATCTCTGCCTTATAAGGGCTATTTGACTTCTTCAAATGTGTATCTAATGTGGCTTGCAGTAGAAAACGGTGAGGAAGTCGCTCCAAAAAGCACCGAGGCAAAACGATAGGTTATGACCCACTGTCAGGAGCCTGGGGATCTTTAATCCAGAGAAATTGGTGTAATTTACGATCCTCTTCTTGCAAGCCTACTCTAAGGAAAGCTTTACTGATATCAGCAGTA
>WNGS01167055.1:74622-106071 GCA_020271785.1 Procambarus virginalis | reverse complement strand
GGGTAAGCAGGTCCAACCACTGTGGGTTGGAGGTCTTACTCCCTAACCCTTCAGAAGGCCTCAAGCCCTGTGTCCACCGAAAGCATTGGGTCTCTTTTTTTCCCGGGTACAGTTGCCACAACGGCTAATATGTGTGGTTTGGACTTTTACAGTGACCACAGATATACTCGGGGAGAAGAGACATTACTACAGAATTACCCTTCGGTTCACTCTTATGTGTCGTGGGGTTAGACAATTTAACAGGGTTAGTTATGTCTGAATAGAAGGTGAATAGGTAAGGGTTAGAATGAGCTGGTCTGGACTGGCTGTAGGTATAAGTTTTTGCTACTCTGTGGGTAAATTATTTTTATTGAGCCTTTTGCCCGCCAACTAGTAGTTTTCTGCCATCTTGGCCAAATCCCCTATTTTAGAATTTACCTCTACCCTTCCTCTAATATACTTTGCTACATTCCTGGCATATTATCTATAAACTGTTCCATTAAAATACATTCTTCAGTGCCTCGTATGTTTCGGCTTTAGCCGAGCGAATCCATTTATCAAACAATCTAATTTGATCAATTCAGTGAACGGTTGGTTGTGAGTAGGCCTAAGGTTGCGATAAGCTTGGCGGTGAGCTTCAGGAGTAATTTCATACGCCCTCAAAATTCGTTCCCTGACTTTATCATATTCAAAACACTCGTCGTCAGGCATATTTATAAAAATATCTTGGGCTTTACCCCTAAGTCTTCCCTGTAGGATTTTCACCCACTCTTCCTTTGGCCAGGTCATGGACATGGCCAATCTCTGAAAATGGTTGAAAAACCTTTCAGGGTCCGACTCTGAAAATTCAGGCAAGTTATGCTTTTTCTCATAATGCCTGGGGTTTGAATCCCTGGCAGGTGGTGGTCCCGTGGCATTCGCTCTAATTCTAGCCTCCTCGGTTTGAGTCTTTGCTCCTCTAATTTTATTTTTGCTAACTCTAGAGCTAACTCTCTGTCCCTATGAGCGGCACTTTCCGCTTGGCTAGGCTGGCATAAAGGTGTATCACTTGCCAATAGTTCTTCATCAATACAATGTTGTACTATTTCATTCACAAAAGTCCACTTTTTATCTGCGTCATTTAATTCTAGGCCAAATTCCTTGCCTAACAATACTAACTTAGACTTGGTAAGTTTCTTTATCTCTACCAATGAAGGCTCCATTGCCAGTCTCTGCATTTCAGATGACATCACTAAAATTTTAGCTCCTAGCCACAGAAAAAAATAAAAAATAAAAATTGGAAAAAAAACTAAAATTTGCACAACCCCTAACACAAGGCCACACTAACCTTAATCGTGAAGGGATCCAGCTGGGTGTCCAGTCAGAGCAAAGAATGTCCTTCGCTAGATGAGCTGGACCCTAGGCTAGCACACAACCGTTCTGCGGAAAACAAGAATTTTCAGTTATGGCAATCAAAAATCTAATTTTTTACAACAATAAAGTTCCTCCTGGACTGGCCAACCACTTGTTATAAAACTTGTGTAACTGTACTATGGAGAATCTACAGTATTATGGAGCAGGGTCAGCAGTTAGAATCAAGTGTCACTGGGTAGTGACACAATTAGGCCCGGCCCCCAAGAAACATAGGTTCCTGTTTATACTGTAAGGTTTTAAACAGATCTGTCGTCTGGGATACAATCAACTACGACACTACAACAGGAGTAATGGATACGATACACCTCAAAACTAACTTATTTATTAAACCCTCTTAACAACCCCCATATACATTCACACCAATAACAATAATTATAATAACTTTACCACACTATCTTACGTTAAAAGCCTTGGTCCACTTAAGCAGGATACAAGGTTTTACACTGAACACAAGCTAGGGTAAAGTACTACTGGTGAAACACTTGAAGCTTGGGTAGCTTAGGGTAGCGCCCACGTGGTACCTCACACAACACCACAAACACTACACTAGGGGTACCCAAAACACTGGCAACTACTACCACAGGTCTACCCAAATCTACAACTTCCAGAGTAGGTACCCTTACAAGTACAATAAATATAACTTAACTTAAGGTAAAGGAAATAAGTAAGAGGACGGGTAGAAGGGGAGAGAGAGAGACGCCGAGCCACAGGTCCAGCTGTTGACACCTCGAACGCCTAACAGAGAAGACCGCTTGTCTCCAGTCTCCTCCCTCAGTTGGCTCGCTGCCGGCAGACTGCTCAACTAATCGTACCGGCGCCCTATACCAAGTTTACTCAGGTTTACTTTACAAATGATTAGAAAGTATTAGTAAACATAGTTGGTGCCTATTTTGATATTTAATAACCAACCCCAAGCTCAGTCTTTACATGCTCTGTGAGAAACAAGAATTGTCTTACGTCTGGCAGGGAAGATGGGGACAGACGTCTCGTCATGCGTCCCCTTCTATAAAATATTTTATTTAGCCCAAATTTGACCTCTGGTTTCCAACTGAGGCACCCAGGGTCGTAACACACTGGCTTTAAGTGTTGCACTGGTTGTAAGTGTTTCCCAGGCTGCGAGTTTTGCATTGGCTGTGAGTGTTTCCCTGGGTATGAGTGTTACAAAGGCTGTCAGTGTTTATCTGGCTGAGAGTGCTGCAAAGGCTGTGAGTGTTTCACTGACTGTGAATGTTGCACTGGCTGTGAGTGTTGCGCTGGCTTTACGTGTTGAACTGTCTGTGAGTGTTGAACTAGTTGTGAGTGTTGCACTGGCTGTGAGTGTTGCACGGCTGTGAGTGTTGCACTGGCTGTGAGGGTTTCCCTGGCTGTGACTGTTGCAGTGGCTGTGATTCTTTCATTTGGCTGTGAGTGTTTAACTTGATGTGAGTGTTGCAAAGGCTGTCAGTGTTTTTCTGGCTGAGAGTGCTGCAAAGGCTGAGAGTGCTGCAAAGGCTGTGAGTGCTGCAAAGGCTGTGAGTGTTTCACTGACTGTGAATGTTGCACTGGCTGTGAGTGTTGCGCTGGCTTTGCGTGTTGAACTGTGAGTGTTGCACTGGCTGTGAGTGTTGCACTGGCTGTGAGTGTTGCACGGCTGTGAGTGTTGCACTGGCTGTGAGTGTTTTACTGGCTGTGTTTCACAGGCTGTGAATGTTGCACTGGGTGTGAGTGTTGCACTGACTGTGAGCGTTGCAAAGATTATGAGTGTGACCATTGGCTGTGAGTGTTGCACTGGTTGTGAGTGTTGCAATGATTTTGAGTGTTGAACTAGCTGTGAGTGTTGCCTTGGATGTGAGTGTTGCAATGGCTGTTAGTGTTTCACTGGCTAAGATTGTTTCACTTGTTGTAAGTCTTGCACTGGCTGCGAGTTTTGGACTGTCTTTGAGTGTTTCATTGGCTGTGTGTTTTTCACTGGCTGTGAGTGTTGTAGTGCCTGTGAGTGTTGAAGTTGCTGTAAGTGTTGCAGTAGCTATGAGTTTTTCACTGGCTGTGAGCGTTTAACTGGCTGTGAGTGTTACACTGTCTTTGAGTGTTTCACTTGGTGCGAATATTGCTCCAGCTGCCAGTGTTGCACTGGATATGAGGGGTTGCACTGCTTGTGAATCTTGCACTTGTTTTTAGTATTGTCCCGGCTGAGAGTGTGGCACTAGAATAAGTGTTGCACTGGCTGTGAGTGTTCCACAGGCTCTGAGTCTTGCACTGGTTTTGAAAATTTTGCTGGTTGTGAGTGTTTCACTATATGTGAGTGCTTCACTAGATGCTTGTGTTTTACTGACTGTGAGTGTTGCAAAGGCGGTGAGTGTTTCACTGACTGTGAGCGTTCCAATGGCTGTGAGTGTTGCACTGGTTGTGAGAGTTGAACTGGCTGTTTCACTGGCTGTGAATGTTGCAAAGGCTGTGAGTGTTTCTCTGGCTGCGAGTGTTGCACTGGCTTTGAGTTTTACACTGACTGTTAGTGTTGCAAAGGTTGTGAGTGTTTCCCTTTCTTTGAGTGTTGCACTGGCTGTGAGTTTTGCACTGGCTGTGAGTTTTGCACTGGCTGTGAGTGTTGCACTGGATTTGAGTGTTTCACTGGCCGTGAGTGTTGCACTAGGTTTTAGTTTTGCACTGGGTGTGAGTGTTCCACTGGGTATGAGCGTTGCACTGGCTGTGAGTGTTGCAGTGACTGTGAGTGTTTCATTGGCTTTGTGTGTTTCACAGGTTGTGAGTGCTGCAAAGTCTGTCAATGTTTCACTGGCTGAGAATGCTGCAAAGCCTGTGAGTGTTTCACTGACTTTGTGTGTTGCACTGGCAATGAGTGTTGCTCTGACTGTGAGTGTTGCAAAGGATTTAAGTGTTTCCCCCGGCTGTGAGTGTTGCACTAGCTGTGAGTGTTGCACTGACTATGAGTGTTGAACTGGCTAAGAGAGTTTCACTGGTTGTGAGTCTGGCACTTGCTGCGAGTGTTGAACTGGCTGTGAGTTTTGCACTGGCTTTGAGTGTTGGACTGGCTCTGAGTGTTGCACTGCCTGTGAGTGTTTTCCTGGCTATGAGTGTTGCAGTGGATCTGAGCGTTTCCCTGGCTGTGTGTTGCACTGGTTGTGAGTGTTTCACTGGCTATGAATGTTGCAGTGGCTTTGAATATTTCACTGGCTGTGTTTATTTCACTGGCTGTGAGTGTTGCACTGGCTGTCCATGTTTCACTGCCTGTGCGTGTTTCACTGGCCGTGAGTATTGCAATGTCTTTGAGTGTTTCTCTGGCTGTGAGTGTTGAACTCGCTGTGAGTGTTGCATTGGCTGTTTTTTACCTGGCTATGAGTGTTTCACTGGCTGTGAGTGTTTCCCTGGCTATGAGTGTTGCAGTGGCTGTGAATCTTTCCCTGGCTGTGTGTGTTGCAGTGGCTGTAAGTGTTTCACTGGCAGTGAGTGTTGAAAAGGCTGTCAGTGTTTCACTGGCTGAGACTGCTGCAAATGCTGTCAGTGTTTCACTGACTGTGAATGTTGCACTGGCTGTGAGTGTTGCACTGACTTTGAAAGTTGAACTGTCTGTGAGTGTTCAACTAGCTGGGAGTGTTGCACTGGCTGTGAGTGTTGCATTTGTTCTTTGTGTTGCACTGACTGTGAGTGTTGCAATTGCTGTGTGTGTTTCAATGGTTGTTAGCGTTTTACTTGCTAAGAATGTTTCACTAGTTGTGAATCTTGCACTGGCTGCGAGTGATGCACTGGCTGTGAGTGTTTCACTGGCTTTGAGTGTTTCAATGGCTATGAGTCTTACACTGGCTGTGAGTGTTGCATTGACTGTGAGTCTTGCAAAACTGTGAGTGTTTCATTGACTAAGAGTGTTTCACTGGATGTGAGTCTTGCACTGGTTTTGAAAGTTGTACTGGCTGTGAGTGTTGCACTGGCTGTGAGTGTTGCACTGGCTGTGAGTGTTGCACTGGCTGTGAGTGTTGCACTGGCTGTGAGTGTTGCACTGGCTGTGAGTGTTGCACTGGCTGTGAGTGTTTCACTGGCTGTGAGTGTTTCACTGTCTGTGAGGGTTTCACTGGCTGGGAGTTGTGCACTGGCTGTGAGTCTTGCACTGGCTGTGAGACTTGCAATGGCACTGAGTGTCGCACTGGCTGCGAGTGTTGCACTGGCTGAGAGTGTTGTAGAAACTTTGAATATTTCACTGGCTTTGTGTATTTCACTTCGTGTGAGTGTTGCGCTGGCTGTGAGTGCTGCACTGGTTGTGCGTGTTTCACTGGCTGTGCGTGTTTCACTGGCCGTGAGTGTTGCACTGTCTTTGAGTGTTTCTCTGGCTGTGAGTGTTAAATTGGCTGCGAGTGTTGAACTGGCTTTTTTTCACTGGCTGTGAATGTTTCACTGGCTGTGAGTGTTTCCCTGGCTATGATTGTTACAGTGGCTGTGAGTGTTTCACTGGCAGTGAGTGTTGCAAAGTCGGTCAGAGTTTCACTGGCTGAGAGTGCTGCAAATTCTGTCAGTGTTTCACTGACTGTAAATGTTGCATGGCTGTGAGTGTTGCACTGACTTTGAGCGTTGCTCTGACATTAAGTGTTGCACTGGCTGTGAGTATTTCACTGTCTCTGAGTGTTGCACTGGCTTTGAGTGTTACACTGAATGTGAGTGTTGCAATGGTATGAGTGTTCCCCTTGCTGTAAGTGTTGCACTCGGTGTGAGTATTGCACTGGCTGTGAGTGTTGCCCTGGCTGAGAGTGTTGCCCTGGCTGTGAGTGTTGCAATGATTGTTAGTGTTTTTCTTGCTAAGAATGTTTCACTGGTTGTGAATCTTGCACTGCCTGCGAGTGGTGCACTGGCTATGAGTGTTGCACTGGTTGTCTTTCCCTGGCTGTGAGTGTTTCCCTGGCTGTGAGTGTTGAAATGGCTGTGAGTGTTTCATTTGACTGTTAGTGTTTAACTTGATGTGAGTGTTGCAAAGGCTGTCAGTGTTTATCTGGCTGTGAGTGCTGCCAAGGCTGTGAGTGTTTCACTGGCTGTGAGTGTTGCACTGGCTATGAGTGTTGCGCTGGCTTTTCGTGTTGAACTATTTGTGAGTGTTGAACTAGTTAATGAGTGTTGCACTGATGGTGAGTAATGAACTGGCTGTGTTTCACTGGCTGTGACTGTTGCAAAGGTTGTGAGTGTTTCTCTGACTGTGAGTGATGCACTGGCTGAGAGTTTTACACTGACGGTGCGGGTTGCAAAGATTGTGAGTGTTTCGCTTTCTCTGTTTGTTGCACTGGCTGTGCGTTTTCAACTAGCTGTAAGTGTTGCACTGGCTTTGAGTGTTTCACTGGTTTTGAGTGTTTCACTAGCCATGAGTTTTGCACTGGATTTGAGTTTTGCACTGGCTGTGAGTGTTGCACTTCTTGTGAGCGTTGCACTGGCTGTGAGTGTTTCATTGGCTGTGTGTGTTTCACAGGCTGTAAGTGTTGCAAAGGCTCTCAGTGTTTCACTGACTGAGAATGCCGCAAAGCCTGCGAGTATTTCACTGTGTGTTGCACTGGCTGTGAGTGTTGCTCTGACTGTGAGTGTTGCAAAGGTTATGAGTGTTACCCCCGGCTGTGAGTTTTGCCCTGGCTGTGAGTTTTGCACATGCTGTGAATGTTGCACTGGCTTTGAGTGTTGCACTAGCTGTGAGTGTTGCACTGGCTGTGAGTGTTTCACTGGCTGTAAGTGTTGTAATGGCTGTTATTGTTTCACTGGCTGTTAGTGTTTCACTGGTTGTGAGTCTTCCACTGGCTGCGAGTGTTGCACTGGGTGTGAGTGTTCCACTGGCTGTGAATCTTTCACTGGCTGTGGGTTTTTCACTGGTTGTGAGTCTTGCACTGGCTGTGAGTTTTTCACTGGCTGTGAGTGTTGCACTGTCTTTGAGTATTTCACTAGCTGCGAGTATTGCACCGGCTGCGAGTGTTGCACTGGATATGAGTGTTGCACTGGTTTTAAGTGTTGCAATGGCTTTGAGGGTTGCATTGGCTGTGAGTCTGACACTTGCTGCGAGTATTGCATCAGCTGCGAATTTTGCTCTAGAATGGGTGTTGCACTGGCTGTCAGGGTTGCACTGGCTGTGAGTGTTGCCCTAACTATAAGTGTTGCAGAGGCTGTGAGCATTGCAATTGCTTTGAGTTTTGCACTAGCTGTAAGTTTTACTCTGAGTGTGAGTGTTTGAAAGGTTTTGAGTGTTTTCCTTTTTGTGAGAGTTGCACTGGCTGTAAACTTTGCACTGGGTGTGAGTTTTGCACTGTCTGTGAGTAATGCACTTGCTGTGAGTGTTACAATGGCTGTGAGTATTGCACTGGCTTTAAATGTTGCACTGGTTGTGAGTGTTTCCATGGTCATGAGTGTTGCAGTGGCTGTGAGTGTTTCCCTGGCTTTCAGTGTTGCACTGGCTGTGAGTGTTACACTGGCAGTGAGTGTTGCACTGTAAGTGAGTGTTGCACTGGCTTTAAGTGTTACAGTTGTTGTGAGTGTTTCTCTGTCCGTGAGTGTTGCAGTGGTTGTGAGTGTTTCACTCTCTGTGAGTGTTTCACTCTCTGGAGTGTTTCACTCTCTGGAGTGTTTCACTCTCTGTGAGTGTTTCACTCTGTGAGTGTTTCACTGGCTGTGAATGTTGCAAAGGCTGTCTGCGTTTCACTGGCTGAGACTGCTGCAAATTCTATTAGTGTTTCACTGACTGTGAATGTTGCACTGGTTGTGAGTGTTGCACTGCTTTTGAGTGTTGAACTGTCTGTGAGTGTTGAAATGACTGTGAGTGTTGCACAGGCTGTGAGTGTTGCACTGTCTGCGAGTTTTACACTGGCTGTGTTTCACTGGCTGTGAGTGTTTCACTGGCTGTGAGTTTTTCACTGCGTCTGAGTGTTGCACTGGTTTTGAGTGTTGCACTTGCTGCGAGTATTGCACCGGCTGCGAGTGTTGCACTGGTTATGAGTGTTGCACTCTCTGTGAGTGTTGCAATGGCTTTGATGGTTGCACTTGCTGTGAGTTTTGCATTTGCTGCGAGTATTGCACTGGGTGAGAGTGTGGCACTTGAATGAGTGTTACACTGGCTGTGAGTGTTACTCTGGCTCTGAATGTTGCACTAGCTGTGAATGTTTCGCTGGCTGTGAGTGTTTCACTGGATGTGAGTGTTGCATTGGCTATGAGTGTTGCACTGGCTATGAGTGTTACACTGGCAGTGAGCGTAGCATGGCTGTGAGTGTTGCACTGGTTGAGAGTATTGAACTGGCTGTGTTTCATTGGCTGTGAATGTTGCACTAGGTTTGAGTTTTACTCCGTGAGTGTTGCAAATGTTGTGAGTGTTTCCCTTCTGTGAGGTTGCATTGGATGTGAGTTTTGCTCTGGCTGTGAGTGTTGCACTGGCTGTGTGTGTTGCACTGGCTGTGAGTGTTTCACTGACTGTGAGAGTTGTACAGTATTTAAGTGCTGCACTGGCCGTGAGTGTTACACTAGGTGTGAGTTTTGCTCTGGCTGTGAGTGTTGCACTTGCTGTGAGTGCTGCACTTGCTGTGAGAGTTGTACAGTATTTGAGTGTTGCACTGGTTTTAAGTGTTGCACTGTGAGTGTTTCCCTGGCTGTTAGTGTTTCCTTGGCTATGAGTGTTTCCTTTGCTTAAAATGTTACTGTGGCTGTGATGGTTTCACTGGCTGTGAGTTTTTCACTGGCTGAGAGTGTTGCAAAGGCTGGCAGTGTTTCATTGGCTGAGAGTTCTGCAAAGGCTGTCAGTGTTTCACTGACTGTGAGTATTGCACTGGCTGTGAGTGTTGCACTGGGTGTGAGTTTTGCACTGGCTGTGAGTGCTGCACCGGCTGTGAGTGTTACACTGGCTTTGAATGTTGAACTGTCTGTGAGTGTTGAACTGTCTGTGAGTGTTGCACAGGCTGTGAGTGTTGCACTGTCGGCGAGTTTTGCACTGGCTGAGACTGCTGCAAATGCTATTAGGGTTTCACTGACTGTGAATGTTGCACTGTCTGCGAGTGTTGCGCAGGCTGTGAGTATTGCATAGGCAGCGAGTTTTGCACTGGCTGTGTTTCACTGGCTGTGTTTCACTGGCGGTGTTTCAATGGCTGTGAGTGTTTCTTTGGCTGTGAGTTTTCCACTGGTTCTGAGTATTGCACTGGTTTTGAGTGTTGCACTTGCTGCGAGTATTGCACCGGCTGCGAGTGTTGCTCTGGTTATGAGTGTTGCACTGGCTGTGTGAGCTGCAATGGATTTGAGGGTTGCACTTGCTGTCAGTCTTGCATTTGCTGCGAGTATTGTACTGGCTAAGAGTGTTGCACTAGAACGAGTGTTGCACTGGCTATGAGTTTTGCACTAGCTGTGAGTGTTTCACTGACTGTGTGTGTTTCACTGGATGTAAGTGTTGCAATGGCTGTGAATGTTGCACTGGCTATGAATGTTGCACTGGCAATGAGCGTTGCAATGGCTGTGAGTATTGCTCTTGTTGTGAGTGTTGAACTGGCTGTGTTTCATTGACTGAATGTTGCACAGGCTGTGAATGTTTCACTACCTGTGAGTGTTGCACTAGGTGTGAGTTTTACTCTGTGAGTGTTTCGCTGGCAGTGAGTGATGCACTAGGTGTGAGTTTACTCAGTGAGAGTTGCAAATGTTGTGAGTATTTCCCTTTCTGTAAGTGTTGCACTGGATGTGAGTTTTGCTCTGGTTGCGAGTATTGCACTGGCTATGAGTGTTGCACTGGCTGGGAGTGTTGCACTGGTTGTGAGTGTTGTACAGTATTTGAGTGTTGCACTGGCCGTGAGTGTTGCACTGGCCGTGAGTGTTGCACTGGGTGTGAGTTTTGCTCTGGCTGTGAGTGTTGCACTTTCTGTGAGTGTTGCACTGCTGTGAATGTTGCACTGGCGGTGAGAGTTGTACAGTATTTGAGTGTTGCACTGGCTTTAAGTGTTACACTGATTGTGAGTGTTTCCCTGGCTGTGAGTGTTTTCTTGGCTTTCAGTGTTTTCTTGCCTTAGTATTTTGCAGTGGCTGTTAGTGTTTCTCTGGCTGTGAGTATTTCACTGGCTGTGAATGTTGCAAAGGCTGACAGTGTTTCAATTGGCTGAGAGTGCTGCAAAGGATGTCATTGTTTCACTGACTGAGTATTGCACTGGCTGTGAGACTTGCACTGGGTGTGAGTTTTGCACTGGCTGTGAGTGTTGCACTGGCTATGAGTGTTGTGCTGGCTGTGAGTGTTGCACTGGCTTTAAGTGTTGCACTCGTTGTGATTGTTTCCCTGGCCGTGAGTGTTGCAGTGACTGTGAGTGTTTCTCTGGATGTGAGCGTTGCAGTGGTTGTGAGTACTCACCTAGTTGTGTGAGTGTTTCACTGTCTGTGAGTGTTTCACTGGCTATGAGTGTTTCACTGGCTGTGAGTGTTTCACTGGCTGTGAGTGTTGCACTGGCGGCGAGTTTTGCACTGGCTGTGATTCACTGGCTGTGATGGTTTCACTGGTTCTGAGTGTTGCACTGGTTTTGAGTGTTACACCGGCTGCGAGTGTTGCACTGGTTATGAGTGTTGCACTGGCTGTGAGTGTTGCAATGGCTTTGAGGGTTGCACTTGCTGTGAGTCTTGCATTTCTGCGAATATTGTACTGGCTATGAGTGTTGTACTTGAACGAGTGTTGCACTGGCTATAAGTGTTCCACTAGCTGTGAGTGTTTCACTGACTGTGTGTGTTTCACTGGATGTGAGTGTTGCAATGGCTGTGAGTGTTGCACTGGCTATGAGCGTTGCACCGGCAGTGAGCGTTGCAATGGCTGTGAGTATTGCACTGGTTGTGAGTGTTGAACTGACTGTGTTTCATTGACTGTGAATGTTGCACATGCTGTGAGTGTTTCACTTGCTGTGAGTGTTGCACTAGGTGTGAGTTTTACTCTGTGAGTATTTCGCTGGCAGTGAGTGTTGCACTAGGTGTGAGGTTTACTCTGTGAGTGTTGCAAATGTTGTGAGTGTTTCCCTTTATGTAAGTGTTTGCACTGGATGTGAGTTTTGCTCTGGCTGTGAGTGCTGCACTGGCTGTGAGAGTTGTACAGTATTTTGAGTGTTGCACTGGCCGTGAGTGTTGCACTGGGTGTGAGTTTTTGCTCTGGCTGTGAGCGTTACTCTTGCTGTGAGTGTTGCACTGTTGTGAGTGTTGCACTGGCTGTGAGAGTTGTACAGTATTTTGAGTGTTACACTGGTTGTGAGTGTTTCCTGGCTGTGAGTGTTTTCTTGGCTGTGAATGTTTCCTTGGCTTAGTGTGTTGCAGTGGCTGTGAGTGTTTCACTGGCTGTGTGTATTTCACTGGTTGTGAGTGTTGCAAAGGCTGACAGTGTTTCATTGGCTGAGAGTGCTGCAAAGGCTGTCAGTGTTTCACTGACTGTGAGTATTGCACTGGCTGTGAGTGTTGCACTGGGTGTGAGTTTTGCACTGGCTGTGAGTGTTGCACTGGCTTCAAGTGTTGCACTTGTTGTGAGTGTTTCCCTTGCCGTGAGTGTTGCAGTTGTTGTGAGTGTTTCACTGGCTGTGAGTGTTTCACTGGCTGTGAGTGTTGCAAAGGCTGACAGTGTTTCATTGGCTGAGAGTGCTTCGAAGGCTGTGAGTTTTTCACTGACTGTGAGTATTGCATTGGCTGTGAGTGTTGCACTGGGTGTGAATTTTGCACTGGCTGTGAGTGTTGCACTGGCTTTGAGTGTTGCAAAGGCTGTCTGCGTTTCACTGGCTGAGACTGCTGCAAATGCTATTAGTGTTTCACTGACTGTGAATGTTGCACTGGCTGTGAGTGTTGCAATGGCTTTGAGGGTTGCATTTGCTGCGAGTATTGCACTGGCTGAAAGTGTGGCACTTGATTGAGTGCTGCACTGGCTGTGAGTGTTGCACTGATTGTGAGTATTGAACTGGTTGTGTTTCATTGGCTGTGAATGTTGCACAGGCTGTGATTGTTTCACTGGCTGTGAGTGTTGTACTAGGTGAGAATTTTACTCTGTGAGTGTTGCAAATGTTGTGAGTGTTTTCCATTCTGTGAGTGTTGCACTGGATGTGAGTTTTGCTCTGGCTGTGAGTGTTGCACTGGCTGTGAGTGTTGCATTGGCTATGAGAGTTTACAGTATTGAGTGTTGCATTGGCTGTAAATGCTGCACTGGGTGTGAGTTTTGTTCTTGCTGTGAGTGTTGCACTTACTGTGAGTGTTGCACTGGCTCTGAGTGTTGCACTGGCTCTGAGTGTTGCACTGGCTCTGAGAGTTGTACAGTATTTGAGTGTTGCAATGGCTTTAAGTGTTGCACTGGTTGTGAGTGTTTCCCTGGCTGTGAGTGTTTCCTTGGCTGTGAGTGTTTCCTTGGCTTAGAGTGCTGCAGTGGCTGTGAGTGTTTCACTGGCTGCGAGTTTTTCACTAGCTGTGAGTGTTCCAAAGGCTGACAGTGTTTTATTGGCTGAGAGTGCTGCAAAGGCTGTCAGTGTTTCACTGACTGTGAGTATTGCACTGGCTGTGAGTGTTGCACTGACTTTGAGTGTTGAACTGTGTGTGTGTGTTGAGCTAGCTGTGAGTCTTACACTGGCTGCGAGTGTTGCACTGGCTGCGAGTGTTGCACTGGCTGCGAGTGTTGCACTGGCTGCGAGTGTTGCACTGGCTGCGAGTGTTGCACTGGCTGCGAGTGTTGCACTGGCTGTAAGTGTTGCACTAGCTGTGTTTCACTGGCTGTAAGTGTTGCACTGGCTGTGTTTCACTGGCTGTGAGTGTTTCCCGGGCTGTGAGTGTTTCCTTTTCTGTAAGTGTTTCCTTGGCTTAGAATGTTGCAGTGGCTGTGAGTGTTTCACTGGCTGTGAGTTTTTTACTAGCTGTGAGTGTTCCAAAGGCTGACAGTGTTTTTATTGGCTGAGAGTGCTGCAAAGGTTGTCAGTGTTTCACTGACTGTGAGTATTGCACTGGCTGTGAGTGTTGCCACTCGGTGTATGTTTTGCACTGCTGTGAGATTGTACTGGCTGTGAGTTTTACACTGGCTGTGGGTGTTGCACTGGCTTTAAGTGTTGCACTGGTNTGTGAGTGTTGCACTGGCTGTGAGTGTTGCATTGGTTGTTAGTGTTTCACTGGATAAGAGTGTTTCACTGGTTGTGAGTCTTGCACTGGCTGCGAGTGTTGCACTGGCTGTGAGTGTTTCACTGGTTGTGAGTGTTTCATTGGCTGTGTGTGTTTTGCTGGCTGTGTGTTGCGCTTTTTTGAGTGTTTCACTGGCTGCGAGTATTGCACCGGCTACGAGTGTTGCACCTGACTTTTATTGTTGAACTGACTGTGAGTGTTAAACTGGCTGTGAGTCTTGCAAAGGCTGTCAATGTTTTTACTGGCTGAGAGTGCTGCAAAGGCTGTGAGTGTTTCAATAAATGTGAGTGTTGCACTGGCTGTGAGTGTTGCGCTGGCTTTGTGTGTTGAACTGTCTGTGAGTGTTGCACTGGCTGTGAGTGTTGCACTGGCTGTGAGTGTTGCACTGGCTGTGAGTGTTCCACTGGCTGTGAGTGTTGCACTGGCTGTGAGTGTTGCGCTGGCTTTGCGTGTTGAACTGTCTGTGAATGTTGAACTAGTTGTGAGTGTTGCACTGGCTGTGAGTGTAGCACTGGCTGTGAGAGTTGCACTGGCTGTGAGTTTTGCCCTGGCTGTGAGTGCTGCACTCGCTGTGAGTGTTAGACTGGTTGTGAGTGTTGAACTGGCTATGAGTCTTTCATTGAATGTGAGTGTTGCACTGACTGTGAGTTTGACACTGGCTTTGAGTGTTGCACTGGCTGTGAGCTTTGCACTGGCTGAGTGTTGCATTGGCTGTGAGTGTTTCACTGGCTAAGAGTGTTTCACTGGCTGTGAGTGTTGCACTGGTTGCGAGTGTTGCACTGGCTGTGAGTGTTGCAATGACTTGTTAATGTTTTACTTGCTAAGAATGTTTCACTGGTTGTGAATCTTGCACTGGCTGCGAGTGTTGCACTGGCTGTGAGTGTTTCACTGGCTGTGAGTCTTACACTGACTGTGAGTGTTTCACGTTGTGCGAGTATTGCACCCGATGCGAGTGTTGCACTAGATATGAATGTTTCTCTGGCTGTGAGTGTTTCACTGGCTGTGCGTGTTTCACTGGCTGTGAGTGTTGCACTTTTTTGAGTGTTTCACTGGCTGCTAGTATTGCACCGGCTGCGAGTGTTGCACAGAATATGAGTGTTGTACTGTGTTATAAAACTTGTGTAACTGTACTATGGGGAATCTAGTGTATTATGGAGCAGGGTCAGCAGTTAGAATCAAGGTGTAACTGGGTAGTGACACAATTAGGCCCGGCCCCCCAAGAAACATAGGTTTCTGTTTATACTATAAGGTTTTAAAACAGATCTGTCGTCTGGGATACAATCAACTACGATACTACAACAGGAGTAATGCCCCTATATACATTCACACCAATAACAATAATTATAATAACTTTACCACACTGTCTTACGTTAAAAGCTTTGGTCCACTTAAGCAGGATACAAGGTTTTACACTGAACACAAGGTAGGGAAAGTACTACTGGTGAAACACTTGAAGCTTGGGTAGGTTAGGGTAGCACCCACGTGGTACCTCACACAACACCACAAACACTACACTAAGGGTACCCAAAACACTGGCAACTACTACCACAGGTCTACCCAAACCTACAACTTCCAGAGTAGGCACCCTTACAAGTACAATAAATATAACTTAAGGTAAAGGAAATAAGTAAGAGGACAGGTAGAAGGAAGAGAGAGAGATGCCGCGCCACAGAGTTCAGCTGTTGACACCTTGAACGCCTAACAGAGAAGACCGCTTGTCTCCAGTCTCCTCCCTCAGTTGGCTCGCTGCCGGCAGACTGCTCAACTAATCGTACCGGCGCCCTATACCAAGTTTACTCAGGTTACTTTACAAATGATTAGAAAGTATTAGTAAACTTAGTTGGTGCCTGTTTTATTATTTAATAATCAACCCCAAGCTCAGTCTTTACATGCTTTGTGAGAAACAAGAATTGTCTTACATCTGTCAGGGAAGATAGGGACAAAGACGTCTCGTCATGCGTCCCCTTCTATAAAATATTTTATTTAGCTCAAATTTGACCTCTGGTTTCCAACTGAAGCACCCAGGGTCGTAACACTCCTCCCCCTTCAGAGAAAAAAAAATGTGACTACTAGAATAGAAGTCATATTTTTTTGTAAGAGTATACAGAGAATAAAAAGGAAAAGCCATGACATAAAAGAAAATCAATCAAAACAACAATTTCTCTGCAAGAAAAGTACAAAGGAATTCTCTGAAAGAAAAACATACACAAAAAAAAAATCAGGGAAGTAAATAAATTGGACACGGAATATTTAATGTCACAGGAGAACCTACAAAAAAAATAACTAAAGCATGACAGTTGGTATATGGCTTCCTGTGGCTCAGATGATGTTACTCAGGCAACCGGGACAGAGCGTCGGCTATCACGTTGAGCCGGCCCGGTAGGTGGATAATAGACAGATTGAAGTCCTGTAGGTACAATGCCCACCTGAGGATGCATTTATTCTTCTGCTTCATCTGAATCATGAAAACTAGTGGGTTATGGTCCGTGTACACTTCCACTATATTACCTGTGAGGTAAACTTCGAACTTTTTACATGTTAACACTAGCGCCAACGCCTCTTTTTCTATCACTGAATAATTGCGTGCGCCTTGTCAAATTTCACAGAGTAATAATATACTGGGTGTTCCACTTTATCATCCCCAGTTTGCAACAACACTGCACCAGCACCCGAGTCAGACGCGTCAACCTGAATTTTAAACGGACGGTCGAACCTTGGACTAGCAAGCACTGGGGCAGAAGCTAAGATCAATTTCAAATTTTTAAATGCCTCTGCACAGTCTGATGACCACTTAAATTTAACGGTCTTCCGCAACAAGTCTGTGAGAGGAGTAGCAACACTGGAAAAGTTCTGACAAAAGCGTCGATAGTACGCACACATACCGATAAATCATTGAATGTTCTTTTTAGACCGGAGCACTGGATAGTCCAGAATGGCACTGGCCAAAAATGACACTTTTCTGCATTTAAGGTTAGATTTGCATTTTTCAAAACTGTGAACAACTGGCGTAACCTAGCTATTGGTCAGCCCAATTACTATCAAAGAGCACAATATCATCTAAATACGCCCGACAATTTGGCACGTTAGTGAGCAAAGAGTTCATTAGCCTCTGGAACGTGGCAGGGGCATTACGCAAGCCGAACGGTAACACTTGATACTCAAAAACACCCTCGGGTGTCACGAACGCAGTTAGTTGTTTAGCACGTTCAGTGAGCGGGATTTGATAGTACCCCCTTGAGAGATCGAATTTCGAGACATACGTGGCGTTCCCGATTTCGTCGATGCAGTCCTCGAGACGGGGGTAACGGATAGGCGTCCACAATGGTCACTTTGTTGAGCTGCCGGTAGTCAGTGCATAATCGCCAGGAGCCGTCTGGTTTGGGGACCAAAAGGCAGGGCGAGCACCAAGAGCCCTGGCTCGGCCTGATGAGGCCGTGCTGGAGCAAGAAGTCGACCTCCTTCCGTACGATGGCCTTCTTTTCCGGACTCATCCGATAGGGTTGAAGGCGAATGGGGGTGTAGTCCGTCAACTTGACATCATGGTAAATGGCATCAGTCTGGGTCGGGACCTCCCGAACAGACTGGAGAATTCGTCAAGCAACGACTGCACCTCTTCACGTTGGGACATCTGCAAATGGACAGTCCCTCCTCCACAGCATTCACAGAACTAGAATTATTGAGAATGAGATTAGTTGGGTCCCCAGAACACTCATCCCCTCCCTCACTGGAAATGGAAACATTGGTTAGTGCAATGGGCCTGGGGCCCTGGAACTTCTTCAGCCGATTCACGTGTACGAGCATTACCTGGTTACGCTTGTCAGTGTCTCACTTTGTACGTGAGGTCCCCAGTCTTTTCTGTCACAATGTAGGGGCCTTCGTACTTGTGGGACATAGTGCTCCCTAGTCGAGGCTTTAATACCAGGAAAGGGTCACCAGGCTGAAATACCCGCAACTTAGCCTTAGCCTCGTTTCGTTCTTTCATATTTTCTTGGGCCTTCCCAAGATACTTTAGTGCCGCAGCCTTGCAGTCCTTGAGTCTCTGGTGGTGTTGCGCAAAGAAAGCCGAACCTTTGGTTAACGTTACGTTCCCTAACAGATTCTCCTGTAACATTTGCAAGGGTCCACGAACTTTATGGCCAAAGACTAACTCAAAAGGTGAACAACCCAGTGAACTTTGCAACCCCTCCCTAGCAGCAGACAAAACATACGGCAAGTTCTCGTCCCAGAAGGTATGGGAACTCTCGCACGATGTCTTCAACATCTGCTTCAGAGTTAGATGGAACCGTTCAATTACCCCCTGACTCTGTGGATGGTATGGGCTGGAAACCGGATGAGTTATTCCATGGTCCTTACAAAATTGTCAAAGTATCAGACTTAAAGTTAGTACCATTGTCAGTTTGCACGACCCGAGGCAGTCCAAAAGTGGAAAAAAATTGCAACATACGAGCAACAACAGTCTTTGCTCGGATGTTCCTTACAGCAAAAGCCTCTGGGTAACGAGTCGTGATACACATCATCGTGATTAGGTAAATATTACCAGACTTAGTTCTAGGTAATGGGCCAACACAGTCCATTACCACATGAGAAAATGGTTCCTCCGGCACGGCAATAGGCCTTAGAGGAGCTTTAGGTGAAGTCTGGTTTGGTTTCCCAACAAGTTGATAAGCGATACATGCATTACAAAATTTTGCCACATCGCTTTTCAGCTTGGGTCAGAAAAAATACTTGCAGATTTTGCGATAAGTAATATTAATACCTTGATGTCCCCCCATAGGATCATCGTGGGCAGCTGATAAAACTCTCTCTCTATAGCTGGTCGGCAACATAACCTGGTGGACTACCTCCCACTCATTTGACAGGAGCACTCTGCGGTCTCCATTTTCTCATCAAAATCCGATCATTGTAGTAGTNAAGTGTTTTCACTGGCAGTGAGTGGTGCAAAGGCTGTCAGTGTTTCACTGACTGAGAATGTTGCACTGGCTTTGAGTATTGCACTGACTTTGAGTGTTGAACTGTCTGTGAGTGTTCAATTAGCTGGGAGTGTTGCACTGGCTGTGAGTGTTGCAATTGTAATGAGTGTTCCACTGTCTGGGAGTGTTACACTGACTGTGAGTGTTGCAAAGGTTATGAGTGCTTCCCCTGGCTGTGAGTGTTGTACAGGCTGTGAGTGTTGCAGTGACTGTGAGTGTTGCACTGGCTTTGAGTGTTGCACTGGCTTTGAGTGTTGCTCTGACATTGTGTGTTGCACTGGCTGTGAGTGTTTCACTAGCTGTAAGTACTCACCTAGTTGTGTGCTTGCGGGGGTTGAGCTTTGGCTCTTTGGTCCCTCCTCTCAACCGTCAATCAACAGGTGTACAGTTTCCTGAGCCTATTGGGCTCTATCATATCTACACTTGAAACTGTGTATGGAGTCAGCCTCCACCACATCGCTTCCTAATGCATTCCATTTGTCAACCACTCTGACACTAAAAAAGTTCTTTCTAATATCTCTTTTGCTCATTTGGGCACTCAGTTTCCACCTGTGTCCCCTAGTGCGTGTGCCCCTTGTGTTAAACAGACTGTCTTTATCAACCCTGTCGATTCCCCTGAGAATCTTGAATGTGGTGATCATGTCCCCCCTAACTCTTCTGTCTTCCAACGAAGTGAGGTTTAATTCCTGCAGTCGCTGCACGTAGCTCATACCTCTCAGCTCGGGTACTAGTCTGGTGGCAAACCTTTGAACCTTTTCCAGTTTAGTCTTATGCTTGACTAGATAGGGACTCCATGCTGGAGCCGCATACTCCAGGATTGGTCTGACATATGTGGTATATAATGTTCTGAAAGATTCCTTACACAAGTTTCTAAAGGCCGTTCTTATGTTAGCCAACCTGGCATATGCTGCTGATGTTATCCTCTTGATATGAGCTTCAGGGGACAGGTCTGGCGTGATATCAACTCCCAGGTCTTTCTCTCTCTCTGACTCTTGAAGTATGTCATCTCCCAAATGGTACCTTGTATCTGGTCTCCTGCTTCCTACCCCAATCTTCATTACATTACATTTGCTTGGGTTAAACTCTAACAGCCATTTGTTCGACCATTCCTGCAGCTTGTCCAGGTCTTCTTGAAGTCTCAAGCTGTCCTCCTGTCTTAATCCTTCTCATAATTTTGGCGTCGTCAGCAAACATTGAGAGGAATGAGTCTATACCCTCTGGGAGATCATTTACGTATATCAGAAACAGGATAGATCCAAGTACAGAGCCCTGTGGGACTCCACTGGTGACTTCACGCCAGTCTGAGGTCTCACCCCTCACTGTAACTCTCTGCTTCCTATTGCTTAGGTACTCCCTTATCCACTGGAGCGCCCTACCTGTTACTCCTGCCTGTTTCTCCAGCTTATGCATCAACCTTTTATGGGGTACTGTGTCAAAGGCTTTCCGACAGTCCAAAAAAATGCAGTCCGCCCACCCTTCTCTTTCTTGCTTAATTTTTGTCACCTGATCGTAGAATTCTATCAAGCCTGTAAGGCAAGATTTACCCTCCCTGAACCCATGTTGATGGGTTGTCACGAAGTCTCTTCTCTCCAGATGTGTTACTAGGTTTTTTCTCACAATCTTCTCCATCACCTTGCATGGTATACAAGTTAAGGACACTGGCCTGTAGTTCAGTGCCTCTTGTCTGTCACCCTTTTTGTATATTGGTACTACATTAGCAGTCTTCCATATTTCTGGTAGGTCCCCCGTTTCCAGTGACTTACTATACACTATGGAGAGTGGTAAGCAAAGTGCTCCTGCACACTCTTTCAATACCCATGGCGAGATTCCATCCGGCCCAACAGCTTTTCTTACACATCCAGCTCCAATAGGTGCTTTTTGACCTCATCTCTTGTAATTTCGAACCTATCCAAGGTCACCTGGTTTGCTGCCACCTCTCCCAGCGCCGTGATATCTCCCTGTTCTATTGTAAAGACCTCCTGGAACCTCTTGTTGAGTTCTTCACACACCTCTTTGTCATTTTCTGTGTACCTGTCCTCGCCCACCCTAAGTTTAATCACCTGTTCCTTCACTGTTGTCTTCCTCCTGATGTGACTGTGTAGTAGCTTTGGTTCAGTCTTGGCTTTATTAGCTATATCATTTTCATACCTTTTCTCAGCTGCTCTTCTCACACTGACATACTCATGTGTTGCACTGGCTGCGAGTGTTGCCCTAGCTGTGAGTGTTGCAATGGTTGTTAATGTTTTACTTGCTAAGAATGTTTCACTAGTTGGGAAACTTGCACTGGCTGCGAGTGTTGAACTGACTTTGAGTCTTGCAATGACTTTGAGTGTTTCACTGACAAAGAGGGTTTCACTGGCTGTGAGTCTTGCACTGGTTTTGAAAGTTGCCCTTGCTGTGAGTGTTGCACTGGCTGTGAGTGTTACACTGTCTTGGAGTGTTTCAAAGGCTGTGAATGTTGCACTGGCAGTGAGTGTTGCACTAGCTGTGAGTGTTGCACTGGCTTTAAGTGTTGCACTGGTTGCGAGTGTTTCCCTAGCTGTGAGTGTTTCTTTGGCTGTGAGTGTTTCCTTTGCGGTGAGTGTTGTAGTGGCTGAGAGTTTTTCACTGGCTGTGAGTGTTGCAAAGGCTGTGAGTGTTTCACTGGATGTGAGTGTTGCCCTGACTGTGAGTTTGACACTGGCTTTGAGTGTTACACTGGCTGTGAGTGTTGCACTGGCTGATAGTGTTGCATTGGATGTTAGTGTTTGACTGGATAAGAGTGTTTCACTGGTTGTGAGTCTTGCACTGGCTGTGAGTGTTTCATTGGCTGTGTGTGTTTTGCTGGCTGTGAGTGCTGCACTGTTTTTGAGTGTTTCACTGGCTGCGAGTATTGCACCGGCTACGAGTGTTGCACTGGCTGTGAGTGTTGCACTGACTTTTAATGTTGAACTGACTGTGAGTGTTAAACTGGCTGTGAGTCTTGCAAAGGCTGTCAATGTTTCACTGGCTGAGAGTGCTGCAAAGGCTGTGAGTGTTTCAATAAATGTGAGTACTCACCTAGTTGTACTCACCTAGTTGTGCTTGCGGGGGTTGAGCTCTGGCTCTTTGGTCCCGCCTCTCAACCGTCAATCAACAGGTGTACAGTTTCCTGAGCCTATTGGGCTCTATCATATCTACACTTGAAACTGTGTATGGAGTCAGCCTCCACCACATCGCTTCCTAATGCATTCCATTTGTCAACCACTCTGACACTAAAAAAGTTCTTTCTAATATCCCTGTGGCTCATTTGGGCACTCAGTTTCCACCTGTGCCCCCTAGTGCGTGTGCCCCTTGTGTTAAACAGCCTGTCTTTATCAACCCTGTCGATTCCCCTGAGAATCTTGAATGTGGTGATCATGTCCCCCCTAACTCTTCTGTCTTCCAACGAAGTGAGGTTTAATTCCTGCAGTCGCTCCTCGTAGCTCATACCTCTCAGCTCGGGTACTAGTCTGGTGGCAAACCTTTGAACCTTTTCCAGTTTAGTCTTATGCTTGACTAGATAGGGACTCCATGCTGGAGCCGCATACTCCAGGATTGGTCTGACATATGTGGTATATAATGTTCTGAAAGATTCCTTACACAAGTTTCTAAAGGCCGTTCTTATGTTAGCCAACCTGGCATATGCTGCTGATGTTATCCTCTTGATATGAGCTTCAGGGGACAGGTCTGGCGTGATATCAACCCCCAGGTCTTTCTCTCTCTCTGACTCTTGAAGTATTTCATCTCCCAAATGATACCTTGTATCTGGTCTCCTGCTTCCTACCCCTATCTTCATTACATTACATTTGCTTGGGTTAAACTCTAACAGCCATTTGTTCGACCATTCCTGCAGCTTGTCCAGGTCTTCTTGAAGTCTCAAGCTGTCCTCCTCTGTCTTAATCCTTCTCATAATTTTGGCGTCGTCAGCAAACATTGAGAGGAATGAGTCTATACCCTCTGGGAGATCATTTACGTATATCAGAAACAGGATAGGTCCAAGTACAGAGCCCTGTGGGACTCCACTGGTGACTTCACGCCAGTCTGAGGTCTCACTGTAACTCTCTGCTTCCTATTGCTTAGGTACTCCCTTATCCACTGGAGCGCCCTACCTGTTACTCCTGCCTGTTTCTCCAGCTTATGCATCAACCTTTTATGGGGTACTGTGTCAAAGGCTTTCCGACAGTCCAAAAAAATGCAGTCCGCCCACCCTTCTCTTTCTTGCTTAATTCTTGTCACCTGATCGTAGAATTCTATCAAGCCTGTAAGGCAAGATTTACCCTCCCTGAACCCATGTTGATGGGTTGTCACGAAGTCTCTTCTCTCCAGATGTGTTACTAGGTTTTTTCTCACAATCTTCTCCATCACCTTGCATGGTATACAAGTTAAGGACACTGGCCTGTAGTTCAGTGCCTCTTGTCTGTCACCCTTTTTGTATATTGGTACTACATTAGCAGTCTTCCATATTTCTGGTAGGTCCCCCGTTTCCAGTGACTTACTATACACTATGGAGAGTGGTAAGCAAAGTGCTCCTGCACACTCTTTCAATACCCATGGCGAGATTCCATCCGGCCCAACAGCTTTTCTCACATCCAGCTCCAATAGGTGCTTTTTGACCTCATCTCTTGTAATTTCGAACCTATCCAAGGTCACCTGGTTTGCTGCCACCTCTCCCAGCGCCGTGATATCTCCCTGTTCTATTGTAAAGACCTCCTGGAACCTTTTGTTGAGTTCTTCACACACCTCTTTGTCATTCTCTGTGTACCTGTCCTCGCCCACCCTAAGTTTAATCACCTGTTCCTTCACTGTTGTCTTCCTCCTGATGTGACTGTGTAGTAGCTTTGGTTCAGTCTTGGCTTTGTTAGCTATATCATTTTCATACCTTTTCTCAGCTGCTCTTCTCACACTGACATACTCGTTCCTGGTTCTCTGGTATCTCTCTCTACTTTCTGGTGTTCTGTTATTACGGAAGTTCCTCCATGCCCTTTTGTTCAGCTCCTTTGCTTTCATACATTCCCTATTAAACCACGGATTCTTCCTTTGCTTCTCTGTTTTTTCCTGTTGGGCTGGGACAAACCTGCTTACAGCCTCCTGACATTTTGGGTGACATAGTCCATCATGTCTTGTACGGACTTGGTTCCGAGTTCTGTGTCCCAATGTATATCCCATAGGAATTTATTCATCTCCTCATAGTTTCCCTTTCGGTACGCCAGCCCTTTGGTTCCCAGTTCTTTTTTGGGGGTGATAATTCCTAGCTCAACCAGGTACTCAAAGCTCAATACACTATGATCACTCATTCCCAAGGGGGCTTCCAACTTAACTTCCCTTATATCCGACTCATTTAGGGTAAATATCAAATCAAGCAAGGCTGGTTCATCCCCTCCTCTCATTCTTGTCGGTCCCTTGACGTGTTGACTTAGAAAGTTTCTTGTTGCCACATCCAGCAGCTTAGCTCTCCATGTGTCTGGCCTCCGTGTGGGTCTCTGTTCCCCCAATCTATCTTCCCATGGTTGAAGTCTCCCATGATTAGAAGTCTGGATCCGTTCCTGCTAGCCACAGAAGCTGCTCTCTCTATTATATTGATGGTGGCCATGTTGTTTCTATCATATTCCTGTCTGGGTCTTCTGTCATTCGGTGGGGGGTTATATATGACTACTATTATAATTTTCTGTCCTCCAGTTGCAATGGTGCCTGATATGTAGTCCCTGAAACCTTCACAGTTCTGAATTACCATCTCTTCGAAACTCCAACCTTCTCTTAGTAGCAAAGCCACACCACCTCCTCCTCTCCCTTCTCTCTCTTTCCTCACTACATAGTAGCCCTGTGGAAACACTGCATTTGTTATGATTTTCGTTAGCTTTGTTTCTGTGAGTGCTATTATGTCTGGGTTTTCTTCTAGTGCCCACTCTCCAAGTTCACTAGTTTTATTTGTAATCCCATCTATGTTAGTGTACATCGCCTTGAAGCTCACTTTCTTCTGTTCATTTACATATCCCTTTCTTGGCGAGTATTCTACTGGTGTGGGAAGCTGTTCCGTGGGTGAGAGGATCTGTGAGATGGTTTGCAGGGTCGCAGAAGGTTTTGGGGTGGGGGTGGGGTTTTAAGGGAAGGGGGAACGGGTAGGGTGTGGGTTAGGAGATAGGGGGGACATGGAGGATACGGGGTGAGGGGGGAGGAGGAATAGGGAGGGTATGGGATGAAGGGGGAAGGGGGACTGGGGGGGAAAGGTGGGAGGGACGACATGATGGGAATGGGGATGGGGTGTCGGGGTCAGAATGGGGTGAGGGGGGAGGGAGGGTTGGGTGGGGGCAGGTAGGGTGAGGGGAAGGAAGGGTTTCTATGCAGAGGGGGTTGGTGGTGTTGCCCCCACCTCTGGTGTTGCTGGGATGCTGGTTTTGGGTTCCCCTCTTGTCTCTGGGACTGCTGTGTTGGGGGCTGTGATTTCCTGGTTTGCTCCTCTCTCCCTGCGCTTCCTCCTTGCCTCTGCTGCCCTGGCTCTCTCCTCCTTCGTCCTGTCCCTCTGCAGGAATACTTGTTTGTATCCCTCCACATGTTGGAGACGACTCTTCTTTTCTAGAATATCCTCCTTCGTGGTTTGAGTGTTGCACTGGCTGTGAGTGTTGCAGTGGCTTTGTGTGTTGAACTGTCTGTGAGTGTTGAATTAGTTGTGAGTGTTGCACTGGCTGTGAGAGTTGCACTGGCTGTGAGTTTTGCACAGGCTTTGAGTGTTGCACTGACTGTGAGTCTTGCAATGACTTTGAGTGTTTCACTGACTAAGAGTGTTTCACTGGCTGTGAGTCTTGCACTGGTTTTGAAAGTTGCCCTTGCTGTGAGTCTTGCACTGGCTGTGAGTGTTACACTGTCTTGTAGTGTTTCAAAGGCTGTGAGTGTTGCACTGGCTGTGGGTGTTGCACTGGCTGTGAGTGTTACACTGTCTTGGAGTGTTTCAAAGACTGTGAGTGTTGCACTGGATGTGGGTGTTGCACTGGTTGTGAGTGTTTCACTGGCAGTGAGAGTTTCACTGTCTGGGAGTTGTACATTGGCTTTGAATCTTGCACTGGCAGTGAGTCTTGCAATGGATTTGTGTGTTGCACTGGCTGCGAGTGTTGCACTGGCTGCGAGTGTTGCACTGGCTGTGAGTGTTGCACTGGCTGCGAGTGTTGTGGAAGCTTTGAATATTTCACTGGCTGTGTGTATTTCACTGGGTGTGTGTATTTCTCTGGCTGTGAGTGTTGAACTGGATGTGAGTGTTGCACTAGCTGTGAGTGATTCCCTTGCTATGAGTGTTGCAGTGGCTGAGAGTGGTTCCCTGGCTGTGTGTGTTGCAGTGGCTGTAAGTGTTTCACTTGCAGTGAGTGTTGCAAACGCTGTCAGTGTTTCACTGGCTGAGAATGCTGCAAATGCTGTCTGTGTTTCACTGACTGTGAATGTTAAACTGGCTGTGAGTGTTGCAATGACTTTGAGTGTTGAACTGTCTGTGGGTGTTCAACTAGCTGGGAGTGTTGCACTGGCTGTGAGTGTTGCAGTGACTGTGAGTGTTGCACTGGCTTTGAGTGTTGCTCTGACATTGAGTGTTGCACTAGCTGTGAGTGTTGCACTAGCTGAGAGTATTGCACTGGCTATGAGTTTTCCCTGACAGTGAGTGTTGCAATGACTGTTAGTGTTTTACTTGCTAAGAACGTTTCACTGGTTGTGAATCTTGCACTCGCGGCGAGTGCTGCACTGGTTGTGAGTGTTTCACTTTCTGCGAGTATTGCACCGGTTGCGAGCGTTGCACTGGATATGGGTGTTGCAATGGCTGTGAGTGTTGCAATGTCTTTGAGGGTTGCACTTCCTGTGAGTCTTGCATTTGCTGCGAGTATTGCACTGGCTGAGAGTGTGGAACTAGAATGAGTGTTGCACTGTCTGTGAGTGTTACTCTTGCTCTGAGTGTTGCACTGGCTGTGAGAGTTTCGCTGGCTGTGAGTGTTTCACTGGCTGTGAGTGTTTCACTGGCTGCCAGTGTTTTACTGACTGTGAGTGTTTCTCTGACTGTGTGTGTTTCACTGGATGTGAGTGTTGCACCGGTAGTGAGAGTTGCACTAGCTATGAGAGTTGCACTGGTATTGACCGTTGCAATGGCTGTGAGTGTTCCACTCGCTGTGATTGTTGATCTAGCTGTGTTTCATTGGCTGTGATTGTTGATCTAGCTGTGTTTCATTGGCTGTGAATGTTGCAAAGGATATGAGTGTTTCACTGGCTATGACTGTTGCACTAGGGGGGAGTTTTACTCTGTGAGTGTTGCAAAGGCTGTGTTTGAATTCTGTGAGTATTGCACTGGTTGTGAGTGTTGTACAGGATATAGGTATTACACTGGCTGAGAATTTTGCACCTTCTGTGAGTGTTGCTCTGGCTGTGAATGTTGCACTGGCTGTGAGTGTTGCACTGGCTTTAAGTGTAGCACTGGTTTTGAGTGTTTCCCTAGCTGTGAGTGTTTCTTTGGCTGTGAGTGTTTCCTTTGCGGTGAGTGTTGTAGTGGCTGAGAGTGTTTAACTGGCTTTGAGTTTTTCACTGGCTGTGAGTGTTGCAAAGGCTGTGAGTGTTTCACTTAATGTGAGTGTTGCACTGACTGTGAGTTTGACACTGGCTTTGAGTGTTGCACTGGCTGTGAGTGTTGCACTGGCTGATAGTGTTGCATTGGTTGTTAGTGTTTCACTGGATAAGAGTGTTTCACTGGTTGTGAGTCTTGCACTGGCTGCGAGTGTTGCACTGGCTGTGAGTGTTTCACTGGTTGTGAGTCTTGCACTGGTTGTGAGTGTTTCATTGGCTGTGTGTGTTTTGCTGGCTGTGAGTGTTGCACTTTTTTGGAGTGTTTCACTGCGAGTATTGCACCGGCTACGAGTGTTGCACTGGGTGTGAGTGTTGCACTGACTGTGAGCGTTGCAAAGGTTATGAGTATGTCCTCTGGCTGTGAGTGTTGCACTGGTTGTGAGTGTTGCACTGACTTTGAGTGTTGCACTGACTTTTAATGTTGAACTGACTGTGAGTGTTAAACTGGCTGTGAGTCTTGCAAAGGCTGTCAATGTTTTACTGGCTGAGAGTGCTGCAAAGGCTGTGAGTGTTTCAATAAATGTGAGTGTTGCACTGGCTGTGAGTGTTGCGCTGACTTGTGTGTTGAACTGTCTGTGAGTGTTGCACTGGCTGTGAGTGTTGCACTGGCTGTGAGTGTTGCACTGGCTGTGAGTGTTGCGCTGGCTTTGCGTGTTGAAGTGTCTGTGAGTGTTGAACTAGTTGTGAGTGTTGCACTGGCTGTGAGTGTTGCAATGGCTGTTAGTGATTCACTGCCTAAGAGTGTTTCACTGGTTGTGAGTCTTGCACTGGCTGCGAGTGTTGGAGTAGCTGTGAGGTTTGCACTGGCTTTGGGTGTTTCACTGGCCGTGAGTGTTGCACTGGCTGTGAGTGTTTCACGGGCAGTGTGCTTTGCAGTGGCTGTGAGTGTTTCACTGATAGTGAGTGTTGCAAAGGCTGTCAGTGTTTCACTAGCTGAGATTGCTGCAAATGCTGTTAGTGTCACACTGGCTATGAATGTTGCACTGGCTGTGAGTGTTGCACTGACTTTGAGTGTTGAACTGTCTGTGAGTGTTCAACTAGCTGTGAGTGTTTCACTGGCTGTGAGTGTTGCACTGGCTGTGAGTGTTACACTGACTGTGAGTGATGCAAAGGTAATGAGTGCTTCTCTTGGCTGTGAGTGTTGTCTAGCTGTCAGTGTTGCACTGGCTTTGATTGTTGCTCTGATATTGAGTGTTGCACTGGCTGTTAGTGTTTCACTGGTTATGAGTGTTTTTCTGGCTGTGAGTCTTGCACTGGCTGTGGGTGTGGCACTGGCTGTGAGTGTTTCATTGCCTGTGAGGGTTCCACTGGCAGTGAGTGTTGCATTGACTGTGAGTCTTGCAATAGCTGTGAGTGTTTCACTGGCTAAGAGTGTTTTACTGGCTGTAAGTCTTGCACTGGTTTTGAAAGTTGCACTGGCTGTAAATGTTGCACTGGCGGTGAGTGTTACACTGTTTTAGAGTGTTACACTATCTTAGAGTGTTTCAAAGGCTGTGAGTGTTGCACTGGCTGTGAGTGTTGCACTAGCTGTGAGTGTTTCATTGGCTGTGAGGGTTTCAATGGCTGGTAGTGGTGCACTGGCTGTGAGTCCTGCACTGGCTGTGAGTCTTGCAATGGCTTTGAGTGTTGCACTGGCTGCGAGTTTTGCACTGCTGTCCGTGTTTCACTGGCTGTGCGTGTTTCACTGGCTGTGAGTGTTGAACTAGCTGTAAGTGTTGAAATGGATGATAGTGTTTCACTGGGTTGTGAGTCTTCGACTGGTTGCGAGTGTTGCACTGGCTTTGAGTGTTTCACTGGCTGTGAGTCTTGCACTTGTTGTGAGTGTTTTACTGGCTCTGATTCTTCCACTGGCTTGAAGTGTTTTTCTGGCTGTGAGTGTTTCACTGGCTGTGCGTGTTTCACTGGTTGCACGAGTTTCACTAGCTGTGAGTGTTGCACTGTCTTTGAGTGTTTCACTGACTGCGAGTATTGCACCGGCTGCGAGGGTTGCACTGGATATGAGTTGCACTGGCCTTGAGTGTTGCAATGACTTTGAGTGTTGCACTTGCTGTGAGTATTGCACCGGCTGTGAGTGTTGCAAGAGTAAAAGTGTTTCACTGGCTTTGAGTGTTGCACTGGATGTGAGTGTTTCACTGGCTGTGAGTGTTTCACTGGCTGTAAGGATTTTACTTGCAGCTAGTGTTTTACTGGCTGTGAGTGTTGCAAAGGCTGTCAGTGTTTCACTGGCTGGGATGTTGCTTTGACTGTGAGATTTTCACTGATTGTGATATGTCACTGGATGAGTGTTGCCCGGCTGTGAGCATTGCAATTACTCCGAGGTTTTGCACTAGCTGCGAGTTTTACATTGACTGTGAGTGTTGCAAAATTTGTGAGTGTTTCCTTTCTCTGAGAGTTGCACTGGGTGTGAGTTTTGCACTGACTTTGAGTGTTGCACTGGCTGTGAGTGTTGCACTAGCTATGAGTATTGCATGGGCAGTGAGTGTTGCACTGGCTTTAAGTGTTGCACTGGTTGTGAGTGTTTCCCTGGCTATGAATGTTGCACTGGCTGTGAGTGTTGCACTGGTTTTGAGTGTTTCCCTAGCTGTGAGTGTTTCATTGGCTGTGAGGGTTTCAATGGCTGGTAGTGGTGCACTGGCTGTGAGTCCTGCACTGGCTGTGAGTCTTGCAATGGCTTTGAGTGTTGCACTGGCTGCGAGTTTTGCACTGGCTGTCCGTGTTTCACTGGCTGTGCGTGTTTCACTGGACGTGAGTGTTGCACTGTCTTTGAGTATTTCTCTGGTTGTGAGTGTTGAACTGGCTGTGAGTGTTGAACTGGCTGTGAGTGTTGCACTCGCTTTGTTTCACAGGCTGCAAGTGTTACACTGGCTGTGAGTGTTTCATTGGGTGTGAGTGTTGGACTGGTTGTGTTTAACTGGCTGTGAGTGTTTCACGGGCTGTAAGTGACTCACTGGCGGTGAGTGTTGAACTGTCTGTGAGTGCTGAACTAGCTGTGAGTGTTTCACTGGCTGTGAGCGTTTCACTGGCTGTGAGTATTACACTGGCTGTGAGTGTTCCACTCGCTGTGAGTGTTGCACTGGCTGTGTGACTGTAGAATGTTTCACTATTGTGATTTACACAAGTTTCGAACAATGGTCCATTCTCAAGTGATGCGACGACACGGGCATTTTGGATTTATACCATTAGGGGAGGGTCATGTGCAGACAAATACAAATAGGTAAAGAGTAAACGTAAAGGAGTGAAGAGTAAGGTGTAAAAGTGTTAAGATAAGGCGAAAAAAATGGTATGAACCACAAAGATTTTATCAAGTGTAGTGGGCATCGCATGTTTACAGGTCTTCTATGTTGGTATCTTCATGTTCCGGTCTTGTGCTTTCTCTCATGGTGGGTAGAGTTGAATAGTATTATTTGGGTATTTATGGTAGGGTTGTTATATTTATATGGGTTGGGTACTTCAAGAATTTGTAATCTTCTTACATCTTAGGTTTTGTTTATAATACAAGTGTTTTTTTCAAATTTGCTCTATTATGGTGATGTCATGGCTTGTCTCATTTGATCTTTGAGGCACCTACTTAAAGATGACAGGTCTAACGCCTCGGCACTTGGTCAACGTCAGCTTAGTACCTAGGTACTTAGATTGAAAGCTACTCCCGAGACTATTTTACGAACAGTAGGGTTACCTTTTACTTTGCCTGCGGACTTAGACTATGTTGTCTAGCTTTGGCCGGATACTTGTACTACACGTCTTTACAGTAACAACAGTCGTGGCGGGAATGAGGTCACGCTACATTCAGCTTCAGGGGACTGTATCACTAATTCCCAACTGAGGAAACGCTGTACAATAGCGAGAGATGGGCTAACCCTTCTGACAGGTCGCCGAGATCACTTGGGCAGAAGACATCATATACAGCGTCACTGTCCTTCCCGGATCGCCTGGCTGTGGACGCTTGTGAGTCAGTGATCAGTGATCGACTCATTAATCACTAGCTACAGCCTGGGGATAAAAGTACCTTCTTGTAGCAAGTTTAGGGTTTTTGGGTGGCTTGCTCAATACCAGTAAATGCTAATGCGTCTATCTCTTCTGAAACAACCTACAATGCCCATGCAACGTCTTTATACTATAAGGTTGGATGGAGTGCTCTCGATGGAGACCAAACAAGATTGGTCTCCGTACAGCACTAACACAGCTAACCGAGGTGCACTGAGCACTACGGGCTAGAAACTTCGACTCTGTCGCATATGCAACAGCCCTAAAATACGCAGTTCAATGGTGGAAACCAGAGAGACTACTCTGTCGCAGATGGACTGAAGTTCGCGTGTTCCTAATCAATACTGTAACGAAAACCAGAGTACATAAATTACAATGCTACCATGTACCCAACTTGTGCTCAAACGTTGCCTGATACTGCCAATAGCGCCTT
>WNGS01167055.1:34419-65209 GCA_020271785.1 Procambarus virginalis | reverse complement strand
TATATAGTTACATCATATACATTGTATAATTAATCTATTACATGGTGCACTGGCTGTGAGAGTTTCGCTGGCTGTGAGTGTTTCACTGGCTGTGAGTGTTTCACTGGCTGTGAGTGTTTCACTGGCTGTGAGTGTTTCACTGGCTTCTAGTGTTTCACTGGCTGTGAGTGTTGCACTGACTTTGAGTGTTGAACTGGCTGTGAGTGTTGCAAATGTTGTGAGTGTTTCACTGGCTGTGAGTGTTTCACTGTCAGTGAGTGTTTCACTGGGTGTGAGTGTTACACTGATTGTGAGCGTTGCAACGGTTATGAGTGTGTCCTCTAGCTGTGAGTGTTGAACTGACTTGAGTGTTGAACTGACAGTGAGTGTTCCCCTGGATGTGAGTGTTGCACTGGCTGTCCGTGTTTCATGGCTGTGCGTGTTTCACTGGCCGTGAGTGTTGCACTGTCTTTGAGTGCTTCTCTGGCTGTGAGTGTTGAATTGGCTGTGAGTGTTTCATTGGCTGTTTTTCACTGGCTGAGATTGTTTCACTGGTTGTGAGTGTTTCACTGGCTGTGAGTTTTTACCTGGCTATGAGTGTTGCAGTGGCTGTGAGTGTTTCCTTGGCAATGAGTGTTGTAGAGGCTTTAAATGTTTCACTAGCTGTGTGTATTATTCACTGGCTGTGAGTGTTGCACTGGCTGTGATTGTTTCACTGGCTGTGAGTGTTTCACTGGCTGTGAGTGTTTCCCTGGCTATGAGTGTTGCAGTGGCTGTGAGTGTTTCCCTGGCTGTGTGTGTTGCAGTGGCTCTGTTTCACTGGCAGTGAGTGTTGCAAAGGCTGTCAGTGTTTCACTGACTGAGAATGTTGCACTGGCTTTGAGTGTTGCACTGGCTTTGAGTGTTGCACTGACTTTGAATGTTGAACTGTCTGTGAGTGTTCAACTAGCTGGGAGTGTTGCACTTGTAATGCGTGTTCCACTGGCTGTGAGTGTTACACTGACTGTGAGTGTTGCAAAGTTTATGAGTGATTCCCCTGGCTGTGAGTGTTGTACTGGTTGTGAGTGTTGCAGTGACTGTGAGTGTTGCACTGGCTTTGAGTGTTGCAATGGTTATGAGTGCTTCCCCTGGCTGTGAGTGTTGTACTGGTTGTGAGTGTTGCAGTGACTGTGAGTGTTGCACTGGCTTTGAGTGTTGCAAAGGTTATGAGTGCTTCCCCTGGCTGTGAGTGTTGTACTGGCTGTGAGTGTTCCAGTGACTGTGAGTGTTGCACTGGCTTTGAGTGTTGCTCTGACATTGAGTGTTTCACTGGCTGTGAGTGTTGCATTAGCTGTAAGTGTTGCGCTGGCTGCGAGTGTTGCCCTGGCTTTGATTGTTGCAATGGATGTTAGTGTTTTACTTGCTAAGAATGTTTCGCTAGTTGTGAATCTTGCACTGGCTGCGAGTGTTGCACTGGCTGTGAGTGTTTCACTGGCTTTGAGTGTTTCACTGGCTGTGAGCCTTGCACTGTGTGTGGGTCTTGCACTGGCTGGGAGTGTTTCACTGGATGTGAGTGTTGCACTGGCTGCGAGTGTTGCACTGACTGTGAGTCTTGCAATGACTGTGAGTGTTTCGCTGACTAAGAGTGTTTCACTGGCTGTGAGTCTTGCAGTGGTTTTAAAAGTTGCACTGGCTGTGAGTGTTTCAAAGGCTGTGAGTGTTGCAAAGCCTGTGAGTGTTACACTGGCTGTGAGTGTTTCACTGGCTGTGAGAGATTCACTGGCTGTGAGTGTTTCGCTAGCAGTGGGTATTGCACTGTCTTTGAGTGTTTCACTTTCTGCTAGTATTACACTGGCTGGGAGTGTTGCACTGGATATGAGTGTTGCACTGACTGTGAGTGTTACAATGTTTTTGAGGGTTGCACTTCCTGTAAGTCTTGCATTTGCTGCGAGTACTGCACTGGCTGAGAGTGTGGAACTAGAATGAGTGTTGCACTGGCTGTGAATGTTACTCTTGCTCTGAGTGTTGCAATGGCAATGAGAGTTTCGGTGGGTGTGAGTGTTGCAGTGGCTGTGAGTGTTTCACTGGCTGTCAGTGTTTCACTGGCTGTCAGTGTTTCACTGCCTGAGAGTGTTGCAAAGGCTGTGAGTGCTGCAAAGGCTGTGAGTGATTCACTGAATGTGAGTGTAGTGCACTGGCTGTGAGTGTTGCAATGTCTTTGAGGGTTGCACTTCCTGTGAGTCTTGCATTTGCTGCGAGTATTGCACTGGTTGAGAGTGTTGAACTAGAATGAGTGTTGCACTGGCTGTGTTTGACTGGCTGTAAGTGTTGCACTGGCTGTGTTTCATTGGCTGTGAAAGTTTCACTGACTGTGAGTGTTTAACTGGCTGTGAGTGTTTCACTGGCTGTGAGTTTTGCAATGGCTTTGAGTGTTGCAAAGGTTATGAGTGTTTTCCCCCTGGCTGTGAGTGTTGCACTGACTGTGAGTGTTGCACTGGCTGTAAGTGTTGCAATGGCTGTTAGTGTTTCACTGGCAGTGAGTGTTTCACTGGCTGTGAGTTTTGCATTGGCTGTGAGTATTTCACTGGCTGCGAGTCGTGCACTGGCTGTGAGTGTTTCTCTGGTTGTGAGTGTTTCACTGGCTGTGCGTGTTTCACTGACTGCACGTGTTTCACTGGCAGTGAGTGTTGCACTGTCTTTGAATGTTTCACTGGCTGCGAGTATTGCACCGGCTGCGAGTGCTACACTGGATATGAGTGTTGCATTGGCTTTGAGTGTTGCACTGGCTGTGAGAGTTTCACTGGCTTTGAGGGTTTCAATGGCTGAGATTGGTGCACTGGCTGTGAGTCTTGCACTGGCTGTGAGCCTTACAATGGCTTTGAGTGTAGCACTGGCTGCGAGTTTTGCAGAGGCTTTGAATATTTCACTGGCTGTGTGTATTTCACTGACTGTGAGTGTTGCACTGGCTGTGAGAGTTGCACTGGATGTCCGTGTTTCACTGGCTGTCCATGTTTCAATGGCCGTGAGTGTTGCACTGTCTTTGAGTGTTTCTCTGGCAGTGAGTGTTTCTCTGGCGGTGAGTGTTGAACTTGCTGTGAGTGTTGCACTGGCTGTGAGTGTTGCACTGGCTGTGAGTGATGCACTGGCTGTGAGTGATGCACTAGCTGTGTTTCACTAGCTGTGAACGTTTCATTGACTGTGAGTGTTTCACTGGCTGTGAGTGTTTCACTGGCTGTGAGTGTTGCACTGGTTGCGAGTGTTACACTGGCTGTATTTCACTGGCTGTGAGTGTTTCACTGGCTGTGAGTGATTCACTGGCTGTGAGTGTTGAACTTTGTGTGAGTGATGAACTAGCTGTGAGTGTTGCACTGACTGTGAGTGTTGCACTGTCTTTGAATGTTTCACTGGCTGTGTTTCACTGGATGTGAACGTTTCACTGACTGTGAGTGTTTCACTGGCTGTGAGTGTTGCACTGGCTGTGAGTGTTTCATTGGCTGTGAGTCTTTCACTGGCTGTGAGTGTTTCTCTGGCTGTGAGTGTTGCACTGTCTTTGAATGTTTCACTGGCTGCGAGTATTGCACCGGCTGCGAGTGTTGCACTGGATATGAGTGTTGCATTGGCTTTGAGTGTTGCAATGACTTTGAGGGTTGCACTGGCTGTGAGTGTTTCGGTGGCTGTGAGTGTTTCACTAGCTGTGAGGGTTTTACTGGCTGCTAGTGTTTTACTGGTTGTGAGTGTTGCAAAGGCTGGGAGTTTAGCTTTGACTGTGAGAATTTCACTGATTGTGAATGTTTCACTGGATGAATGTTGCACTAGCTGCGAGTTTTACATTGACTGTGAGTGTTGACAAGTTTGTTAGTGTTTCCCTTTTTGTGAGAGTTGCACTGGCTGTGAAATTTGCACTAATTGTGAGTGTTGCACTTGCTGTGAGTGTTACACTGGATTTGAGTGTTGAACTGGGTGTGAATTATGCACTGGCTTTGGGTGTTGCATGGGCTGTGAGTGTTATACTGGCTTTAAGTGTTGCACTGGTTGTGAGTGTTTCCCTGGCTATGAGTATTGTAGTGGCTGTGAGTGTCTCCCTGGCTGTGTGTGTTGCAGTGGGTGTGAGTGTTTCAATGGCAGTGAGTGTTACAAAGGCTGTCAGTGTTTCACTGATTAAATGTTGCACTGGCTGTGAGTGTTGCGCTGACTTTGAGTGTTGAACTGTCTGTGAGTGTTCAACTAGCTGTGCGTGTTGCACTAGCTGTGAGCGTTGCACTTGTTGTGAGTGTTGTACTGACTTTGAGTGTTTCACTGGCTGTGAGTGTTGCACTAGCTGTGAGTGTTGCACTAGCTGTGAGTATTGCACTGGCTGTGAGTGTTACACTTGCTCTGAGTATTGCACTCGCTGTGAGTGTTGCCCTGGATGTGAGTGTTGCTATGACTCTTAGTGTTTTACTTGCTAAGAATGTTTCGCTGGTTGTGAATCTTGCACTTGCTGCGAGTGTTTCACTGCGTGTGAGTCTTGCACTGACTGTGAGTGTTTCACATTCTGCGAATATTCCACAGGATGCGAGTGTTGCACTGGATATGAAGGTTGCACTTGCTGTGAGTCTTGCATTTGCTGCGGGTATTGCAGTGGCTGAGAGTTTGTTACTAGAATGAGTGTTGCACTGGCTGTGAGTGTTACTCTTGCTCTAAGTGTTGTACTGGCTGTGAGTGTTGCACTAGCTGTGAGTGTTGCACTGGCAGTGAGTGTTGCAATGGCTGTTAGTGTTTTACTTGCTTAGAATGTTTCACTGGTTGTGAATCTTTCACTTGTTGTGAATCTTGCACTGGCTGCGAATGTTGCACTGGCTGTGAGTGTTTCACTGGCTTTGAGAGTTTCACTTGCTGTGAGTCTTGCACTGGCTCTGGGTATTGCACTGGCTCTGAGAGTTTCACTGGCTGTGATTTACTGACTGTGAGTGATTCACTGGCTGTGAGTGTTTCACCGGCTGTGAGTGTTTCACTGGCTGTGAGTGTTGCATTGGTTGTGAGTATTGCACTGGCTGTGATGTTGCACTGTCTGATTGTTGCACTGGCTGTGTTTCGCTGCCTGTGAGCGTTTCACTGGCTGTGAGTGTTTCACTGGCTGTGAGTGTTGCACTGATGTGAGTGTTGCACTGATGTGAGTGTTGCACTGATGTGAGTGTTGCACTGGCTGTGAGCGTTTCTTTGGCTATGATTGTTTCACTGGCTGTGAGTCTTGCACTGGCTGTGAGTGTTGCACTAACTGTGAGTGTTGCAAAGATTATGAGTGTTTCCCCTGTCCGTTAGTGTTGCACTGGCTGTGAATGTTGCCCTGGCTGTAAGAGTTGCAATGGCTGTTAGTGTTTCACTGGCTGTGAGTGTTTCATTGGCTGTGCGCGTTTCACTGGCTCTCCGTGTTTCACTGGCTGTGAGTGTTGCACTGTCTTTGAGTGTTTCACTGGCTGCGTGTTTTGTACCAGCTGCGAGTGTTACGCTGAATATGAGTGTTGCATTGGCTTTGAGTGTTGCAATGACATTGAGGGTTGCACTGGCTGAGTTTTGCACTTGTTGTGAGTATTGCACCAGCTGTGAGTGTTGCAAGAGTATGGGTGTTGCAATGGCTTTGAGTGTTGCACTGGATGTGAGTGTTGCATTGGCTGTGAGTGTTTCGCTGGCTGTGAGTGTTTCACTGGCTGTGAGGGTTTCACTGGCTGCTAGTGTTTTACTGGCTTTCAGTGTTGCAAAGGCTGTCAGTGTTTCACTGGCTTGGAGTGTTGCTTTAGGGGGGGCGTTTCTGTTGAAAACTAAAGTTTTTTCAACCATTTGTCGACCATTATTTTTTGACTAGTTGTATATGAAAAGTGCTGCAATTGTTTTAAGTTTCAGTACTGAAGCCTAAGTAGTAAGGGAGATTTTTTATTTTTTTTCAACGAATTTTTACACATTTTCAAGTGTAAATGAACAAACACACCTTTCAGATATAATCATTCTATGACACTTTTCTGACACATTAACATATAATAAAGGATCAATAGGAGGGGATTTCCCAAAACGTCTCTAGTTTTCCTAATACAAATAGTCTAAGTTAAGCCACAAAATTATGCAAATATATCATGTTTCTTGCTATTATAAAATCAATAAATGAACTCAGGATAAAACGGCTTTTTTCGATTTTCGAAACATAAACTTTACATACAAGGTGCAAGTTTCATGTAAATTGAATTAAAAATGAAAGAGATATGCACTTTCAAGTAACAAATGTTCAAATAAGTAAAAATAAAGTCTCAGGTGTTGCCATCTGTGGCTGAGATTGACATCAACCAATTTCCTCCAGAATTTGTACCCTTACAGATAGGGTACCCTCACTTATTACGTGCAGTCAGGTGTATAAGTTTCATGCAAATCACCTTGTAAACAAAAGAGAGATAAATTAAAAAAATTGCCTTTTTTTTAACTAAATTTTTTTAATAAAACTAATTATATATTTTTTATATATATGCTATTGTGATACCTGAGAGTCATAGACATGATTTCAGTTGAGATTTTTGTTTGATAATCTTTTTTGACCGTTTTGGAAATTTTTTGATACATAATTCAATATTTTTTTTCTCCCTTCCTATTTATGCTACGATACTGAGACTTGGACCAGATGTAACCCTTTTTGTATACAACTTGTCAAAGTTTGATTGAAATCGAACGAGTCTTCATTTATTGCGTATTTTGGGCAAATTTTTAAATAACGCCCAACTTTAGCTGAGAGAGTTTCACAGATTGTGAATGCTTCATTGGATGTTAGTGTTGCACTGGCTGTGAGTGTTACACTGGCTATGAGTGTTGCACTGGCTGCGAGTTTTACATTGACTGTGAGTGTTGCAAAGGTTGTGAGTGTTTCCTTTTCTGTGAGAGTTGCACTGGCCGTGAACTTTGCAATGGCTGTGAGTGTTGCACTAGCTGTGAGTGTTGCCCTGTATTTGAGTGTTGCACTGAGTGTGAGTGTTGCACTGGCTGTTTGTTGCACGGGCTGTGAGTGTTGCACTGGCTTCAAGTGTTGCACTGGTTTTGAGTGTTTCAATGGCTATGAGTGTTGCAGTGGCTGTGAGTGTTTCCCTGGCTGTGTGTGTTGCAGTGGCTGTAATTTTTTCACTGGCTGAGAGTGCTGCAAATGCTGTCAGTGTTTCACTGACTGTGAATTTTAAGTGTTGCACTGGGTGTGAGTGTTACACTAATTGTGAGCGTTGCAAAGGTTATGAGTGTGTCCTCTGGTTGTGAGTGGTGGACTGGTTGTGAGTGTTGCACTGACTTTGAGTGTTGCACTGACTTTGAGTGTTGAACTGGCTGTGAGTGATGCTTTTAACTGTTAGTGTGTCACTGACAGTGTGTTTCACTGGCTGTGAGTGGTTCACTGGCTGTGAGTGTTGCACTGGGTGTGAGTGTTACACTGGTTGTGAGCGTTGCAAAGGTTATGTTTGTGTCCTCTGGCTTTGAGTGTTGCACTGGTTGTGAGTGTTGCACTGACTTTGAGTGTTCAAATGGCAGTGAGTGTTGCCCAGGATGTGAGTGTTGCAATGGTTGTTAGTGTTTCACTGGCTAAGAGTTTGACTGGTTGTGAGTCTTCCACTGGTTGCGAGTGTTGGAATGGCTGTGGATTTTTCACTGGCTTTGAGTGTTGCACTGGCTGTGAGTGTTGCACTGGCCGTGAGTGTTGCATGGGCTGTGATTGTTGCACTGGCTTTAAGTGTTGCACTGGTTGTGAGTGTTTCCCTGGCTATGAGTGTTGCAGTGGCTGTGAGTGTTTCCTGGGCTATGAGTGTTGTAGAGGCTTTGAATATTTCACTGGCTGTGACTGTTGAACTGGCTGTGAGTGTTTTATTGGCTGTGAGTGTTTTATTGGCTGTTTTTCACTGGTTGTGAGTGTTTCACTGGCTATGAGTGTTGCAGTGGCTGTGAGTGTTTCTCTGGCTGTGTGTGTTTGCAGTGGCTGCAAGTGTTTCACTGGCAGTGAGTGGTGCAAAGGCTGTCAGTGTTTCACTGACTGAGAATGTTGCACTGGCTTTGAGTATTGCACTGACTTTGAGTGTTGAACTGTCTGTGAGTGTTCAATTAGCTGGGAGTGTTGCACTGGCTGTGAGTGTTGCAATTGTAATGAGTGTTCCACTGTCTGGGAGTGTTGTACAGGCTGTGAGTGTTTGCAGTGACTGTGAGTGTTGCACTGGCTTTGAGTGTTGCACTGGCTTTGAGTGTTGCTCTGACATTGTGTGTTGCACTGGCTGTGAGTGTTTCACTAGCTGTAAGTACTCACCTAGTTGTACTCACCTAGTTGTGCTTGCGGGGGTTGAGCTCTGGCTCTTTGGTCCCTCCTCTCAACCGTCAATCAACAGGTGTACAGTTTCCTGAGCCTATTGGGCTCTATCATATCTACACTTGAAACTGTGTATGGAGTCAGCCTCCACCACATCGCTTCCTAATGCATTCCATTTGTCAACCACTCTGACACTAAAAAAGTTCTTTCTAATATCTCTGTGGCTCATTTGGGCACTCAGTTTCCACCTGTGTCCCCTAGTGCGTGTGCCCCTTGTGTTAAACAGCCTGTCTTTATCAACCCTGTCGATTCCCCTGAGAATCTTGAATGTGGTGATCATGTCCCCCCTAACTCTTCTGTCTTCCAACGAAGTGAGGTTTAATTCCTGCAGTCGCTCCTCGTAGCTCATACCTCTCAGCTCGGGTACTAGTCTGGTGGCAAACCTTTGAACCTTTTCCAGTTTAGTCTTATGCTTGACTAGATAGGGACTCCATGCTGGAGCCGCATACTCCAGGATTGGTCTGACATATGTGGTATATAATGTTCTGAAAGATTCCTTACACAAGTTTCTAAAGGCCGTTCTTATGTTAGCCAACCTGGCATATGCTGCTGATGTTATCCTCTTGATATGAGCTTCAGGGGACAGGTCTGGCGTGATATCAACCCCCAGGTCTTTCTCTCTCTCTGACTCTTGAAGTATTTCATCTCCCAAATGATACCTTGTATCTGGTCTCCTGCTTCCTACCCCTATCTTCATTACATTACATTTGCTTGGGTTAAACTCTAACAGCCATTTGTTCGACCATTCCTGCAGCTTGTCCAGGTCTTCTTGAAGTCTCAAGCTGTCCTCTCTGTCTTAATCCTTCTCATAATTTTGGCGTCGTCAGCAAACATTGAGAGGAATGAGTCTATACCCTCTGGGAGATCATTTACGTATATCAGAAACAGGATAGTGAGTGGGACCACTGGTGACTTCACGCCAGTCTGAGGTCTCACCCCTCTGTAACTCTCTGCTTCCTATTGCTTAGGTACTCCCTTATCCACTGGAGCGCCCTACCTGTTACTCCTGCCTGTTTCTCCAGCTTATGCATCAACCTTTTATGGGGTACTGTGTCAAAGGCTTTCCGACAGTCCAAAAAAATGCAGTCCGCCCACCCTTCTCTTTCTTGCTTAATTTTGTCACCTGATCGTAGAATTCTATCAAGCCTGTAAGGCAAGATTTACCCTCCCTGAACCCATGTTGATGGGTTGTCACGAAGTCTCTTCTCTCCAGATGTGTTACTAGGTTTTTTCTCACAATCTTCTCCATCACCTTGCATGGTATACAAGTTAAGGACACTGGCCTGTAGTTCAGTGCCTCTTGTCTGTCACCCTTTTTGTATATTGGTACTACATTAGCAGTCTTCCATATTTCTGGTAGGTCCCCCGTTTCCAGTGACTTACTATACACTATGGAGAGTGGTAAGCAAAGTGCTCCTGCACACTCTTTCAATACCCATGGCGAGATTCCATCCGGCCCAACAGCTTTTCTTACATCCAGCTCCAATAGGTGCTTTTTGACCTCATCTCTTGTAATTTCGAACCTATCCAAGGTCACCTGGTTTGCTGCCACCTCTCCCAGCGCCGTGATATCTCCCTGTTCTATTGTAAAGACCTCCTGGAACCTCTTGTTGAGTTCTTCACACACCTCTTTGTCATTTTCTGTGTACCTGTCCTAGCCCACCCTAAGTTTAATCACCTGTTCCTTCACTGTTGTCTTCCTCCTGATGTGACTGTGTAGTAGCTTTGGTTCAGTCTTGGCTTTATTAGCTATATCATTTTCATACCTTTTCTCAGCTGCTCTTCTCACACTGACATACTCATGTGTTGCACTGGCTGCGAGTGTTGCCCTAGCTGTGAGTGTTGCAATGGTTGTTAATGTTTTACTTGCTAAGAATGTTTCACTAGCTGTGAAACTTGCACTGGCTGCGAGTGTTGCACTGACTTTGAGTCTTGCAATGACTTTGAGTGTTTCACTGACAAAGAGGGTTTCACTGGCTGTGAGTCTTGCACTGGTTTTGAAAGTTGCCCTTGCTGTGAGTGTTGCACTGGCTGTGAGTGTTACTGTCTTGGAGTGTTTCAAAGGCTGTGAATGTTGCACTGGCAGTGAGTGTTGCACTAGCTGTGAGTGTTGCACTGGCTTTAAGTGTTGCACTGGTTGCGAGTGTTTCCCTAGCTGTGAGTGTTTCTTTGGCTGTGAGTGTTTCCTTTGCGGTGAGTGTTGTAGTGGCTGAGAGTTTTTCACTGGCTGTGAGTGTTGCAAAGGCTGTGAGTGTTTCACTGGATGTGAGTGTTGCCCTGACTGTGAGTTTGACACTGGCTTTGAGTGTTACACTGGCTGTGAGTGTTGCACTGGCTGATAGTGTTGCATTGGCTGTTAGTGTTTGACTGGATAAGTGTGTTTCTCTGGTTGTGAGTCTTGCACTGGCTGTGAGTGTTTCATTGGCTGTGTGTGTTTTGCTGGCTGTGAGTGCTGCACTGTTTTTGAGTGTTTCACTGGCTGCGAGTATTGCACCGGCTACGAGTGTTGCACTGGCTGTGAGTGTTGCACTGACTTTTAATGTTGAACTGACTGTGAGTGTTAAACTGGCTGTGAGTCTTGCAAAGGCTGTCAATGTTTCACTGGCTGAGAGTGCTGCAAAGGCTGTGAGTGTTTCAATAAATGTGAGTGTTGCACTGGCTGTGAGTGTTGCAGTGGCTTTGTGTGTTGAACTGTCTGTGAGTGTTGAATTAGTTGTGAGTGTTGCACTGGCTGTGAGAGTTGCACTGGCTGTGAGTTTTGCACAGGCTTTGAGTGTTGCACTGACTGTGAGTCTTGCAATGACTTTGAGTGTTTCACTGACTAAGAGTGTTTCACTGGCTGTGAGTCTTGCACTGGTTTTGAAAGTTGCCCTTGCTGTGAGTCTTGCACTGGCTGTGAGTGTTACACTGTCTTGTAGTGTTTCAAAAGCTGTGAGTGTTGCACTGGCTGTGGGTGTTGCACTGGCTGTGAGTGTTACACTGTCTTGGAGTGTTTCAAAGACTGTGAGTGTTGCACTGGATGTGGGTGTTGCACTGGTTGTGAGTGTTTCACTGGCAGTGAGAGTTTCACTGTCTGGGAGTTGTACATTGGCTTTGAATCTTGCACTGGCAGTGAGTCTTGCAATGGATTTGAGTGTTGCACTGGCTGCGAGTGTTGCACTGGCTGCGAGTGTTGCACTGGCTGTGAGTGTTGCACTGGCTGCGAGTGTTGTGGAAGCTTTGAATATTTCACTGGCTGTGTGTATTTCACTGGGTGTGTGTATTTCTCTGGCTGTGAGTGTTGAACTGGATGTGAGTGTTGCACTAGCTGTGAGTGATTCCCTTGCTATGAGTGTTGCAGTGGCTGAGAGTGGTTCCCTGGCTGTGTGTGTTGCAGTGGCTGTAAGTGTTTCACTTGCAGTGAGTGTTGCAAACGCTGTCAGTGTTTCACTGGCTGAGAATGCTGCAAATGCTGTCTGTGTTTCACTGACTGTGAATGTTAAACTGGCTGTGAGTGTTGCAATGACTTTGAGTGTTGAACTGTCTGTGGGTGTTCAACTAGCTGGGAGTGTTGCACTGGCTGTGAGTGTTGCAGTGACTGTGAGTGTTGCACTAGCTGTGAGTGTTGCACTAGCTGAGAGTATTGCACTGGCTGTGAGTTTTCCCTGACAGTGAGTGTTGCAATGACTGTTAGTGTTTTACTTGCTAAGAACGTTTCACTGGTTGTGAATCTTGCACTCGCTGTGAGTGCTGCACTGGTTGTGAGTGTTTCACTTTATGCGAGTATTGCACCGGCTGCGAGCGTTGCACTGGATATGGGTGTTGCAATGGCTGTGAGTGTTGCAATGTCTTTGAGGGTTGCACTTCCCGTGAGTCTTGCATTTGCTGCGAGTATTGCACTGGCTGAGAGTGTGGAACTAGAATGAGTGTTGCACTGTCTGTGAGTGTTACTCTTGCTCTGAGTGTTGCACTGGCTGTGAGAGTTTCGCTGGCTGTGAGTGTTTCACTGGCTGTGAGTGTTTCACTGGCTGCCAGTGTTTTACTGACTGTGAGTGTTTCTCTGACTGTGTGTGTTTCACTGGATGTGAGTGTTGCACCGGTAGTGAGAGTTGCACTAGCTATGAGAGTTGCACTGGTATTGACCGTTGCAATGGCTGTGAGTGTTCCACTGGCTGTGATTGTTGATCTAGCTGTGTTTCATTGGCTGTGATTGTTGATCTAGCTGTGTTTCATTGGCTGTGAATGTTGCAAAGGATATGAGTGTTTCACTGGCTATGACTGTTGCACTAGGGGGAGTTTTACTCTGTGAGTGTTGCAAAGGCTGTGTTTGAATTCTGTGAGTGTTGCACTGGTTGTGAGTGTTGTACAGGATATAGGTATTACACTGGCTGTGAATGTTGCACTGGCTGTGAGTGTTGCACTGGCTTTAAGTGTAGCACTGGTTTTGAGTGTTTCCCTAGCTGTGAGTGTTTCTTTGGCTGTGAGTGTTTCCTTTGCGGTGAGTGTTGTAGTGGCTGAGAGTGTTTAACTGGCTTTGAGTTTTTCACTGGCTGTGAGTGTTGCAAAGGCTGTGAGTGTTTCACTTAATGTGAGTGTTGCACTGACTGTGAGTTTGACACTGGCTTTGAGTGTTGCACTGGCTGTGAGTATTGCACTGGCTGATAGTGTTGCATTGGTTGTTAGTGTTTCACTGGATAAGAGTGTTTCACTGGTTGTGAGTCTTGCACTGGCTGCGAGTGTTGCACTGGCTGTGAGTGTTTCACTGGTTGTGAGTCTTGCACTGGTTGTGAGTGTTTCATTGGCTGTGTGTGTTTTGCTGGCTGTGAGTGTTGCACTTTTTTGGAGTGTTTCACTGCGAGTATTGCACCGGCTACGAGTGTTGCACTGGGTGTGAGTGTTGCACTGACTGTGAGCGTTGCAAAGGTTATGAGTATGTCCTCTAGCTGTGAGTGTTGCACTGACTTTTAATGTTGAACTGACTGTGAGTGTTAAACTGGCTGTGAGTCTTGCAAAGGCTGTCAATGTTTTACTGGCTGAGAGTGCTGCAAAGGCTGTGAGTGTTTCAATAAATGTGAGTGTTGCACTGGCTGTGAGTGTTGCGCTGACTTTGTGTGTTGAACTGTCTGTGAGTGTTGCACTGGCTGTGAGTGTTGCACTGGCTGTGAGTGTTGCACTGGCTGTGAGTGTTGCGCTGGCTTTGCGTGTTGAAGTGTCTGTGAGTGTTGAACTAGTTGTGAGTGTTGCACTGGCTGTGAGTGTTGCAATGGCTGTTAGTGATTCACTGCCTAAGAATGTTTCACTGGTTGTGAGTCTTGCACTGGCTGCGAGTGTTGGAGTAGCTGTGAGGTTTGCACTGGCTTTGGGTGTTTCACTGGCCGTGAGTGTTGCACTGGCTGTGAGTGTTTCACAGGCAGTGTGCTTTGCAGTGGCTGTGAGTGTTTCACTGATAGTGAGTGTTGCAAAGGCTGTCAGTGTTTCACTAGCTGAGATTGCTGCAAATGCTGTTAGTGTCACACTGGCTATGAATGTTGCACTGGCTGTGAGTGTTGCACTGGCTGTGAGTGTTGCACTGGCTGTGAGTGATGCAAAGGTAATGAGTGCTTCTCTGGCTGTGAGTGTTGTACTAGCTGTCAGTGTTGCACTGGCTTTGATTGTTGCTCTGATATTGAGTGTTGCACTGGCTGTTAGTGTTTCACTGGTTATGAGTGTTTTTACTGGCTGTGAGTCTTGCACTGGCTGTGGTGTGGCACTGGCTGTGAGTGTTTCATTGCCTGTGAGGGTTCCACTGGCAGTGAGTGTTGCACTGACTGTGAGTCTTGCAATAGCTGTGAGTGTTTCACTGGCTAAGAGTGTTTTACTGGCTGTAAGTCTTGCACTGGTTTTGAAAGTTGCACTGGCTGTAAATGTTGCACTGGCGGTGAGTGTTACACTGTCTTAGTGTTACACTGTCTTAGTGTTTCAAAGGCTGTGAGTGTTGCACTGGCTGTGAGTGTTGCACTGGCAGTGAGTGTTGCACTAGCTGTGAGTGTTGCACTGGCTTTAAGTGTTGCACTGGTTGCGAGTGTTCCCTAGCTGTGAGTGTTTCTTTGGCTGTGAGTGTTTCCTTTGCGGTGAGTGTTGTAGTGGCTGAGAGTTTTTCACTGGCTGTGAGTGTTGCAAAGGCTGTGAGTGTTTCACTGGATGTGAGTGTTGCCCTGACTGTGAGTTTGACACTGGCTTTGAGTGTTACACTGGCTGTGAGTGTTGCACTGGCTGATAGTGTTGCATTGGCTGTTAGTGTTTGACTGGATAAGTGTGTTTCTCTGGTTGTGAGTCTTGCACTGGCTGTGAGTGTTTCATTGGCTGTGTGTGTTTTGCTGGCTGTGAGTGCTGCACTGTTTTTGAGTGTTTCACTGGCTGCGAGTATTGCACCGGCTACGAGTGTTGCACTGGCTGTGAGTGTTGCACTGACTTTTAATGTTGAACTGACTGTGAGTGTTAAACTGGCTGTGAGTCTTGCAAAGGCTGTCAATGTTTCACTGGCTGAGAGTGCTGCAAAGGCTGTGAGTGTTTCAATAAATGTGAGTGTTGCACTGGCTGTGAGTGTTGCAGTGGCTTTGTGTGTTGAACTGTCTGTGAGTGTTGAATTAGTTGTGAGTGTTGCACTGGCTGTGAGAGTTGCACTGGCTGTGAGTTTTGCACAGGCTTTGAGTGTTGCACTGACTGTGAGTCTTGCAATGACTTTGAGTGTTTCACTGACTAAGAGTGTTTCACTGGCTGTGAGTCTTGCACTGGTTTTGAAAGTTGCCCTTGCTGTGAGTCTTGCACTGGCTGTGAGTGTTACACTGTCTTGTAGTGTTTCAAAAGCTGTGAGTGTTGCACTGGCTGTGGGTGTTGCACTGGCTGTGAGTGTTACACTGTCTTGGAGTGTTTCAAAGACTGTGAGTGTTGCACTGGATGTGGGTGTTGCACTGGTTGTGAGTGTTTCACTGGCAGTGAGAGTTTCACTGTCTGGGAGTTGTACATTGGCTTTGAATCTTGCACTGGCAGTGAGTCTTGCAATGGATTTGAGTGTTGCACTGGCTGCGAGTGTTGCACTGGCTGCGAGTGTTGCACTGGCTGTGAGTGTTGCACTGGCTGCGAGTGTTGTGGAAGCTTTGAATATTTCACTGGCTGTGTGTATTTCACTGGGTGTGTGTATTTCTCTGGCTGTGAGTGTTGAACTGGATGTGAGTGTTGCACTAGCTGTGAGTGATTCCCTTGCTATGAGTGTTGCAGTGGCTGAGAGTGGTTCCCTGGCTGTGTGTGTTGCAGTGGCTGTAAGTGTTTCACTTGCAGTGAGTGTTGCAAACGCTGTCAGTGTTTCACTGGCTGAGAATGCTGCAAATGCTGTCTGTGTTTCACTGACTGTGAATGTTAAACTGGCTGTGAGTGTTGCAATGACTTTGAGTGTTGAACTGTCTGTGGGTGTTCAACTAGCTGGGAGTGTTGCACTGGCTGTGAGTGTTGCAGTGACTGTGAGTGTTGCACTAGCTGTGAGTGTTGCACTAGCTGAGAGTATTGCACTGGCTGTGAGTTTTCCCTGACAGTGAGTGTTGCAATGACTGTTAGTGTTTTACTTGCTAAGAACGTTTCACTGGTTGTGAATCTTGCACTCGCTGTGAGTGCTGCACTGGTTGTGAGTGTTTCACTTTATGCGAGTATTGCACCGGCTGCGAGCGTTGCACTGGATATGGGTGTTGCAATGGCTGTGAGTGTTGCAATGTCTTTGAGGGTTGCACTTCCCGTGAGTCTTGCATTTGCTGCGAGTATTGCACTGGCTGAGAGTGTGGAACTAGAATGAGTGTTGCACTGTCTGTGAGTGTTACTCTTGCTCTGAGTGTTGCACTGGCTGTGAGAGTTTTCGCTGGCTGTGAGTGTTTCACTGGCTGTGAGTGTTTCACTGGCTGCCAGTGTTTTACTGACTGTGAGTGTTTCTCTGACTGTGTGTTTCACTGGATGTGAGTGTTGCACCGGTAGTGAGAGTTGCACTAGCTATGAGAGTTGCACTGGTATTGACCGTTGCAATGGCTGTGAGTGTTCCACTGCTGTGATTGTTGATCTAGCTGTGTTTCATTGGCTGTGATTGTTGATCTAGCTGTGTTTCATTGGCTGTGAATGTTGCAAAGGATATGAGTGTTTCACTGGCTATGACTGTTGCACTAGGGGGAGTTTTACTCTGTGAGTGTTGCAAAGGCTGTGTTTGAATTCTGTGAGTTTGCACTGGTTGTGAGTGTTGTACAGGATATAGGTATTACACTGGCTGTGAATGTTGCACTGGCTGTGAGTGTTGCACTGGCTTTAAGTGTAGCACTGGTTTTGAGTGTTTCCCTAGCTGTGAGTGTTTCTTTGGCTGTGAGTGTTTTTCCTTTGCGGTGAGTGTTGTAGTGGCTGAGAGTGTTTAACTGGCTTTGAGTTTTTCACTGGCTGTGAGTGTTGCAAAGGCTGTGAGTGTTTCACTTAATGTGAGTGTTGCACTGACTGTGAGTTTGACACTGGCTTTGAGTGTTGCACTGGCTGTGAGTATTGCACTGGCTGATAGTGTTGCATTGGTTGTTAGTGTTTCACTGGAATAAGAGTGTTTCACTGGTTGTGAGTCTTGCACTGGCTGCGAGTGTTGCACTGGCTGTGAGTGTTTCACTGGTTGTGAGTCTTGCACTGGTTGTGAGTGTTTCATTGGCTGTGTGTGTTTTGCTGGCTGTGAGTGTTGCACTTTTTTGGAGTGTTTCACTGCGAGTATTGCACCGGCTACGAGTGTTGCACTGGGTGTGAGTGTTGCACTGACTGTGAGCGTTGCAAAGGTTATGAGTATGTCCTCTAGCTGTGAGTGTTGCACTGACTTTTAATGTTGAACTGACTGTGAGTGTTAAACTGGCTGTGAGTCTTGCAAAGGCTGTCAATGTTTTACTGGCTGAGAGTGCTGCAAAGGCTGTGAGTGTTTCAATAAATGTGAGTGTTGCACTGGCTGTGAGTGTTGCGCTGACTTTGTGTGTTGAACTGTCTGTGAGTGTTGCACTGGCTGTGAGTGTTGCACTGGCTGTGAGTGTTGCACTGGCTGTGAGTGTTGCGCTGGCTTTGCGTGTTGAAGTGTCTGTGAGTGTTGAACTAGTTGTGAGTGTTGCACTGGCTGTGAGTGTTGCAATGGCTGTTAGTGATTCACTGCCTAAGAATGTTTCACTGGTTGTGAGTCTTGCACTGGCTGCGAGTGTTGGAGTAGCTGTGAGGTTTGCACTGGCTTTGGGTGTTTCACTGGCCGTGAGTGTTGCACTGGCTGTGAGTGTTTCACAGGCAGTGTGCTTTGCAGTGGCTGTGAGTGTTTCACTGATAGTGAGTGTTGCAAAGGCTGTCAGTGTTTCACTAGCTGAGATTGCTGCAAATGCTGTTAGTGTCACACTGGCTATGAATGTTGCACTGGCTGTGAGTGTTGCACTGGCTGTGAGTGTTGCACTGGCTGTGAGTGATGCAAAGGTAATGAGTGCTTCTCTTGGCTGTGAGTGTTGTACTAGCTGTCAGTGTTGCACTGGCTTTGATTGTTGCTCTGATATTGAGTGTTGCACTGGCTGTTAGTGTTTCACTGGTTATGAGTGTTTTTACTGGCTGTGAGTCTGCACTGGCTGTGGGTGTGGCACTGGCTGTGAGTGTTTCATTGCCTGTGAGGGTTCCACTGGCAGTGAGTGTTGCACTGACTGTGAGTCTTGCAATAGCTGTGAGTGTTTCACTGGCTAAGAGTGTTTTACTGGCTGTAAGTCTTGCACTGGTTTTGAAAGTTGCACTGGCTGTAAATGTTGCACTGGCGGTGAGTGTTACACTGTCTTAGTGTTACACTGTCTTAGTGTTTCAAAGGCTGTGAGTGTTGCACTGGCTGTGAGTGTTGCACTAGCTGTGAGTGTTTCATTGGCTGTGAGGGTTTCAATGGCTGGTAGTGGTGCACTGGCTGTGAGTCCTGCACTGGCTGTGAGTCTTGCAATGGCTTTGAGTGTTGCACTGGCTGCGAGTTTTGCACTGGCTGTCCGTGTTTCACTGGCTGTGCGTGTTTCACTGGCTGTGAGTGTTGAACTAGCTGTAAGTGTTGAAATGGATGATAGTGTTTCACTGGGTTGTGAGTCTTCGACTGGTTGCGAGTGTTGCACTGGCTTTGAGTGTTTCACTGGCTGTGAGTCTTGCACTTGTTGTGAGTGTTTTACTGGCTCTGAATCTTGCACTGGCTTGAAGTGTTTTTCTGGCTGTGAGTGTTTTCACTGGCTGTTGCGTGTTTCACTGGTTGCACGAGTTTCACTAGCTGTGAGTGTTGCACTGTCTTTGAGTGTTTCACTGACTGCGAGTATTGCACCGGCTGCGAATGTTGCACTGGATATGAGTTGCACTGGCCTTGAGTGTTGCAATGACTTTGAGTGTTGCACCGGTGTGAGTGTTGCAAGAGTAAAAGTGTTTCACTGGCTTTGAGTGTTGCACTGGATGTGAGTGTTTCACTGGCTGTGAGTGTTTTCACTGGCTGGTAGTGGTGCACTGGCTGTGAGTCCTGCACTGGCTGCGAGTCTTGCAATGGCTTTGAGTTTGCACTGGCTGCGAGTTTTGCACTGGCTGTCCGTGTTTCACTGGCTGTGCGTATTTCACTGGACGTGAGTGTTGCACTGTCTTTGAGTATTTCTCTGGTTGTGTGTGTTGAACTGGCTGTGAGTGTTGAACTGGCTGTGAGTGTTGCACTCGCTTTGTTTCACAGGCTGCAAGTGTTACACTGGCTGTGAGTGTTTCATTGGTGTGAGTGTTGGACTGGTTGTGTTTAACTGGCTGTGAGTGTTTCACGGGCTGTAAGTGACTCACTGGCGGTGAGTGTTGAACTGTCTGTGAGTGCTGAACTAGCTGTGAGTGTTTCACTGGCTGTGAGCGTTTCACTGGCTGTGAGTATTACACTGGCTGTGAGTGTTGCACTGGCTGTGTTTTACTGGCTCTGAGCGTTTCACTGGCTGTGAGTGTTTCACTGGCTGTGAGTGTTTCACTGGCTGTGAGTGTTTCACTGGCTGTGAGTGTTTCACTGGCTGTGAGTGTTTCACTGGCTGTGAGTGTTTCACTGGCTGTGAGTGTTGCACTGGCTGTGAGTGTTGAACTAGCTGTAAGTGTTGAAATGGATGATAGTGTTTCACTGGGCTGTGAGTCTTCGACTGGTTGCGAGTGTTGCACTGGCTGTGAGTCTTGCACTGGTTGTGAGTGTTTTACTGGCTCTGAATCTTGCACTGGCTTGAAATGTTTTTCTGGCTGTGAGTGTTTCACTGGCTGTACGTGTTTCACTGGTTGCACGAGTTTCACTAGCTGTGAGTGTTGCACTGTCTTTGAGTGTTTCACTGACTGCAAGTATTGCACCGGCTGCGAGGGTTGCACTGGATATGAGTTGCACTGGCCTTGAGTGTTGCAATGACTTTGAGGGTTGCACTTGCTATGAGTATTGCACTGGCTGTGAGTGTTGCAAGAGTAAAAGTGTTTCACTGGCTTTAAGTGTTGCACTGGCTGTGAGTGTTTCACTGGCTGTGAGTGTTTCGCTGGTTGTGAGTGTTTCACTGGCTGTAAGGATTTTACTTGCAGCTAGTGTTTTACTGGCTGTGAGTGTTGCAAAGGCTGTCAGTGTTTCACTGGCTGGGAGTGTTGCTTTGACTGTGAGATTTTCACTGATTGTGAATATGTCACTGGATGAGTGTTGCACCGGCTGTGAGCATTGCAATTACTCCGAGGGTTGCACTAGCTGCGAGTTTTACATTGACTGTGAGTGTTGCAAAATTTGTGAGTGTTTCCCTTTCTCTGAGAGTTGCACTGGCTGTGAGTGTTGCACTAGCTATGAGTATTGCATGGGCAGTGAGTGTTGCACTGGCTTTAAGTGTTGCACTGGTTGTGAGTGTTTCCCTGGCTATGAATGTTGCACTGGCTGTGAGTGTTGCACTGGTTTTGAGTGTTTCCCTAGCTGTGAGTGTTTCTTTGGCTGTGAGTGTTTCCTTTGCGGTGAGTGTTGTAGTGGCTGGTTCCAAGGGGTTGTCATTGCCAGGGGGTGGTAATGGGGGACGAGCTCCCATGACCTATAAAATGCTCCTATATGGCATGCGTCTCAAATAGCCTCTGACAACCAAGTCCAACTCCTGGCCTGCACGGGTGGCTTAGTCTTTAAGTCCGGCGGAACTGCTTTTACCGACAGGAGAAGGGGCGCGGGCGTGCCTCTGGCGCCTTAAAACCAGCTGCTCCGGGTAGATGGGACTCGATAGCCTTGGAAGGCAGCCCATCTAGGGGAAGGAAAACCCCGATTTTAAACCTCTGCTGCCTTGCGGCCATACCCCTTTTCTGGGAAAGGCTTCAGGAGTCAACCTCGAGGAAAAATCCGGAGTTGGAGCCCCTAAGGCAGTTCGTTGTTGACGTCGACCTCGTTCTGGCAGCTCCTGCGACGTTGCTGGAACCATGTGTATTGGCATTTGCCTTTCTATTGGATAATTTCAGCAATGTGGAGAGGGGGGATCAGCTGCATGGGTAACAGCTCCTCCTCCATATCTACCTACCCAGGCTTTGCGCCCTGGAGAGGACACTCCAGCTTCGCCTCACAGCGTCGAACCAACACGGGAAGCGACAGTCTACCGGTTTTAAGTCTTCTGCTCGATTGGCGAAGAGTGTGACGCCAGGGGTTGCTTCTGACGGTGGGAGGGGTCATCGTGCCCACTGGGCAGCTACCGCCCGCCTCAAGCTGGGCAAACCCCAGCCAATAAGGTGTTGCCTCGCCACGGTCCGTTAACCTCACTGGGTGCGTGGGGTTTAGGGTGAAAACCGACAAGCGGCCCGACAACTTTGCACCAAGCAATATCATACCCAAAAAGAAATATCAACTGCCCTAAAGCTGGGCACATGGAACGTCAGGACACTGACACCAGGTTTCTCTGACGACCTGCAAGAAATCAATGACGCCCGAAAAACAGCAATCATTGATAGGGAGCTGAGCAAACTGCAGATGGATATTGTTGCTCTCCAAGAGACCAGGCTCCCTGGATCAGGATCTGTGAGAGAGAGGACCTTCTCTTTCTTCTGGCAAGGAAAACCACCTGATGAGACCAGAGAACATGGTGTGGGATTTGCCGTCAGGAATACACTGTTGGGATACATTATGCCACCGATGGGGGAAACCGAACGAATTCTGTCTCTGCAACTGCACTCCCAAACAGGACCAGTCAATGTAATTAGTGCATATGCACCAACCCTGACTTCTCCAGCAGAGGCAAAGGAAAAATTCTACGATGACCTCAACAGAGTCATAGCAAGAATCCCTGTAAAGGAGCCACTGTTTATCCTCGGCGACTTCAACGCCAGAGTGGGTGCCGAGCACAACATTTGGCCCACTTGTCTGGGTAAATTCGGCATAGGGAGGATGAATGAGAACGGGCAACGTTTGCTAGAACTCTGCTGCCTTCATGGTCTCTGTGTCACCAACACGTTCTTTGGCACAAAGCCTCAACACCGAGTATCTTGGAGACACCCCAGATCCAAGCACTGGCACCAGCTTGACCTGATTCTTACCAGGCGTGCAAGTTTACCCAGTGTCAAGATTACGCGTAGCTACCAGAGTGCTGTCTGTGACACCGACCACTCCCTGGTCTGTAGCAGGGTCAAGATGCAACCAAAGAAGATTCATCACTCAAAAAAGACGGGCAGACCTCGCATCGACACCACTAAGACCCGAAACCAGGACAAGGTGAAAGATTTTGCACGAGTGCTCGAGGAAGCTCTCCCTGGCCCAGCCGGGGTCACTGCCTGTAAAAGATGGGAGCACTTCAGAGACGCTGTGTTCAACGCTGCCATTTCCACCTTTGGCAAGAAGACCAGCAGGTCGGCTGACTGGTTCGAGGCTCACTCGGAAGAGATGACACCTGTCATTGAAGAGAAGAGAAACGCCTTGGCAGCCTACAAAGCCTGCCCAAGTCAGCGCAACTTACAGATCCTTCGGGCCATCCGCTGCAAAGTACAGCAGAGCGCCAGGCGATGTGCCAACAACTATTGGCTCCAGCTCTGCTCCCAGATACAGACTGCAGCGGATACAGGCAATGTAAGGGGAATGTATGACGGCATCAAGCAGGCCCTCGGCCCAATCCAGAGGAAGACCGCTCCTCTGAAATCTGCCACTGGCGAGGTGATTCAGGACCAGACACTGCAGCTGAAGCGCTGGGTCGAGCACTACTCTGAGCTATACGCCAGGGACAATGTGGTCACCGAAGACGCCCTGAGCGCCATTGAGTGTCTGCCTGTGCTAATGGAGCTCGACAGCGAACCGACCCTCGAAGAACTCAGTGATGCCCTAGACTCCCTTGCTCCTGGTAAAGCTCCTGGCAAAGATGGCATTCCTGCTGAGACCTTGAAGTGCTGCAGAGGTAGCCTGCTCATGGAGCTGCATGAAATTCTCTGTCTCTGCTGGGAAGAAGGAGAGGTGCCACAGGACATGAGGGATGCCAACATCGTCACGCTGTATAAGAATAAAGGTGACAGGGGCGACTGCAACAACTACCGTGGAATCTCCCTCCTCAGTACTGTCGGAAAGCTGTTTGCTCGAGTCGCATTGAAGAGGCTCCAAGTACTTGCAGAGAGAGTCTATCCAGAATCACAATGCGGATTCAGAGCTGACAGGTCCACAATCGACATGGTCTTTTCCCTCAGACAACTGCAGGAGAAATGCAGGGAACAGAAGCAGCCACTCTTCATAGCCTTCATAGATCTGACGAAGGCCTTCGACCTCGTCAGCAGGGATGGCCTGTTCAAGATCCTCCCCAAGATCGGATGCCCACCCAGGCTCCTCAGCATCATCAGATCTTTCCATGAGAACATGAGGGGCACCGTGGTCTTTGATGGACTAACATCAGACGCCTTTGACATCCGAAGTGGAGTAAAGCAGGGCTGCGTACTGGCTCCAACCCTATTCGGGATTTTCTTCGCAGTTATGCTGCGGCACGCCTTCGGATCTGTCACGGAAGGCATTTACCTCCGGACCAGGTCGGATGGAAAGCTCTTTAACCTCGCCAGGCTGAGAGCCAAGACGAAGGTTCGGCTGAGGTGTCTGCGCGACTTCCTTTTCGCCGACGACGCAGCAGTCACTGCCCACTCAGCCGAAGACCTCCAACGGCTCATGACCCGCTTCAGCGAGGCCTCTCAGGCTTTCGGACTCACCATCAGCCTGAAGAAAACACAAGTCATGGGACAAGGAGTGGACTCCCCACCTGACATCGGCATCTCCGATTCCAAACTGGAAGTCGTTCACGACTTCGTGTACCTGGGCTCCACAATCTCTGACTCCCTCTCTCTTGATACGGAGCTAAACAAACGCATCGGTAAGGCATCTACTACCATGTCGAGACTGACAAAGAGAGTGTGGGCCAACAATAGGCTGACTGAGTATACTAAGATTCAGGTTTACAGAGCCTGTGTCCTGAGCACTCTCCTTTATGGCAGTGAGTCTTGGACACTCCGCGCCCGTCAGGAAAGACAGCTGAATGCCTTCCACATGCGCTGCCTTCGACACATCTTGGACATCACCTGGCAGGACAAGGTGACAAACAACGTCTTGGGGAGAGCAAGAATCACCAGCATGTACACAATGCTGAAACAGAGACGAATGCGCTGGCTCGGGCACGTTGTGCGAATGGGCGACGGCAGGATCCCCAAGGATCTCCTGTATGGAGAGTTGATGCAGGGAAAGCGTCCAACAGGCAAGCCCCAGCTACGGTACAAAGACGTATGCAAGAGGGACCTGAAAGCCATGGACGTCGATCTTGCTATATGGGAGACACTGGCTGCAGACCGTTCAGCCTGGAGGCAGTCTGTTCAAAGAGGTCTCTCCAAGTTCGAGGAGTCACTTGCCAAGGAATCGGAGGCAAAGAGACAGAGAAGGAAAGCCAGTAGCCAGGAAGACAGACCAGAATCGGACTTCGTTTGTGCTCGGTGTGGGATGGACTGCCACTCTCGGATTGGCCTCATCAGTCACACCAGACGCTGCACCAGGATTGACAACCAGAGCGCAACTCCATAGTCTCCCGAGACTGAAGGATGCCTACTACTACTACTATGTAGTGGCTGAGAGTGTTTCACTGGCTTTGAGTTTTTCACTGGCTGTGAGTGTGCAAAGGCTGTGAGTGTTCACTTAAAGTGAGTGTTGCACTGACTGTGAGTTTGACACTGGCTTTGAGTGTTGCACTGGCTGTGAGTGTTGCACTGGCTGTGAGTGTTGCATTGGTTGTTAGTGTTTCACTGGATAAGAGTGTTTCACTGGTTGTGAGTCTTGCACTGGCTGCGAGTGTTGCACTGGCTGTGAGTGTTTCACTGGTTGTGAGTCTTGCACTGGTTGTGAGTGTTTCATTGGCTGTGTGTGTTTTGCTGGCTGTGAGTGTTGCACTTTTTTTGAGTGTTTCACTGGCTGCGAGTATTGCACCGGCTACGAGTGTTGCACTGGTTGTGAGTGTTGCACTGACTTTTATTGTTGGAACTGACTATGAGTGTTAAACTGGCTGTGAGTCTTGTAAAGGCTGTCAATGTTTTCTGGCTGAGAGTGCTGCAAAGGCTGTGAGTGTTTCAATAAAAGTGAGTGTTGCACTGGCTGTGAGTGTTGCACTGGCTTTGTGGTTGAACTGTCTGTGAGTGTTGCACTGGCTGTGAGTGTTGCACTGGCTGGGAGTGTTGCACTGGCTGTGAGTGTTGCACTGGCTGTGAGTGTTGCACTGGCTGTGAGTGTTGCACTGGGTGTGAGTGTTGCACTGGCTGTGAGTGTTGCACTGGCTGTGAGTGTTGCGCTGGCTTTGCGTGTGGAACTGTCTGTGAATGTTGAACTAGTTGTGAGTGTTGCACTGGCTGTGAGTGTAGCACTGGCTGTGAGAGTTGCACTGGCTGTGAGTTTTGCCCTGGCTGTGAGTGCTGCACTCGCTGTGAGTGTTAGACTGGTTGTGAGTGTTGAACGACTATGAGTCTTTCATTGAAATGTGAGGTTTGCACTGATGTGAGTTTGACACTGGTTTTGAGTGTTGCACTGGCTGTGAGCTTTGCACTGGCTGAGTGTTTGCATTGGCTGTGAGTGTTTTCACTGGCTAAGAGTGTTCACTGGCTGTGAGTCTTGCACTGGCTGCGAGTGTGCACTGGCTGTGAGTGTTGCATGACTTGTTAATGTTTTACTTGCTAAGAATGTTTCACTGGTTGTGAATCTTGCACTGGCTGCGAGTGTTGCACTGGCTGTGAGTGTTTTCACTGCTGTGAGTCTTACACTGACTGTGAGTGTTTCACGTTGTGCGAGTATTGCACCGGATGCGAGGTTGCACTAGATATGAATGTTTCTCTGGCTGTGTGAGTGTTTCACTCAACTACTGCTGTGCGTGTTTCACTGGCTGTGAGTGTTGCACTTTTTTGAGGTTTCACTGGCTGCTAGTATTGCACCGGCTGCGTGTGTTGCACAGAATGAGAGTGTTGCACTGTGTTATAAAACTTGTGTAACTGTACTATGGGGAATCTAGTGTATTATGGAGCAGGGTCAGCAGTTAGAATCAAGGTGTAACTGGTAGTGACACAATTAGGCCCGGCCCCCCAAGAAACATAGGTTTCTGTTTATACTATAAGGTTTTAAAACAGTCTGTCGTCTGGGATACAATCAACTACGATACTACAACAGGAGTAATGCCCCCTATATACATTCACACCAATAACAATAATTTAATAACTTACCACACTGTCTTACGTTAAAAGCTTGGCCATAAGCAGGATACAAGGTTTTACACTGAACACATGGTAGGGGAAAGTACTACTGGTGAAACACTTGAAGCTTGGGTAGGTTAGGGTAGCGCCCACGTGGTACCTCACACAACACCACCAACACTACACTAAGGGTACCCAAAACACTGGCAACTACTACCACAGGTCTACCAAATCTACAACTTCCAGAGTAGGCACCCTACAAGTACAATAAATATAACTTAAGGTAAAGGAAATAAGTAGAGGACAGGTAGAAGGAAGAGAGAGAGATGCCGTGCCACAGAGTTCAGCTGTTGACACCTGAACGCCTAACAGAGAAGACCGCTTGTCTCCAGTCTCCTCCCTCAGTTGCTCGCTGCCGGCAGACTGCCTCAACTAATCGTACCGGCGCCCTATACCAAGTTTACTCAGGTTACTTTACAAATGATTAGAAGTATTGTAAACTTAGTTGGTGCCTGTTTTATTATTTAATAATCAACCCCAAGCTCAGTCTTTACATGCTTTGTGAGAAACAAGAATTGTCTTACATCTGTCAGGGAAGATAGGGACAAAGAGTCTCGTCATCGTCCCCTTCTATAAAATATTTTATTTAGCTCAAATTTGACCTCTGGTTTCCAACTGAAGCACCCAGGTCGTAACACTCCTCCCCTTCAGAGAAAAAAAANTGGCGATGAGTGTTTCATTGGCTGTGAGGGTTCTACTGGCTTTGATGGTTGCACTGACTGTGAGTTTTCCAATGGCTGTGAGTGTTTCACTGGCTAAGAGTGTTTCACTGGCTGTAATACTTGCACTGGTTTTGAAATTTGCACTGGCTGTGAGTGTTGCACTGGCTGTGAGTGTTTCACTGGCTGTGAGTGTTCTCTGGTTGTGTGCGTTTCACTGGCTCTGAGTGTTGCAATGTTTTTGAGTGTTTCACTGGCTGCGAGTATTGCACTGGCTGCGAGTGTTGCACTGGATATGAGTGTTGCACTGGCTTTAAGTGTTGCACTGGTTGTAAGCGTTTCTCTGGCTGTGAGTGTTGCATTGGGTGTGAGTGTTTCACCTGGCTGTGAGTGTTGCAGTGGCTGTGAGTGTTTCACTGGCTGTGAGTGTTTCAAAGGCTGTGAGTGCTGCAAAGGCTGTGAGTGTTTCATTGGCTGAGAGTGTTGCGCTGGCTTTGCGTGTTGAACTGTCTGTGAGTGTTTTGCTAGTTTTGAGTGTTGCACTGGAGGTGAGTGTTGCACTTGCTGTGAGTGTTTCACTGGCTGTGAGCGTTGCAAAGCCTGTCAGTGTTTCACTAGCTGAGAGTGCTGCAGATGCTCTCAGTGTTACTCTGACTGCGAATGTTGCACTGGCTGTGTGTGTTGCACTGACCTTGAGTGTTGAACTCTCTATGAGTGTTCAACTAGCTGTGAGTGTTCAACTAGCTGTGAGTGTTACACTGGATGTGAGTGTTGCACTGGTTGTGAGTGTTGGACTGGCTGTGAGTGTTTCACTGGCTGTGAGTTTTGCAAAGGTTATGAGTGCTTCCCCTGGCTGTGAGTGTTGTACTAGCTGTGAATGTTGCACAGACTGTGAGTGTTGCACTGGCTTTGAGTGTTGCACTAGCTGTTTGTGTTGCACTAGCTGGCTGTGAGTGTTGCAATGGCAGTTAGTGTTTTACTTGCTAAGAACGTTTCACTGGTTGTGAATCTTGCACTGGCTGTGGGTGTGGCGCTGGCTGTGAGTGTTTCATTGGCTGTGAGGGTTCCACTGGCTGTGAGTGTTGCACTGACTGTAGGTCTTGCAATGGCTTTAAGTGTTTCACTGGCTAAGAATGTTTAACTGGCTGTAATTCTTGCACTGGTTTTGAAATTTGCACTGGCTTTCAATGTTGCACTGGCTGTGAGTGTTACGCTGTCTTAGTGTGTTTCAAAGGTTGTGACTATTACACTGGCTGTGAGTGTTGCACTGGCTCTCAGTGTTTCACTGGCTGTGAGGGTTTCAATGGCTGGGAGTGGTGCACTCGCTGTGAGTCTTGCACTGGCTGTGAGTTTTGCAATGGCTTTGAGTGATGCACTGGCTGGGAGTGGTGCACTGGCTGCGAGTTTTGCACTGGCTGCGAGAGTTGCAGAGGCTTTGAATATTTCACTGGCTGTGTGTATTTCACTGGCTGTGAGTGTTGCACTGGCTGTGAGTGTTGCACTACCTGCCCGTGTTTCACTGGCTGTCTGTGGTTCACGGGTCATGAGTGTTGCACTGTCTTTGAGTGTTTCTCTGGCTGTGAGTGGTGAACTGGCTGTGAGTGTTGCACTGGCTGTGTTTCACTGGCTGTGAGTGTTACACTGGCTGTGAGTGTTTCACTGGCTGTGAGTGTTTCACTGGCTGTGAGTGTTTCACTGGCTGTGAGTGTTTCACTGGCTGCGAGTGCTGCACCGGTTGCGACTGTTGCACTGGATATGAGTGTTGCAATGACTTTGAGGTTTGCACTGGCTGTGAGTGTTTCGCTGGCTGTGAGAGTTTCACTGGCTATGAGGGTTTTACTGGCTGCTAGTGTTTTACTGGTTGTGAGTGTTGCAAAGGCTGTCAGTGTTTCACTGGCTGGGAGTGTAGTTTTGACTGTGCGAATTTCACTGATTGTGAATGTTTCACTGGATGAATGTTGCACTGGCTGTGAGCTTTGCAATTGCTTTGAGTGTTGCACTAGGTGCGAGTTTTACATTGACTGTGATTGTTGGAAAGGTTGTGAGTGTTTCCCTTTCTTTGAGAGTTGCAATGGCTGTGAACTTTGCACTAGCTTTGAGTGTTGCACTGGCTGTGAGTGTTGCACTGGATTTGAGTGTTGCACAGGCTTTGAGTGTTGCACTGGGTGTGAATTTTGCAATGGCTTCGAGTGATGCACTGGCTGTGAGTGTTGCACTGGCTGTGAGTGTTGCATGGGCTGTGAGTGTTTCCCTGGCTGTGTGTGTTGCAGTGGGTGTGAGTGTTTCACTGGCAGTGAGTGTTGTAAAGGCTGTCAGTGTTTCTCTGGCTGAGAGTGCTGCAAATGCTGTCCGTGTTTCACTGACTAAATGCTGCACTGGCTGTTAGTGTTGCACTGACTTTGAGTGTTGAACTGTCTGTCAGTGTTCAACTACCTGTGCATGTTGAACTGGCTGTGAGTGTTGCACTTGTTGTGAGTGTTGTACTGGCTGCGAGTGTTTCACTGGCTCTGAGTGTTGCACTGGCTGTGAGTGTTACATTGACTGTGAGTGTTGCAAAGGTTATGAGTGTTTCCCCTGGCTGTGAGTGTTATACTGGCCGTGAGTGTTGCAGTTACTGTGAGTGTTGCACTAGCTGTGACTATTACACTGGCTGTGAGTGTTTCATTGGCTGTGAGTGTCGCACTGACGATGAGTGTTTCACGTTCTGCGAGTATTGCACCGGATGCGAGTGTTGCACTGGATATGAGTGTTGCACTGGCTGTGAGTGTTGCAATGGCTTAGAGGGTTGCACTTGCTGTGAGTCTTGCATTTGCTGGGAGTATTGCACTGTCTGAGAGTGTGGCACTAGAATGAGTGTTGCACTGGCTGTGAGTGTTACTCTTGCTCTAAGTGTTGCATTGTCTGTGAGTGTTGCACTGGCTGTGAGTGTTGCCCTGGCTGTGAGTGTTGCAATGGCTGTTAGTGTTTTAGTTGCTAAGAATGTTTCACTGGTTGTGAATCTTTCACTGCACTCGCTGTGAGTGTTTCACTGATTGTGAGTGTTTCACTAGACTTTGACGTATGGTTTCACTGGCTGTGAGTCTTGCACCAGCTGTGAGTTTTTCATGGTTTGTAAGTGTTACACCCGATTTGAGTGTTGACACTGTCTCCTGGTATCTGAACTAGCTGTGTGTTGCACTTGTCTGTGTGTTGTACTAGTCTGTGATGTGTTGATGCCCCATGTGGCTGTGTGTTCACTGGCATGTGAGGTGTTTCACTGGCTGTGAGTGTTTGACTGATGGGAATGCTGCACTGGCGTGGTGTTTCACGTGGCTGTGAGCGTTGCAAATGGCTGTCAGTCTTTCACTAGTAAGAGTTGAAGCTGTCTGGTTACACTGACTGTGAATGTTGCACGCGAGTGTGACTGACTTGAGTGTTATCCTGTGCGTGTAGTCGTTGAATTGCCTGTGAGTGTTGCACTGCGTGAGTAAGTTGCACATGGCTGTGTAGTTTTCACTGGCTGTGAGTTATTACAATGGGTGTGTGAGGTCTTCCACTGGCGGGAGTGTTTCACGGGCGTGACTGACGCTAGTGTTCTCTGGTCTGAGTGTTTCGATGTTCTCACTGGCTGTGGCGTGGTTTTTTCTTGTGTGTGTGTTTTCATTGGCTGTGAGTGTTGCCTGCTGGTTTATGGCTGCAGTAAGTACGTCGAGTGTTCACGGATGTGAGTACATGTGAGTGTTGAATGACATTGAGGGTTGCACTGGTTGCTGATGTCTTGCACTTGCTGTGGAGTATTGCACCGGTTGCGAGTGTTGCAAGGAGTGTCAGTGTTGCACATGGCTTTGAGTGTTGCGACTGGATGTGAGGTTAGCCATTGGCTGTGAGCTGTTTCGTGACTGTGAGTGTTTCTTGGCTTGTGAGGGTTTCAATGGCTGCTAGGTTGTAATGGCTTGAGTGTTGCGAAGGCTGAGTGTTTCACTGGCTGGTAGTGTTGCTTTAATGGGCGTTACTGTGGAAAACTAAAGTTTTTTCAATGTCAACCATTAATTTTTGACAAGTTGTATATGAAAGAGCTGCACTTGTAAGTTTCGGTACTAAG
>WNGS01167055.1:18251-30865 GCA_020271785.1 Procambarus virginalis | reverse complement strand
TGAACTGTCTGTGAGTGTTGAACTAGCTGTGAGTGTTGCACTGGCTATGAGTGTTGCACTGGTTGTGTGTGTTGCACTGACTTTCACTGGCTGTGAGTGTTTCACTGGCTGTGAGTGTTTCACTGGCTGTGTCTCACTGGCTGTGAGTGTTGCACAGGCTGTAAGTGTTACACTGACTGTGATTGTTGCAAAGGTTATGAGTGGTTTCCTTGTCTGTCAGTGTTGCACTGGCTGTGAGTGTTGCACTGACTGTGATGTTGCACTGGCTTTGACTGTTGCACTATTTTTGTGTGTTGCATTGACTGTGAAAGGTGCACTGGCTGTAGGTTTTGCACAGGCTTTGACTGTTGCACTGGCTGTAAGTTTTTCACTAGCTATGAGTGTTGAACTGGCTATGAGTGTTGCAAAGGCTGTGAGTGCTGCAAAAGCTCTGAGTGTTTCACTGAATGTGAGTGTTGCACTTGCTGTGAGTGTTGCGCTGGCTTTTCGTGTTGAACTGTCTGTGAGTGTTGAACTAGTTGTGAGTGTTGCACTGGCTGTGAATGTTGCAATGGCTGTGAAAGTTGCCCTTGCTGTGAGTTTTGCAAAGGCTTTGAGTGTTGCACTGACTATGAGTATTTCACTGGATGTGAGTGTTGCACTAGCTGTGAGTGTTGCACTGGCTGTGAGTGTTTCACGGGCTGTGAGCGTTGCACAGTTTTTGAGTGTTTCACTGGCGCTAGTATTGCACCGGCTGCTGTGTTGCACTGGATATGAGTGTTGCACTGGCTTTAAGTGTTGCACAAGTTGTAAGCGTTTCCCTGGCCTTGAGTGTTGCATTGGCTGTGAGTGTTTCACTGTCTGTGAGCGTTGCAAAGGCTGTCAGTGTTTCACTGGTTGAGAGTGTTGCAAAGGCTGTGAGTTCAGCGAAGGCTGTGAGTGTTTCACTGAATGTTAGTGTAGTGCACTGGGTGTGAATGTTGCGCTGGCTTTGCGTGTTGAACTGTCTGTGAGTGTTGTACTAGTTGTGAGTGTTGCACTGGCTGTGAGTGTTTCACTGGCTTTGAGTGTAGCACTGGGTGTGAGTGTTACACTGACTGTGATCGTTGCAAAGGTTATGAGTGTGTCCTCTGGCTGTAAGTGTTGCATTGGCTGTGAGTGTTGTTGCACTGACTTGAGTCTTGAACTGGCTGTGAGTGTTGCCCTGAATGTGAGTGTTGCAATGGCTGTTAGTGCTTCACTACATAAGAGTGTTTCACTGGTTGTGAGTCTTGTACTGGTTGCGAGTCTTAGACTAGCTGTGTGGTTTGCACTGGCTTTGAGTGTTGCACTGGTGTGAGTGTTGCACTGGCTGTGAGTGTTTCACGGCTGTGAGCGTTGCAAAGGCTGTCAGTGTTTCACTAGATAAGAGTGCTGCAAATGATGTCAGTGTTACACTGACTGTGAATGTTGCACTGGCTGTGAGTGTTGCACTGACTTTGAGTGTTACTCTGTCTGTGAGTGTTAATCTGTCTGTGAGTGTTCAACTAGCTGTGAGTGTTGCACTGGATGTGAGTGTTGCACTGGCTTGAGTGTTTTACAAGGTTGTGAGTCTTCCACTGGCGGCGAGTGTTGCACGGGCTATGAGTGTTTCTCTGGTTTGCGTGTTTCACTGGCTGTGTGTGTTTCATTGGCTGTGAGTGTTTCATTGGCTGTGAGTGTTGCACTGTCTTTGAGTGTTTCACGGATGCGAGTAATGTACCTGCTCCGAGTGTTGCACTGGATGTGAGTATGCATTGGCTTTGAGTGTTGCAATGACTTGAGGGTTGCACTGGTTGCGAGTCTTGCATTGCTGTGAGAATTGCACCGGTTACGAGTGTTGCAAGAGTGTCAGTTTGCACTGGCTTTGAGTGTTGCACTGGAATGTGAGTGTTAAACTGGCTGTGAGTGTTTCGCTGACTGTGAGTGTTTCATTGGCTTTGTGAGGTTTCACTGGCTGCTAGTGTTTTACGGCTGTGAGTGTTGCAAAGGCTGTCAGTGTTTAACTAGCTGGGAGTCTTGCTTTTGATGTGAGAGTTCACTGATTGTGAATGTTTCACTAGATGTGAGTGTTGCACTGGCTGTGAGTGTTGCACTGGTTATGAGTGTTGCACTGGCTGTGATCAAGGCAATTGCTCCGAGTGTTGCACTAGCTGCCAGTTTTACATTCTGAGTGCTGCAAAGGTTGTGAATGTTTCCCTTTCTGTGAGAGTTGCACTTACTGTGAACTTTGCACTGGGTATGAGTGTTGCTCTGACATTGAGTGTTGAACTGCCTGCGAGTGCTGCACTAGCTGTGAGTGTTGCACTGGCTGTGAGTGTTGCCTTGGCTTTGAGTGTTGCAATCGCTGTTAGTGTTAAACTTGCTAAGAATGTTTCCCTGGTTGTGAATCTTGCACTGGCAGCGAGTGTTTCACTGCGTGGTCTTGCACTGGCTGTGGTGTTGCATTGGCTGTGAGTGTTTCACTGGCTGTGATTCACTGGCTGTGAGTGATTCACTGGCTGTGAGTGTTTCACTGGCAGTGAGTGTTGCATTGGTTGTGAGTGTTACACTGACTTTGAGTGTTGAATTGTCTGTTAGTGTTGAACTAGCTGTGAGTGTTGCACTGGCTGTGATTGTTGCACTGTCTGTGAGTTTTGCACTGGCTATGTTTCACTGGCGGTGAGCGTTTTCACTGGCCGTGAGTGTTTCACTGGCTGTAAGTGTTGCACTGGCTGTGAGTGTTTGTACTGGCTGTTTCACTGGCTGTGAGCGTTTCATTGGCTTTGAGTGTTTCACTGGCTTTGAATGTTTCTCTGGCGGTGAGTGTTGCAAAGGCTGTCAGTGTTTCACTGACTGTGAGTGTTGCACTGGCTGAGTGTTGCACTGACTTGAACTGTCTGTGTTGAACTGTCTTGAGTGTTGAACTGTCTGTGAGTGTTGAACTAGCTGTGAGTGTTGCACTAGCTATGAGTGTTGCACTGGCTATGAGTGTTGCACTGGCTGTGTGTGTTGCACTGACTGTGTTTCACTGGCTGTGAGTGTTTCACTGGCTGTGTCTCACTGGCTGTGAGTGTTGCACAGGCTGTAAGTGTTACACTGACTGTGATTGTTGCAAAGGTTATGAGTGGTTTCCTTGTCTGTCAGTGTTGCACTGGCTGTGAGTGTTGCACTGACTGTGACTGTTGCACTGGCTTTGACTGTTGCACTATTTTTGTGTGTTGCACTGACTGTGAAAGGTGCACTGGCTGTAGGTTTTGCACAGGCTTTGACTGTTGCACTGGCTGTAAGTTTTTCACTAGCTGTGAGTGTTGAACTGGCTGTGAGTGTTTAACTGGCTATGAGTGTTGCAAAGGCTGTGAGTGCTGCAAAGGCTCTGAGTGTTTCACTGAATGTGAGTGCTGCAAAGGCTCTGAGTGTTTCACTGAATGTGAGTGTTGCACTTGCTGTGAGTGTTGCGCTGGCTTTTCGTGTTGAACTGTCTGTGAGTGTTGAACTAGTTGTGAGTGTTGCACTGGCTGTGAATGTTGCAATGGCTGTGAAAGTTGCACTTGCTGTGTGTTTTGCAAAGGCTTTGAGTGTTGCACTGACTGTGAGTTTTTCACTGGATATGAGTGTTGCACTGGCTGTGAGTGTTGCACTGGCTGTGAGTGTTGAACTGGCTATGAGTATTTCACTGGATGTGAGTGTTGCACTGACTGTGAGTTTGACACTGGCTTTGAGTGTTGCACTAGCTGTGAGTGTTGCACTGGCTGTGAGTGTTGCATTGGCTTTGAGTGTTTAACTGGTTAAAAGTGTTTCACTGGTTGTGAGTGTTGCACTGGCTGCGAGTGTTGCACTGGCTGTGAGTGTTTCACTGGTTAAGAGTGTTTCACTGGCTGTGAGTCTTGCACTGGCTGCAATTTTATCACTGGCTGTGAGTGTTTCACTGGCTCTGTGTGTTTCACTGGCTGCTAGTATTGCGCCGGCTGCGTGTGTTGCACTGTATATGAGTGTTGCACTGGCTTTAAGTGTTGCACAAGTTGTAAGCGTTTCCCTGGCCTTGAGTGTTGCATTGGCTGTGAGTGTTTCCCCTGGCCGTGAGTGTTGCAGTGGCCGTGAGTGTTGCAGTGGCTGTGAGTGTTTCACTGGCTGTGAGAGTTTAACTGTCTGTGAGTGTTGCAAAGGCTGTCAGTGTTTCACTGGTTGAGAGTGTTGCAAAGGCTGTGAGTTCAGCGAAGGCTGTGAGTGTTTCACTGAATGTTAGTGTAGTGCACTGGGTGTGAATGTTGCGCTGGCTTTGCGTGTTGAACTGTCTGTGAGTTTTGTACTAGTTGTGAGTGTTGCACTGGCTCTGAGTGTTGCACTGGGTGTGAGTGTTTCACTGGCTGTGAGTGTAGCACTGGGTGTGAGTGTTACACTGACTGTGATCGTTGCAAAGGTTATGAGTGTGTCCTCTGGCTGTAAGTGTTGCTTTGTCAGAGAGTGATGCACTGACTTTGAGTGTTGCACTGACTTTGAGTCATGAACTGGCTGTGAGTGTTGTCCTGAATGTGAGTGTTGCAATGGCTGTCAGTGCTTCACTACATAAGAGTGTTTCACTGGTTGTGAGTCTTGCACTGGTTGCGAGTGTTTGACTAGCTGTGTGGTTTGCACTGGCTTTGAGTGTTGCACTGGGTGTGAGTGTTGCACTGGCTGTGAGTGTTTCACAGGTTGTGAGCGTTGCAAAGGCTGTCAGTGTTACACTGACTGTGAATGTTGCACTGGCTGTGAGTGTTGCACTGACTTTGAGTGTTGATCTGTCTGTGAGTGTTCAACTAGCTGTGAGTGTTGCACTGGTTGTGAGTGTTTCACTGGCTCTGAGTGTTGCACTGGCTGTGAGTGTTACACTGACTGTGAGTCTTGCAAAGGTTATGAGTGATTCCCCTGGCTGTGAGTGTTGTATTAGCTATGAGTGTTGCACTGACTGTGAGTGTTGCACTGACTGTGAGTGTTGCACTGGCTTTGAGTTTTGCTCTGACATTGAGTGTTGCACTGGCTGTTAGTGTTACAATGGCTGTTAGTGTTTAAATTGCTAAGAATGTTTCACTGGTTGTGAATCTTGCACTGGCTGTGGGTGTTGGACTGGCGATGAGTGTTTCATTGGCTGTGAGGGTTCTACTGGCTTTGATGGTTGCACTGACTGTGAGTTTTCCAATGGCTGTGAGTGTTTCACTGGCTAAGAGTGTTTCATGGCTGTAATACTTGCAATGGTTTTGAAATTTGCACTGGCTGTGAGTGTTGCACTGGCTGTGAGTGTTTCACTGGCTGTGAGTGTTTCTCTGGTTGTGTGCGTTTCATGGCTCTGAGTGTTGCAAGTTTTTGAGTGTTTCACTGGCTGCGAGTATTGCACTGGCTGCGAGGTGCACTGGATATGAGTGTTGCACTGGCTTTAAGTGTTGCACTGGTTGTAAGCGTTTCTCTGGCTGTGAGTGTTGGATTGGTGTGTGAGTGTTTCACCTGGCTGTGAGTGTTGCAGTGGCTGTGAGTGTTTCAATGGTGTGAGTGTTTCAAAGGCTGTGAGTGCTGCAANAAGTAATGGTTATACTTAAATTACAAAACATTTATAAGTAACTTATAAGGAAAGTAGCCTCTTATCAACCTCTTGTAATGAAAAAGGCACAATAGTTCTTTGGCATAGGCCTCAGAACAATAATTGTGCTTTGTTGTAGTTTTGCTTGCTATGAGATTGAAAAGTTAGGCTAGAAAAGTAAATATAGCAATGTCTTTCTGCTATAATATTGCACTACTAATGTATATCAGGATTTTATATCTAGATGCAATGTACCTACTGGTTAACTGTAATAATCATCTAGGTTCAAAGGACCATAATTTATGTGGTAAAAACTCCAGGCAGTATATCTTCTTTTAATTGACTTCAGTAAATTAAAGTTATCTTATTTTTTCTTAGTAGGTAAGAAGAATTGAGTGGACTGTATGTACTTGTTAAAACTGCCTGAAATTAATCTCACACAAATTGGGGGGGACAATGTAGCTTAAACCACTTGTAATGGCTCCTTCTTAAACTGCAAATTGTTTACCTAAGTTTAATTATATTATTTTGTCATACCACATATGGTGGTCTAATCTACTATTATTTCAACAATTATACTAGTTATGAATACTACTACTACAATAACTAGAATGGCCTTATCTGAGCCTGTAGTAAGGGCCCACTAAGGCTGTGTCATGTAGCATCTATGTGGGTGTGGCCCTGTGCCTCATGGTGCCAATGGCGGCTGTGGAGGCCTTCAAGGCTGGCAACAGCTAGGTACATGTGTAGTTTGCTCAGCTACTTGCTGTTCCAAGTCACAATTTACCTGTTTGGGATGCAAGGAGTTAGTACATTTCCCTAAACATATCAATACAGGTATGACATGGTATGTGAGGGCTGTAAAAATGGGGTACACGTACATGGTGTTGGTGTTGTTCATATATCATGACCGCCTGATACTTTGGATATAATCAGTGCACTAGAATAATAAACAAATACTTGGTAAGACGGATACTGGAGTGCTCTCATTTGTAGTAGTGATGTTGCTGTGGCAGTTTCTTAAGGCAGAGTAGGTCTATCCTGTGGCCATTATCACAACACACGAGCACCCATTGTTATTGTTTCGTGAGCGTGGCGTCTGTAAGAGACGCTCAGCCTCCCTTGTTCCAATATTGTGGTTCTACTTCTAAGTTAAATTTACGTTAACAAGGGAATCAAGCTATATTTGGTGTTAATAATTATATTCAGTCTTATTGAACACTTTTTTATTCAATTTAGACATTAAACTGTTGTATGAACAGTGGTTTAATAATGTAAATACTGTGGCGACGTCGATGACGTCACGGAGTCTCCCATTCTCTAATTTTAAGAGGATACTGTTAAGGAAGACTATACTATTTGTGTATGAGTGTGTCGGTTTAAGGACAAAGTTAAGTTGGAAGTCCCCTTGGGAATGAGTGATCATAGTGTATTGAGCTTTGAGTACCTGGTTGAGCTAGGAATTATCACCCCCAAAAAAGAACTGGGAACCAAAGGGCTGGCGTACCGAAAGGGAAACTATGAGGAGATGAATAAATTCCTATGGGATATACATTGGGACACAGAACTCGGAACCAAGTCCGTACAAGACATGATGGACTATGTCACCCAAAAATGTCAGGAGGCTGTAAGCAGGTTTGTCCCAGCCCAACAGGAAAAAACAGAGAAGCAAAGGAAGAATCCGTGGTTTAATAGGGAATGTATGAAAGCAAAGGAGCTGAACAAAAGGGCATGGAGGAACTTCCGTAATAACAGAACACCAGAAAGTAGAGAGAGATACCAGAGAACCAGGAACGAGTATGTCAGTGTGAGAAGAGCAGCTGAGAAAAGGTATGAAAATGATATAGCTAACAAAGCCAAGACTGAACCAAAGCTACTACACAGTCACATCAGGAGGAAGACAACAGTGAAGGAACAGGTGATTAAACTTAGGGTGGGCGAGGACAGGTACACAGAGAATGACAAAGAGGTGTGTGAAGAACTCAACAAAAGGTTCCAGGAGGTCTTTACAATAGAACAGGGAGATATCACGGCGCTGGGAGAGGTGGCAGCAAACCAGGTGACCTTGGATAGGTTCGAAATTACAAGAGATGAGGTCAAAAAGCACCTATTGGAGCTGGATGTGAGAAAAGCTGTTGGGCCGGATGGAATCTCGCCATGGGTATTGAAAGAGTGTGCAGGAGCACTTTGCTTACCACTCTCCATAGTGTATAGTAAGTCACTGGAAACGGGGGACCTACCAGAAATATGGAAGACTGCTAATGTAGTACCAATATACAAAAAGGGTGACAGACAAGAGGCACTGAACTACAGGCCAGTGTCCTTAACTTGTATACCATGCAAGGTGATGGAGAAGATTGTGAGAAAAAACCTAGTAACACATCTGGAGAGAAGAGACTTCGTGACAACCCATCAACATGGGTTCAGGGAGGGTAAATCTTGCCTTACAGGCTTGATAGAATTCTACGATCAGGTGACAAGAATTAAGCAAGAAAGAGAAGGGTGGGCGGACTGCATTTTTTTGGACTGTCGGAAAGCCTTTGACACAGTACCCCATAAAAGGTTGATGCATAAGCTGGAGAAACAGGCAGGAGTAACAGGTAGGGCGCTCCAGTGGATAAGGGAGTACCTAAGCAATAGGAAGCAGAGAGTTACAGTGAGGGGTGAGACCTCAGACTGGCGTGAAGTCACCAGTGGAGTCCCACAGGGCTCTGTACTTGGACCTATCCTGTTTCTGATATACGTAAATGATCTCCCAGAGGGTATAGACTCATTCCTCTCAATGTTTGCTGACGACGCCAAAATTATGAGAAGGATTAAGACAGAGGAGGACAGCTTGAGACTTCAAGAAGACCTGGACAAGCTGCAGGAATGGTCGAACAAATGGCTGTTAGAGTTTAACCCAAGCAAATGTAATGTAATGAAGATAGGGGTAGGAAGCAGGAGACCAGATACAAGGTATCATTTGGGAGATGAAATACTTCAAGAGTCAGAGAGAGAGAAAGACCTGGGGGTTGATATCACGCCAGACCTGTCCCCTGAAGCTCATATCAAGAGGATAACATCAGCAGCATATGCCAGGTTGGCTAACATAAGAACGGCCTTTAGAAACTTGTGTAAGGAATCTTTCAGAACATTATATACCACATATGTCAGACCAATCCTGGAGTATGCGGCTCCAGCATGGAGTCCCTATCTAGTCAAGCATAAGACTAAACTGGAAAAGGTTCAAAGGTTTGCCACCAGACTAGTACCCGAGCTGAGAGGTATGAGCTACGAGGAGCGACTGCAGGAATTAAACCTCACTTCGTTGGAAGACAGAAGAGTTAGGGGGGACATGATCACCACATTCAAGATTCTCAGGGGAATCGACAGGGTTGATAAAGACAGGCTGTTTAACACAAGGGGCACACGCACTAGGGGACACAGGTGGAAACTGAGTGCCCAAATGAGCCACAGAGATATTAGAAAGAACTTTTTTAGTGTCAGAGTGGTTGACAAATGGAATGCATTAGGAAGCGATGTGGTGGAGGCTGACTCCATACACAGTTTCAAGTGTAGATATGATAGAGCCCATTAGGCTCAGGAAACTGTACACCTGTTGATTGACGGTTGAGAGGCGGGACCAAAGAGCCAGAGCTCAACCCCCGCAAGCACAACTAGGTGAGTACAACTAGGTGAGTACACACACACACACACACACACACACACACACACACACACACACACACACACACACACACCACACACACACACCACACACACACACCACACACACACACACACAACACACACACACACAACACACATACATACATATATATATTGAAGTGAGGGGGCAGACTAGTGTGAATTCATATGATTAGGAAATAGACTGAAATAAGACAGCAATAACTTACTTATATCCTGGTGAATGGGTTGAGCGGGTGTGTTAACTGGGCGTGATAATGTCTCGTAGCCCTCCATCTGATGGCTTGAGTGACCTTGTTGAAGGGAGTGGGGATGCTCGCGAGTGTCATCAGCTCTCCTTAGCTCAGTGTGGGACGGACTCGATGACGTCTGTCTGTTCCCTCCGTCGATTGAGGTACGGATTATAACCTGAAATGGAACAAAAATGATATTCAACATGGGTGAATGAGGAAAATATGATTATTATGCATGAGTGTATGCTTGCAAGTGGATTATGATGATGAAAATGTAATACAGGTAGGAGAAGTTTATATGATCCTTACGTTTATGAGAAGTTTCATTCCGACGAGGACCTCCTCGAGGCGCAGGTGAGCAGTAAGGGCACTTCACGGTTTTGTAAACTGAAATTGAAAAGAACATATTTAACTGTGTGGAACGTAATAGCCCCGAATGAGTAATTATTCTCACACAATAAGAGATAATAGTTTGCACACGCGATATTTCACCTGTGGATGCAATAAAATGAACTGTGTAATAAGAATAACACTCACGGTTATCACAGAAAATTTGTTGACAGCGCTTGCATTTGATGTCGTAATGACCTAGGGGTGGTTTATCGCACATTGTGCACTGAAGACGACATACTTGGTTTGGTGATGGAATATATAACACACCACATTTCATGCAAGCTGTTAAGGTTCGTCTTTCCATGATGCTGGGCTCTATGGTGCGTGTGTAGCGGATGAAGGCTCACAGTGAACTAACGGCGCGTTTGTGTGTGAGGGGAAGGTAAACGAGCTGGTCAAATGAGAACTGATTGATGGTTGACAGGTGATGCCCAGCTGGGTGAGCATCTCTCAGTCCGCTCTAAGACATCGAAAAGTGCTTAAGGTTAATGGTTCACTTCCTGCGGCCACTCCCGTCTCCTCCTACCCTCCGTCTGTCTGTCTGTCTGTCTGTCTGTCTGTCTGTCTGTCTGTCTGTCTGTCTGTCTGTCTGTCTGTCTGTCTGTCTGTCTGTCTGTCTGTCTGTCTGTCTGCCTCTTTCTTTCTCTCCTACCCTCCTGGCACTTCATGGATAATGGATGTCCCCTCACTCTCCCTCCCAATCTACCTGTCTACAGATTGGATGATTGGCTAGGATGACCAGAAGCTTCGATGGACTGAATGAAAGCCTTTCCCCATCTGTCTGCTAGCTAAACAACCAAGAAGTCTTATTATTATCGCTGTAAATCGCTTAAGTGTTTAATAAAAGAATATGTGGACCTGGTCCATACCACTCTAGAAAGTAAGGGAGGGGAGGGAGAGGAGGGGGAGGGGAGAGGAAGATATGATCACACCGCTACTTGGAAATACTCTTCAGTTAGCCACTGAAATGTGGACAGTAGGCACTTCCTGCCCGTGTATGGCCCAACTAATGGACGTCCTGGATCACCAACAGCTGCGTTGGCTGGGAAAAAGTCAAAATAATGGCTCCGCCTGTCCCCTCACTTTCCCCTCCTTCTCTCGTCTTAACTCCCTGCCCCCTCTCAGGTATTGGGGGGTCCCCCCTCCCTCCACATGTCTGCATACCAAGCACATAGCTTCCATCCCCTACCCAACGGAAGCTGACAAACCACAAATGGCTCTCACACCGAGGGGAAGGTCCCCTCACTCTCCCTCACCCTCCCTCTCCCCTCCCCTACCCCAACAACATATGTTGCACCTTCTAGAGCACTCATACTCTAGACGCATAGCAATACATAGTCTTTAATCATAAACTATTATCTACACACATGCTTAAGTCTACGGAAAACAAACATACATATTCATTTACTCTTAACAACATATCCACATACCTCTTACTTTAGCTCATACCACATAGCCCTACATACTCTCATACCCCCCAAACAACATAACCCCAATCTTCCCTGACCACATACCCAAACACCAGATGCTTACACGCGTCCGACACGCCACAACTTCCGGGAAAATCTCCGCGCGGTGCTCTAGTCCCCGGGGGTTCACCTGGCTAGATGGCGCGCCCGGTTCTAGTCCCCGGGGGTCTCCCTGGCCAGATGGCGCGCCCGGTTCTAGTCCCCATTTACACTACTGACATTGAGTGTTGCACTGGCTGTGAGTGTTGGTCTGGCTGTGAGTGTTGCAATTGCTGTTAGTGTTTTACTTGCTAAGAATGTTTCACTGGTTGTGAATCTTGCACTGGATGCGAGTGTTGCACTGGCTGTAAGTGTTTTACTTTCTGTGATTCACTGGATGTGAGTGATTCACTGGCTGTGAGTGCTTCACTGGCTGTGAATATTTCACTGGCTGTGAGTGTTGCATTGGTTGTGAGTGCTACACTGACTTTGAGTGTTGAACTGGCTGTGAGTGCTGAACTAGCTGTGAGTGTTGCACTGGTTGTGAATGTTACACTGACTGTGAGTGTTGCAAAGGTTGTGAGTGTTTCCCCTTGCTGTGAGTGTTGCACTGGCTGTAAGAGTTGCAATGGCTGTTAGTGTTTCACTGGCTGTGAGTGTTTTACAAGGTTGTGAGTCTTCTACTGGCGGCGAGTGTTGCACGGGCTATGAGTGTTTCTCTGGTTGTGCGTGTTTCACTGCCTGTGCGTGTTTCATTGGCTGTGAGTGTTTCATTGGCTGTGAGTGTTGCACTGTCTTTGAGTGTTTCACTGGCTGCGAGTAATGTACCGGCTGCGAGTGTTGCACTGGATGTGAGTATTGCATTGGCTTTGAGTGTTGCAATGACTTTGAGGGTTGCACTGGTTGCGAGTCTTGCACTTGCTGTGAGAATTGCACCGGTTACGAGTGTTGCAAGAGTGTCAGTGTTGCACTGGCTTTGAGTGTTGCACTGGAATGTGAGTGTTAAACTGGCTGTGAGTGTTTCGCTGACTGTGAGTGTTTCATTGGCTGTGAGGGTTTCACTGGCTGCTAGTGTTTTACTGGCTGTGAGTGTTGCAAAGGCTGTCAGTGTTTAACTAGCTGGGAGTCTTGCTTTTGATGTGAGAGTTTCACTGATTGTGAATGTTTCACTAGATGTGAGTGTTGCACTGGCTGTGAGTGTTGCACTGGTTTATGAGTGTTGCACTGGCTGTGATCATTGCAATTGCTCCGAGTGTTGTTGGAAATTTCCAACAATTTTCTCATCCCTAATACAACAGGATGTATTTCCTGTATTAGGCTTCA
>WNGS01167049.1:4120-24188 GCA_020271785.1 Procambarus virginalis | reverse complement strand
GTAGTTGTGGTAGCAGTAGTTGTAGTAGCAGTAGTTGTGGTAGCGGTAGTTGTGGTAGCTGTAGTTGTGGTAGTAGTAGTTGTGGTAGCGGTAGTTGTGGTAGTGGTAGTTGTGGTAGTGGTGGTAGCGGTAGTTGTGGTAGCGTAGTTGTGGTAGCAGTAGTTGTAGTAGCAGTAGTTGTGGTAGCGGTAGTTGTGGTAGCAGTAGTTGTGGTAGCGGTAGTTGTGGTAGCGGTAGTTGTGGTAGCAGTAGTTGTGGTAGCGGTAGTTGTGGTAGCAGTAGTTGTGGTAGCGGTAGTTGTGGTAGCAGTAGTTGTGGTAGCAGTAGTTGTGGTAGCGGTAGTTGTGGTAGCTGTAGTTGTGGTAGCTGTAGTTGTGGTAGTAGTAGTTGTGGTAGCGGTAGTTGTGGTAGTGGTAGTTGTGGTAGTGGTGGTAGCGGTAGTTGTGGTAGCGGTAGTTGTGGTAGCAGTAGTTGTAGTAGCAGTAGTTGTGGTAGCGGTAGTTGTGGTAGCTTAGTGTGGTAGTAGTAGTTGTGGTAGCGGTAGTTGTGGTAGTGGTAGTTGTGGTAGTGGTGGTAGCGGTAGTTGTGGTAGCGGTAGTTGTGGTAGCAGTAGTTGTAGTAGCAGTAGTTGTGGTAGCGGTAGTTGTGGTAGCAGTAGTTGTGGTAGCGGTAGTTGTGGTAGCGGTAGTTGTGGTAGCAGTAGTTGTGGTAGCGGTAGTTGTGGTAGCAGTAGTTGTGGTAGCGGTAGTTGTGGTAGCAGTAGTTGTGGTAGCAGTAGTTGTGGTAGCGGTAGTTGTGGTAGCTGTAGTTGTGGTAGCGGTAGTTGTGGTAGCAGTAGTTGTGGTAGCGGTAGTTGTGGTAGTGGTAGTTGTGGTAGTGTGGTAGCGGTAGTTGTGGTAGCGGTAGTTGTGGTAGCAGTAGTTGTGGTAGCAGTAGTTGTGGTAGCGGTAGTTGTGGTAGCAGTAGTTGTGGTAGCGGTAGTTGCGGTAGTGGTAGTTGTGGTAGCGGTAGTTGTGGTAGCAGTAGTTGTGGTAGTGGTAGTTGTGGTAGTGGTGGTAGCGGTAGTTGTGGTAGCAGTAGTTGTGGTAGCAGTAGTTGTGTTAGCGGTAGTTGTGGTAGCAGTAGTTGTGGTAGCAGTAGTTGTGGTAGCGGTAGTTGTGGTAGCAGTAGTTGTGATAGCAGTAGTTGTGGTAGCGGTAGTTGTGGTAGTGGTAGTTGTGGTAAGGGTAGTTGTGGTAGCAGTAGTTGTGATAGCAGTAGTTGTGATAGTGGTAGTTGTGGTAACGGTAGTTGTGGTAGCAGTAGTTGTGGTAGCGGTAGTTGTGGTAGCAGTAGTTGTGGTAGCGGTAGTTGTGGTAGCGGTAGTTGTGGTAGTGGTAGTTATGGTAGTGGTAGTTGTGGTAGCGGTAGTTGTGGTAGTTGTGGTAGTGGTAGTTGTGGTAGTGGTAGTTATGGTAGTGGTAGTTGTGGTAGAGGTAGTTGTGGTAGCGGTATTGTGGTAGTGGTAGTTGTGGTAGCGGTAGTTGTGGTAGCAGTAGTTGTGGTAGCGGTAGTTGTGGTAGAGGTAGTTGTGGTAGTGGTGGTAGCGGTAGTTGTGGTAGCGGTAGTTGTGGTAGCAGTAGTTGTGGTAGCAGTAGTTGTGGTAGCGGTAGTTGTGGTAGCAGTAGTTGTGGTAGCGGTAGTTGTGGTAGCGGTAGTTGTGGTAGTGGTAGTTGTGGAAGCGATAGTTGTGGTAGCAATAGTGGTAGCGGTAGTTGTGGTAGCAGTAGTTGTGGTAGCGGTAGTTGTGGTAGCAGTAGTTGTGATAGCAGTAGTTGTGGTAGCGGTAGTTGTGGTAGTGGTAGTTGTGGTAGCGGTAGTTGTGGTAGCAGTAGTTGTGATAGCAGTAGTTGTGATAGTGGTAGTTGTGGCAGTGGTAGTTGTGGTAACGGTAGTTGTGGTAGTGGTAGTTGTGGTAGTGGTAGTTGTGGTAGCGGTAGTTGTGGTAGTGGTAGTTGTGGTAGTGGTAGTTGTGGTAGTGGTAGTTATGGTAGTGGTAGTTGTGGTAGCGGTAGTTGTGGTAGTGGTAGTTGTGGTAGTGGTAGTTATGGTAGTGGTAGTTGTGGTAGAGGTAGTTGTGGTAGCGGTAGTTGTGGTAGTGGTAGTTGTGGTAGCGGTATTTGTGGTAGCAGTAGTTGTGGTAGCGGTAGTTGTGGTAGCGGTAGTTGTGGTAGTTGTGGTAGCGGTAGTTGTGGTAGTGGTAGTTGTGGTAGCGGAATTTGTGGTAGCGGTAGTTATGGTAGTGGTAGATGTGGTAGCGGTAGTTTTGGTAGCGGTAGTTGTGGTAGTGGTAGCAGTAGTTGTGGTAGTGGTAGTTGTGGTAGCGGTAGTTGTGATAGCGATAGTTGTGGTAGTGGTAGTTGTGGTAGCGGTAGTTGTGGTAGCGGTAGTTGTGATAGCGATAGTTGTGGTAGCAGTAGTTGTGGTAGCGGTAGTTGTGGTAGCAGTAGTTGTGGTAGCGGTAGTTGTGGTAGCAGTAGTTGTGGTAGCAGTAGTTGTGGTAGCGGTAGTTGTGGTAGCTGTAGTTGTGGTAGTAGTAGTTGTGGTAGCGGTAGTTGTGGTAGCAGTAGTTGTGGTAGCGGTAGTTGTGGTAGTGGTAGTTGTGGTAGTGGTGGTAGCGGTAGTTGTGGTAGCGGTAGTTGTGGTAGCAGTAGTTGTGGTAGCAGTAGTTGTGGTAGCGGTAGTTGTGGTAGCAGTAGTTGTGGTAGCGGTAGTTGTGGTAGTGGTAGTTGTGGTAGCGGTAGTTGTGGTAGCAGTAGTTGTGGTAGTGGTAGTTGTGGTAGTGGTGGTAGCGGTAGTTGTGGTAGCAGTAGTTGTGGTAGCAGTAGTTGTGTTAGCGGTAGTTGTGGTAGCAGTAGTTGTGGTAGCAGTAGTTGTGGTAGCGGTAGTTGTGGTAGCAGTAGTTGTGATAGCAGTAGTTGTGGTAGCGGTAGTTGTGGTAGTGGTAGTTGTGGTAAGGGTAGTTGTGGTAGCAGTAGTTGTGATAGCAGTAGTTGTGATAGTGGTAGTTGTGGTAACGGTAGTTGTGGTAGCAGTAGTTGTGGTAGCGGTAGTTGTGGTAGCAGTAGTTGTGGTAGCGGTAGTTGTGGTAGCGGTAGTTGTGGTAGTGGTAGTTGTGGTAGTGGTAGTTGTGGTAGCGGTAGTTGTGGTAGTTGTGGTAGTGGTAGTTGTGGTAGTGGTAGTTATGGTAGTGGTAGTTGTGGTAGAGGTAGTTGTGGTAGGGGTAGTTGTGGTAGTGGTAGTTGTGGTAGCGGTAGTTGTGGTAGCAGTAGTTGTGGTAGCGGTAGTTGTGGTAGTGGTAGTTGTGGTAGTGGTGGTAGCGGTAGTTGTGGTAGCGGTAGTTGTGGTAGCAGTAGTTGTGGTAGCAGTAGTTGTGGTAGCGGTAGTTGTGGTAGCAGTAGTTGTGGTAGCGGTAGTTGTGGTAGCGGTAGTTGTGGTAGTGGTAGTTGTGGAAGCGATAGTTGTGGTAGCAATAGTGGTAGCGGTAGTTGTGGTAGCAGTAGTTGTGGTAGCGGTAGTTGTGGTAGCAGTAGTTGTGATAGCAGTAGTTGTGGTAGCGGTAGTTGTGGTAGTGGTAGTTGTGGTAGCGGTAGTTGTGGTAGCAGTAGTTGTGATAGCAGTAGTTGTGATAGTGGTAGTTGTGGCAGTGGTAGTTGTGGTAACGGTAGTTGTGGTAGTGGTAGTTGTGGTAGTGGTAGTTGTGGTAGCGGTAGTTGTGGTAGTGGTAGTTGTGGTAGTGGTAGTTGTGGTAGTGGTAGTTATGGTAGTGGTAGTTGTGGTAGCGGTAGTTGTGGTAGTGGTAGTTGTGGTAGTGGTAGTTATGGTAGTGGTAGTTGTGGTAGAGGTAGTTGTGGTAGCGGTAGTTGTGGTAGTGGTAGTTGTGGTAGCGGTATTTGTGGTAGCAGTAGTTGTGGTAGCGGTAGTTGTGGTAGCGGTAGTTGTGGTAGTTGTGGTAGCGGTAGTTGTGGTAGTGGTAGTTGTGGTAGCGGAATTTGTGGTAGCGGTAGTTATGGTAGTGGTAGATGTGGTAGCGGTAGTTTGGTAGCGGTAGTTGTGGTAGTGGTAGCAGTAGTTGTGGTAGTGGTAGTTGTGGTAGCGGTAGTTGTGATAGCGATAGTTGTGGTAGTGGTAGTTGTGGTAGCGGTAGTTGTGGTAGTGGTAGTTGTGGTAGTGGTAGCAGTTGTGGTAGCTGTAGTTGTGGTAGCTGTAGTTGTGGTAGCTGTAGTTGTGGTAGTTGTGGTAGCGGTATTTGTGGTAGCGGTAGTTGTGGTAGCGGTAGTTGTGGTAGCAGTAGTTGTAGTAGCGGTAGTTGTGGTAGCGGTAGTTGTGGTAGTGGTAGTTGTGGTAGCGGCAGTTGTAGTAGCGGTAGTTGTGGTAGCGGTAGTTGTGGTAGCAGTAGTTGTAGTAGCGGTAGCTGTGGTAGCGGTAGTTGTGGTAGCAGTAGTTGTAGTAGCGGTAGTTGTGGTAGTGGTAGTTGTGGTAGCGGCAGTTGTAGTAGCGGTAGTTGTGGTAGCGGTAGTTGTGGTAGCAGTAGTTGTAGTAGCGGTAGTTGTGGTAGTGGTAGTTGTGGTAGCGGCAGTTGTAGTAGCGGTAGTTGTGGTAGCGGCAGTTGTAGTAGCGGTAGTTGTGGTAGCGGCAGTTGTAGTAGCGGTAGTTGTGGTAGTGGTAGTTGTGGTAGCGGCAGTTGTAGTAGCGGTAGTTGTGGTAGCGGCAGTTGTAGTAGCGGTAGTTGTGGTAGCGGTAGTTGTGGTAGCAGTAGTTGTAGTAGCGGTAGTTGTGGTAGTGGTAGTTGTGGTAGCGGTAGTTGTGGTAGCGGCAGTTGTAGTAGCGGTAGTTGTGGTAGTGGTAGTTGTGGTAGCGGTAGTTGTGGTAGCGGCAGTTGTAGTAGCGGTAGTTGTGGTAGTGGTAGTTGTGGTAGCGGTAGTTGTGGTAGCGGCAGTTGTAGTAGCGGTAGTTGTGGTAGCGGTAGTTGTGGTAGCGGCAGTTGTAGTAGCGGTAGTTGTGGTAGCGGTAGTTGTGGTAGCGGCAGTTGTAGTAGCGGTAGTTGTGGTAGCGGTAGTTGTGGTAGCGGCAGTTGTGGTAGCGGTAGTTGCAGAACCATAGTTGTGGTAGTGGTTGTTGCACAACCAGTAGTAGTAGTAATATGTATTCAAGTGGTAATGTTTATAGCCACCATACTATAGCAGCATTGCAGCAACCATAACAGCTTTGATATCTTACTATAGCAGCATAGCAGTTACGATACCATACCATAGCAACATAGCAGCTGCCATAGCAACATAACAGCTACCATAGCAACATAGCAGCTACCATAGCAACATAGCAGCTACCATAGCAACATAGTAGCTACCATAGCAACATAGCAGCTACCATAGCAACATAGCAGCTACCATAGCAACATAGCAGCTACCATAGCAACATAGCAGCTACTATAGCAACATAGCGGCTACCATAGCAACATAGCAGCTACTATAGCAACATAGCGGCTACCATAGCAACATAGCAGCTGCCATAGCAACATAGCAGCTACTATAGCAACATAGCGGCTACCATAGCAACATAGCAGCTACTATAGCAACATAGCGGCTACCATAGCAACATAGCAGCTACCATAGCAACATAGCAGCTACCATAGCAACATAGCAGCTACCATAGCAACATAGCAGCTACCATAGCAACATAGCGGCTACCATAGCAACATAGCAGCTGCCATAGCAACATAGCAGCTACCATAGCAACATAGCAGCTACCATAGCAACATAGCAGCTACCATAGCAACATAGCAGCTACTATAGCAACATAGCGGCTACCATAGCAACATAGCAGCTGCCATAGCAACATAGCAGCTACCATAGCAACATAGCAGCTACCATAGCAACATAGCAGCTACCATAGCAACATAGCAGCTACCATAGCAACATAGCAGCTACCATAGCAACATAGCAGCTACTATAGCAACATAGCGGCTACCATAGCAACATAGCAGCTGCCATAGCAACATAGCAGCTACCATAGCAACATAGCAGCTGCCATAGCAACATAGCAGCTACCATAGCAACATAGCAGCTACCATAGCAACATAGCAGCTGCCATAGCAACATAGCAGCTACCATAGCAACATAACAGCTACCATAGCAACATAGCAGCTACCATAGCAACATAGCAGCTACCATAGCAACATAGCAGCTACCATAGCAACATAGCAGCTACCATAGCAACATAGCCAGCTACCATAGCAACATAGCAGCTACCATAGCAACATAGCGGCTACCATAGCAACATTGCAGCTACCATAGCAACATAGCGGCTGCCATAGCAACATAGCAGCTACCATAGCAACATAGCAGCTACCATAGCAACATAGCAGCTACCATAGCAACATAGCAGCTGCCATAGCAACATAGCAGCTACCATAGCAACATAGTAGCTACCATAACAACATAGCAGCTACCATAACAGCTACAGTGGTTGAGAAACAACACACCGAAATGTCCACTTGCAACAAGACAACAAATCGACTGCAAGATTTCAATAAATCTCTTAATTAAGAGGTGAAACTCCTTCAACAAAATATACTTTGAAATATCATGTAAGTGACCGTAGTAACTTTACTAGTACCAGTGATAACTGAGCCACTTAATACCGTCCAGTAAGGGTCAACAACTTGATTATAACTTGTGTATCCTCGTCACTCTCCTGAGGAGAGCTGTAAGAGGTACACGAACTACTTTGTAAAGCTGAAGGCTGAACCTAAGTGATGTTACGACACACAAATAAGCAGCAGCCACACCAGGGCTGCGAGCTTGTGTAACAAGTCGAGGGGAATTAAATGATGAACATTCATGGGAACATGAAGCTTTATAGTGTCTGTATAGAGATGGACGAGCTTTTGATGGTTATAAAGAGGAGATGGAAAGTCTCGACAGTGATGTAGAAGGGTGACGAAAGTTAGTGTATTACCAGGTAGTGTTTGGGAAGAAAACTGCCCTATATAGCAGTACAAAGTTCAGTATATGTCAACCCCCATAAAATATGTCAACCCCATAAAATATATCAACCCCCATAAAAAATATCAACACCCATAAAATATATCAACCCTATAAAAGATATCAACACCCATAAAATATATCAACCCTATAAAAAAAGATTCCAAGCTTCCTATTTGGCAATTGCAAGAGGTGAGATTTGCATCAGTTGATAAGCGCCTCAAAGGCACAGAAAACCGCACTGCATCTCTGCAGACTTGTCCAGGAGACTCTTCACGGAGTCCACCCGTCGGACCTGTCTGCATGGCTACAGTGTAGGAGTGGAGTGTAATGGTGTGGAGGAGTTCAGTGGAGTGGGGGAGGAGAGTGAAGGAGTGGAGAAGGAGAGGAGTGGAGGGAGAGAGAACACTTCTTTGTGTTCACTTCTTTGTTGCCATGTTAAAATAATTATTTATTAATCACCACCATCAACACCCCATCAGCCCTGGAGGGCAGAACAGAGTGGATATGATCGCAACATACAAGATACTGAGGTGACTAGGCAAGGTGGACAAGGATAGCCTCTTAAAATTGGGAGAAAGTAGGACAAAAGGACTCGGGTGGATACCTGAATCACAAATGAGCCGAAGGAATGTAAGAAAATAAGAAATGTGAGTAAGGAATGTTCACTACCCAGTACGGGTAGTGAACAAGAGGGACTGCACTGGAAGATGGTGTGGAAGCCACCTCCATCTGGCCGCCAACCTTAAGGTCAAATTCGACAAAGACTTTGAACGTCAGAATAGTTAAATCAAGACACCGGGTGCAACAGGACAGGTAGGCGGGGTACCAAGAGCTAGAGCTCACTGCCCAGGAGACACTATCAGGTGTGTACTGTGGAGTGCTGCCACCCTGGCCGCCCGGCATCAGCTCAGGCACACATTATCGACCTCAGTTGGCCTTGACGATTGAGCTTGTTTAACGTTGCTAATGATGACACATTGCATGCGAATGATCAAGGGCAGAGTCATGTTGCAATCAAATTATTTTAACGGGTAGATTAATTGTTAATGTTTCATTACATTCTGTAAATGATCAATGTCAATTACACACACACACCACACACCCACACCACACACACACACACACACCACACACACACACACCACACACACACACAGAGGCGGTTGAGAGGCGGGACCAAGAGCCAGAGCTCAACCCCCGCAAGCACAACTAGGTGAGTACACACACACACACACACACAACACACACACACACACACACACACACACACCACACACACACACACACACGAACATGGGGCCAGGTAGCCTGGTGGGTAGCGCGCAGGACTTGTAATTCTGAGGCGCGGGTTCGATTCCCGCACCCGGCAGAAACAAATGGGCAAAGTTTCTATCACCCTGAATGCCCCTGTTACCTAGCAGTAAATAGGTACCTGGGAGTTAGTCAGCTGTCACGGGCTGCTTCCTGGGGTGTGTGTGTGTGTGTGGTGTGAAAAAAAAAAGTAGTTAGTGTAGTTAGTAAACAGTTGATTGACAGTGAGAGGCGGGCCGAAAGAGCAAAGCTCAACCCCCATAAAAATACAACTAAGTGAATACACACACACACACATATATATATATATATATATATATATATATATACACCCTCTCACCCTCGACCAATTCTCCCAAATGACTGCAAACAGTCCAAATGGGACAGCCCCATAGTGGAAAACATCGCCACATCATTGCTGGAGGCAGCTTCCAAGAAGGACAAGCGCGTCTTCTAGCTGTGCAAGGCCCCATGCCGGAGACTTCTGTTGGCAGTCCCTAATTCTGCCTTGGGCACCCGCCTGGACCATCGGACCCTAAGTATTGGTGTTGCCCTGCGCCTTGCCGCCCCTATCTCCACCGAGCACCGGTGTATTTGCGGCCAGGCACGGGCAGACCAATACGGCAGCCATGGTCTCATCTGTCGTAAGACAGGGAAAGATTGCCAGACACGAAGCAGTCAATGACATCAAGAGAAGTTTGGCTACAGCTGGGTGTCCAGCACAAAGGGAACCCCACTTGTGCAGACCTGACAACAGTCAAAAACGCCCAGATGGAGTCACCCTGCAGCCGTGGAGGGAAGGTAAGCAGGTCGTGTGGGACTACACGTGTGCATCCACATTGGCCGATACCTATCTACCTTACAGCACAGCTGAGGGAGGCGGGGCGGCCACCTTCAGGGAGACCCAGAAATCTATCAAGTACAGGGACCTAGAACGTTGTTACAGGTTCGTGCCGATAGGCTCTGAGACTCTGGGCGCCAGGGGTAAATGTGCACTTAAGTTCCTGAAGGAGGTGGGCGAGGAACTCATTGGGAAGACTAGAGACCCAAGAGCGGCCAGTTTCATTTCCAGCGCCTGAGTGTCGCTGTTCAGAGGGGAAATGCGTGCTGTATCTTGGGTACGCACCCGACCCTGAAGAGCTGGACGAGGTCTTCGAACACTGATTGGTATATTGTTATATAAGTGTGTGTTTCTGTAAACTGTAGCATTGCAATAAAATCAAATAAAAAAAAATATTAAAAAAAAAAAACAATAGGGGTGGTAGGAGAGGAAAAGATTAAAGTATTCAGTGAGAATCCACAAGGTCTTCTCTGAACACTATTTATTTTCTTGTTCGAGGATGTGGGTCCCTTTAATCAAACCAGTTGTGGTACCCCTAAATATATTATATATATGTCGTACCTAGTAGCCAGAACTCACTTTTTGGCCTACTATGCAAGGCCCGATTTGCCTAATAAGCCAAGTTTTCCTGAACTAATATATTTTCTCTAATTTTTTTCTATGAAATGATAAAGCTACCCATTTCATTATGTATGAGGTCAATTTTTTTATTGGAGTTAAATTAACGTAGATATATGACCGAACCTATCAACCCTACCTAACCTAACCTAACCTATCTTTATTGGTTAGGTTTGGTTAGGTAGCCGAAAAAGTTAGGTTAGGTTAGGTTAGGTAGGTTAGGTAGTCGAAAAACAATTAATTCATGAAAACTTGGCCTATTAGGCAAATCGGGCCTTGCATAGTAGGCTGACAAGTGCGTTCTGGCTACTAGGTACGACATATATATATATATATATATATATATATATATATATATATATATATATATATATAATATATATATATATATTTATTTTTTTTTTTTTTTTTTTTTTTTTTTTGAAAAATATGGAAGGGAGTACCACCTCTGGCTGGAAGAAGGGGGACCCATAGCCTCGGAGGAAATCACACATAACGCATTGGAGGGAATGTAGGTCCCCTCCAATACAGTTTCTGTGTGCTTTTCTCCTACCACCCCTTCCTTTTTTTTTTCTTATGCTTTATTCTGTATTTAAAGGTTACAAAACATACAAGACAAATGCCTAAAGGTTATGGATCTCTTGAAGCTCCTCCGCTTCCGGACAGGAACCGAGGACGCAGCAAGCATTTCCCCTCTGGATCGCCCACTGAGGCGCTGAAACAAAAAACTGCAAGCCCTTGGGTCTCTGGTGACGTCAATGAGCTTGGAACCCAATTCCTTGAGAAATCCCAAGGCACTATTGCCCCAGGGCCATGCGTCTCAGACGCTATGGGAACAAGAGGTATTGACCTGCCAGTCGCTGTATTTGAGAGATTTTGCTGTTTCCCTGTGGTTGGCTGCCCCACCGCTTGATCAGCTCCGAAGTGTACATAGGTGTCAGCAGGGTGGATACACATGTGTAGTCCCACACCAACTGTCTACCCTCTTCCATGAGTATATGGTGATGCCATCAGGGCGAAGTGCGGGGAAATCCGGGTTTTGGACCCCTAGGATGCGAGGTTCTCTCTCCGCTGGGCACTTAGCTGAGACGAGGCTTCTCTTGATGATGTCATTGACCTCGTTGTGTCTTGCATGCCAGCCCTTTGTGCTTCCGCAATGCAACCCATGCAGTCCGTATTGGTCTGCTTCCACCCTGTTGCAAATACACTTGTATTCAGTGTGAATTGGGGCACCAAGGCGGAGGGCCACTGCTACACGAAGGGATTCTGGATCTAGGCGCGTGCCCATTGTTGACATGGGTACTGCCAGGAGGAAGTCTCCTGCATGGGGGGCACGCACTGCTCTGAGGCGGGCTTTCTCTTGTCTGATGTTGCAGCGCNACAGCAGTAACAATAAGAACAGTAACAAGAACAGCAGTAACAATAAGAACAGTAACAATAATAACAGTAACAATAAGAACAGTAACAATAAGAACAGCAGTAACAACAAGAACAGTAACAACAAGAACAGCAGTAACAATAAGAACAGCAGTAACAACAAGAACAGTAACAACAAGAACAGCAGTAACTATACGAACAGTAACAACAAGAACAGCAGTAACAATAAGAACAGTAACAATAAGAACAGTAACAATAAGAACAGTAACAACAAGAACAGCAGTAACAACAAGAACAGTAACAACAAGAACAGCAGTAACAACAAGAACAGTAACAACAAGAACAGCAGTAACAATAAGAACAGCAGTAACAAGAACAGTAACAACAAGAACAGCAGTAACAATAAGAACAGTAACAACAAGAACAGCAGTAACAATAAGAACAGCAGTAACAACAAGAACAGTAACAACAAGAACAGCAGTAACAATAAGAACAGCAGTAACAACAAGAACAGTAACAACAAGAACAGCAGTAACAATAAGAACAGCAGTAACAATAAGAACAGCAGTAACAATAAGAACAGCAGTAACAATAAGAACAGTAACAATAAGAACAGTAACAATAAGAACAGTAACAATAAGAACAGTAACAATAAGAACAGTAACAACAAGAACAGCAGTAACAATAAGAACAGTAACAATAAGAACAGTAACAATAAGAACAGTAACAATAAGAACAGTAACAACAAGAACAGCAGTAACAATAAGAACAGTAACAATAAGAACAGCAGTAACAATAAGAACAGCAGTAACAATAAGAACAGTAACAATAAGAACAGCAGTAACAATAAGAACAGCAGTAACAACAAGAACATTAACAATAAGAACAGTAACAATAAGAACAGTAACAATAAGAACAGTAACAACAAGAACAGCAGTAACAACAAGAACAGCAGTAACAACAAGAACAGCAGTAACAATAAGAACAGCAGTAACAAGAACAGTAACAATAAGAACAGCAGTAACAATAAGAACAGCAGTAACAACAAGAACATTAGTAACAACAAGAACAGCAGTAACAACAAGAACAGGAGTAACAACAAGAACAGCAGTAACAATAAGAACAGCAGTAACAATAAGAACAGTAACAATAAGAACAGTAACAATAAGAACAGTAACAATAAGAACAGTAACAATAAGAACAGTAACAACAAGAACAGTAACAACAAGAACAGCAGTAACAACAAGAACAGCAGTAACAATAAGAACAGTAACAACAAGAACAGCAGTAACAACAAGAACAGCAGTAGCAATAAGAACAGTAACAATAAGAACAGTAACAATAAGAACAGTAACAATAAGAACAGTAACAACAAGAACAGTAACAACAAGAACAGTAACAACAAGAACAGTAACAATAAGAACAGTAACAACAAGAACAGTAACAACAAGAACAGTAACAATAAGAACAGTAACAACAAGAACAGTAACAATAAGAACAGTAACAATAAGAACAGTAACAACAAGAACAGTAACAATAAGAACAGTAACAATAAGTACAGTAACAACAAGAACAGTAACAATAAGAACAGTAACAACCAGAACAGTAACAACAAGAACAGTAACAACAAGAACAGTAACAACAAGAACAGTAACAATAAGAACAGTAACAATAAGAACAGTAACAACAAGAACAGTAACAATAAGAACAGTAGCAACAAGAACAGTAACAATAAGAACAGTAACAATAAGAACAGTAACAACAAGAACAGTAACAATAAGAACAGTAACAACAAGAACAGTAACAATAAGAACAGTAACAATAAGAACAGTAACAATAAGAACAGTAACAATAAGAACAGTAACAATAAGAACAGTAACAATAAGAACAGTAACAATAAGAACAGCAGTAACAACAAGAACAGCAGTAACAATAAGAATAGTAACAACAAGAACAGCAGTAACAATAAGAACAGCAGTAACAACAAGAACAGCAGTAACAACAAGAACAGCAGTAACAACAAGAACAGCAGTAACAACAAGAACAGCAGTAACAACAAGAACAACAGTAACAACAAGAACAGCAGTAACAAGAACAGCAGTAACAAGAACAGCAGTAACAACAAGAACAGCAGTAACAACAAGAACAGCAGTAACAACAGGAACAGCAGTAACAACAAGAACAGCAGTAACAATAAGAACAGCAGAAACAAGAACAGCAGTAACAACAAGAACAGCAGTAACAACAAGAACAGCAGTAACAATAAGAACAGCAGTAACAAGAACAGCTGTAACAACAAGAACAGCAGTAACAACAAGAACAGCAGTAACAATAAGAACAGCAGTAACAAGAACAGCAGTAACAATAAGAACAGCAGTAACAACAAGAACAGCAGTAACAACAAGAACAGTAACAAGAACAGCAGTAACAACAAGAATAGCATTAACAAGTACAGCAGTAACAAGAAGAACATCAGTAACAAGAACAGGAGTAACAAGAATAACACCAACAACAAGAATAACACCAACAACAAGAATAACACCAACAACAAGAATAACACCAACAACAAGAATAACACCAACAACAAGAATAACACCAACAACAAGAACATCACCAGCAACAAGAACAACACCAACAACAAGAATAACACCAACAACAAGAACATCACCACAACATAAGAACATAAGAACAAAGGTAACTGCAGAAGGCCTATTGGCCCATACGAGGCAGCTCCTATTTATAACCACCCAATCCCACTCATATACATGTCCAACCCACGCTTGAAACAATCAAGGGACCCCACCTCCACCACGTTACGCAGTAATTGGTTCCACAATTCAACCCTGTTACCGAGCCAGTATTTACCCAAGTCTTTCCTAAATCTAAACTTATCCAATTTATACCAATTGTTTCGTGTTCTGTCTTGTGTTGATACTTTTAATACCATATTAATATCCGCTTTGTTATGTCCATTCATCCACTTGTAAACTTCTATCATGTCACACCTAACTCTTCTCCTTTCCAGTGAATGCAATTTAAGCTTTATTAATCTTTCTTCATATGAAAGATTTCTAATTTGGGGAATTAACTTTGTCATCCTATGCTGGACACGTTCAAGTGAATTTATATCCATTCTATAGTTTAATTTATATCCATTCTATAGATTAAACTGCATAATCTAAATGGGGCCTAACCAGAGGCCCCATTCCCAGAGGATATAGCTGAAGAACCACACCAGGTGTCTTATTACAAACACTTCGATTAATAAATCCCAGTGTCCTATTTGCCTGATTACGAACATTCTTGCATTGATTCTTTTGTTTTAAATTCTTACTAATCATAACTCACAGATCCCTTTCGCAATCCGACTTGGCAATCTCAACACCATCTAGTTCGTATCTTGTAACTCTATCATCATTACCTAGCCTCAAAACTTTACATTTATTAGCATTAAAATGCATCTGCCAGTCTTTTGACCATTTTAGAACCCTATTTAGATCAACTTGAAGTGATAGCGAGTCTTCTTTTGTGTTAATTTCCCTACCGATTTTTGTATCATCTGCAAATTTGCAAATGTTGCTACTCAAACCTGAATCTAAATCATTTATATATATTATAAACAACAGAGGTCCCAGGACAGAGCCTTGAGGCACTCCACTAACAACATTATCCCACTCTGACTTAATCCCATTTATACTAACTCTCTGTTTCCTTTGGAATAGCCATGCCCTAATCCAACTTAATATAGCACCCCCAATACCATGAGCCTCTATTTTTTTAATTAGTCTTTCATGTGACACTGTATCAAAAGCTTTGCTAAAGTCAAGGTACACAACATCACAATCCTTACCACTATCAACTGCCTCAACTATGCTGGAATAAAAAGATAGCAAATTTGTTAAACATGAACGGCCATTTGTAAAACCATGTTGCGACTCATTTATTAATTTATGTTTTTCAAGATGAAGACGAATTGTATTTGCAATTATCGATTCAAGTAACTTTCCCACAGTAGACGTTAGGCTAATTGGCCGATAGTTTGACGCAAGTGATCTATCTCCTTTCTTAAAAATTGGTCCCACATTAGCTACCTTCCATGACTCTGGCACTTTGCCTAACTCTATTGATTTATTAAATATGGTAGACAGTGGGTCACAAAGCCCCTCTTTGCATTCTTTAAGCACCCTGGCAAACACTTCATCTGGCCCTGGGGATTTGTTTGGTTTCAGTTTTACTAATTGTTTAATTACATCCTCCCTGGTAACTGCTAAACTAATCAACCTGTCCTCGTCCCCACCCACATAGACTTGCTCGGCTGAAGGCATATTGTTAAGTTCCTCTTTAGTAAATACAGATATAAAATATTTGTTAAAAATACTACTCATCTCCTTGTCATTATCCGTTATTTGACCTGTCTCAGTTTTTAATGGACCTATCCTTCCCCTAGTCTTAGTTCGATATAACTGAAAAAAAACTTTAGGATTTGTCTTTGCTTGCCCTGCTATGCGAACTTCATAGTTTCTTTTTGCTTTCCTTATCTCTTTTTTAACATTTCTAACCAGTTGTACGAATTCCTGTTCTAAAGTGACCTCCCCATTTTTAATCCTTTGTACCAAGCTCTCTTTTTGCCTATAAGGTTCTTCAAATTCTTTGTTATCCACTTTGGGTCATTAGTATTCGATCTATTCAATTTGTGTGGTATACTACGTTCCTGTGCTTTGTTTAGAATATTCTAAAATAAGTTACACATTGAATCCACATCGAAATCCCCTTTTACGTCACCCATCGCTGGGTTCATGTCTCGCTCCAAGACCGGCCCACACCCCATACCCAAGACTTTCCAATCTATTTGACCCAAAAAAATCTTAGGCTATTAAAATCAGCTTTTCGAAAATCTGGAACTTTAACAGAATTTTCTCCTACAGGTCTATTCCATTCTATGCTAAATCTGATTTCTTTGTGATCACTGTTCCCCAGCTCACTCCCTATTTCGATGTCATTAATTTGTGTTTCCCTGTTAGTTAACACTAAATCTAAAATATTATTTTCCCGCGTTGGTTCCTTAATGTGTTGAGTAAGAAAACAAGAACATCGCCAACAACAAGAATAACACCAACAACAAGAATAACACCAACAACAAGAATAACACCAACAACAAGAACATCAACAACAACAAGAATAACACCATCAACAAGAATAACACCAACAACAAGAACATCAACAACAACAAGAATAACACCAACAACAAGAATAACACCAACAACAAGAACATCAACAACAACAAGAATAACACCAACAACAAGAACATCAACAACAACAAGAATAACACCAACAACAAGAATAACACCAACAACAAGAACATCACCAACAACAAGAACAACAACCACTGACAACAACAACAACAACAACACGGGCGCCACCACCAATAATACGACCATCAGCCTCGAACCTCTGCCACACTTGCAGTACTTCTTGCACTAGTAGTTGTTGTTGTTGCAATAGTTGTAGTGCAAGTAGCTGTAGTTGTGGTAGTGGTAGTTGTGGTAGTGGTAGTTGTGGTAGTTGTGGTAGTGGTAGTTGTGGTAGTTGTGGTAGTGGTAGTTGTGGTAGTTGTGGTAGTAGTAGTTGTGGTACTGGTAGTTGTGGTAGCGGTAGTTGTGGTAGTGGTAGTTGTGGTAGTGGTAGTTGTGGTAGTTGTAGTTGTGGTAGTGGGAGTTGTGGTACTGGTAGTTGTGGTAGTTGTAGTTGTGGTAGTGGTAGTTGTGGTACTGGTAGTTGTGGTAGCGGTAGTTGTGGTAGTGGTAGTTGTGGCAGTTGTGGTAGTGGTAGTTGTGGTACTGGTAGTTGTGGTAGCGGTAGTTGTGGTAGCGTAGTTGTGGTAGTTGTGGTAGCGGTAGTTGTGGTAGCGTAGTTGTGGTAGTTGTGGTAGTGGTAGTTGTTGCAGTGGTAGCAGCAGTTGTGGTAGTGGTAGTTGTGGTAGTAGTTGTGGTAGTGGTAGTTGTGGTAGTGGTAGTTGTGGTACTGGTAGCAGTAGTTGTGGTAGCGGTAGTTGTGGCAGTTGTGGTAGTGGTAGTTGTGGTAGCGGTAGTTGTGGTAGTGGTAGTTGTGGTAGTGGTAGTTGTGGTAGCGGAAGTTGTGGTAGTTGTGGTAGTGGTAGCAGCAGTTGTGGTAGTGGTAGTTGTGGTAGCTGTAGTTGTGGTAGTGGAAGTTGTGGTAGCGGTAGTTGTGGTAGCGGTAGTTCTGGTAGTGGTAGTTGTGGTAGTGGTAGTGGTAGTTGTGGTAGTGGTAGTTGTGGTAGTGGTAGTTGTGGTAGTTGTGGTAGTGGTAGTTGTGGTAGCGGTAGTTGTGGTAGTGGTAGCAGCAGTTGTGGTAGCTGTAGTTGTGGAAGTGGTAGCTGTGGAAGTGGTAGTTGTGGTAGCGGTAGTTGTGGTAGTGGTAGTTGTGGTAGTGGTAGTTATGGTACTGGTAGCAGTAGTTGTGGTAGCGGTAGTTGTGGTAGCGGTAGTTGTGGTAGTGGTAGTTGTGGTAGTGGTAGCAGTAGTTGTGGTAGTGGTAGCAGTAGTTGTGGTAGCAGTAGTTGTGGTAGTTGTGGTAGTGGTAGCAGTAGTTGTGGTAGCGGTAGTTGTGTTAGTGGTAGTTGTGGTAGCAGTAGTTGTGGTAGTTGTGGTAGTGGTAGTTGTGGTAGCGGTAGTTGTGGTAGTGGTAGCAGTAGCTGTGGTAGTGGTACTTGTGGTAGCAGTAATTGTGGTAGTGGTAGTTGTGGTAGCGGTAGTTGTGGTAGTGGTAGTTGTGGTAGCGGTAGTTGTGGTAGTGGTAGTTGTGGTAGCGGTAGTTGTGGTAGTGGTAGATGTGGTAGTGGTTGTTTTGGTAGCAGAAGTTGTGATTGTGGTAGTTGTGGTAGCAGTAGTTGTGGTAGCTGTAGTTGTGGTAGCTGTAGTTGTGGTAGCGGTAGTTGTGGTAGTGGTAGTTGTGGTAGTGGTAGTTGTGGTTGTGGTAGTTGTGGTAGCAGTAGTTGTGGTAGCGGTAGTTGTGGTAGTTGTGGTAGTGGTTGTTGTGGTAGTTGTGGTAGTGGTAGTTGTGGAAGCAGTAATTGTGGTAGTGGTAGTGATAGTTGTGGCAGCGGTAGTTGTGATAGTGGAAGTTGTTGAAGCAGTAGTTGTGGTAGTGGTAGTGGTAGTTGTGGTAGTGGTAGTTGTTGAAGCGGTAGTTGTGGTAGTGGTAGTGGTAGTGGTAGTTGTGGTAGTAGTGGTAGTGGTAGTTGTGGTAGTGGTAATGGTAGTAGTGGTAGTGGTAGTTGTGGCAGCGGTAGTTGTGGTAATTGTGGTAGTGGTAGTTGTGGTAGTGGTAGTTGTGGTAGTGGAAGTTGTGGTAGTGGAAGTTGTGGTAGTGGTAGTTGTGGTAGTGGTAGTTGTGGTAGTGGTAGTTGTGGTAGCGGGCGTTGTGGTAGCGGTAGTTGTGGTAGTGGTAGTTGTGGTAGCGGTAGTTGTGGTTGCGGTAGTTGTGGTAGTGGTAGTTGTGGTAGCGGTAGTTGTCGTAGTGGTAGTTGTGGTAGCGGTAGTTGTGGTAGAGGTAGTTGTGGTAGCAGTAGTTGTGGTAGTGGTAGCTATGATAATTGTGGTAGTGGTAGTTGTGGCAGTGGAAGTTGTGGTAGTGGTAGTTGTGGTATTGGTAGTTTTGGAAGCGGTAGTGGTAGTTGTGGTAGTTGTGGTAGTGGTAGTTGTGGTAGTGGTAGTTGTGGAAGCGGTAGTTGTGGAAGCGGTAATTGTGGAAGCGGTTTTTGTGGTAGTGGTAGTTGTGGTAGTGGTAGTTGTGGTAGCGGTAGTTGTGGTAGTGATAGTTGTGGTAGTTGTGGTAGTGGAAGTTGTGGTAGTGGTAGTTGTGGTAGCGGTAGTTGTGGTAGTGGTAGTTGTGGTAGTGGTAGCAGTAGTTGTGGTAGTGGTAGCAGTAGTTGTGGTAGCAGTAGTTGTGGTAGTTGTGGTAGTGGTAGCAGTAGTTGTGTAGCGGTAGTTGTGTTAGTGGTAGTTGTGGTAGCAGTAGTTGTGGTAGTTGTGGTAGTGGTAGTTGTGGTAGCGGTAGTGTGGTAGTGGTAGCAGTAGCTGTGGTAGTGGTACTTGTGGTAGCAGTAATTGTGGTAGTGGTAGTTGTGGTAGCGGTAGTTGTGGTAGTGGTAGTTGTGGTAGCGGTAGTTGTGGTAGTGGTAGTTGTGGTAGCGGTAGTTGTGGTAGTGGTAGATGTGGTAGTGGTTGTTTGGTAGCAGAAGTTGTGGTTGTGGTAGTTGTGGTAGCAGTAGTTGTGGTAGCTGTAGTTGTGGTAGCTGTAGTTGTGGTAGCGGTAGTTGTGGTAGTGGTAGTTGTGGTAGTGGTAGTTGTGGTTGTGGTAGTTGTGGTAGCAGTAGTTGTGGTAGCGGTAGTTGTGGTAGTTGTGTAGTGGTTGTGTGGTAGTTGTGGTAGTGGTAGTTGTGGAAGCAGTAATTGTGGTAGTGGTAGTGATAGTTGTGGCAGCGGTAGTTGTGATAGTGGGAAGTTGTTGAAGCAGTAGTTGTGGTAGTGGTAGTGGTAGTGTGGTATTGGGTAGTGTTGAAGCGGTAGTTGTGGTAGTGGTAGTGGTAGTGGTAGTAGTGGTAGTGGTAGTGTGGTAGTGGTAATGGTAGTAGTGGTAGTGGTAGTTGTGGCAGCGGTAGTTGTGGTAATTGTGTAGTGGTAGTGTGGTAGTGGTAGTGTGGTGGTGGAAGTTGTGGTAGTGGAAGTTGTGGTAGTGGTAGTTGTGGTAGTGGTAGTGTGGTAGTGGTAGTTGTGGTAGCGGGCGTGTGGTAGCGGTAGTTGTGGTAGTGGTAGTTGTGGTAGCGGTAGTTGTGGTTGCGGTAGTTGTGGTAGTGGTAGTTGTGGTAGCGGTA
>WNGS01167048.1:3705-20762 GCA_020271785.1 Procambarus virginalis | reverse complement strand
GCAAGCTGATGGAGAAGATTGTGCGGAAAAAACTAGTGGAGCATCTGGAGCGAAGGAATTTGTAACACAGCACCAACATGGGTTCAGGGATGGCAGGTCCTGCCTCACAGGGTTACTTGAATTCTACGACCAGGCAACAAAAATAAGGCAAGAAAGAGAAGGGTGGGCAGACTGCATATTTTTTGGATTGTCAAAAAGCCTTTGATACAGTGTCACACAAGAGGCTAGTGCGAAAGTTGGAGATGCAGGCTGGAGTGAAAGGGAAGGTACTCCAGTGGATAGAGGAGTACCTAAGCAACAGGAGACAACGAGTCTGTGTGAGGGGTGAAGTCTCAGATTGGCGAGACGTTACAAGTGGAGTCCCGCAGGGGTCAGTCCTTGGACCTATACTGTTTCTGGTATATGTAAATGATCTCCCAGAGGGTATAGATTCGTTCCTCTCAATATTTGCCGACGATGCAAAAATTATGAGGAGGATTGAAAACAGAGGATGATAGTAGGAGGCTACAAGATGACCTAGATAGACTGAGTGAAGGTCCAACAAATGGCTGTTGAAGTTCAACCCAAGTAAATGCAAAGTAATGAAACTAGGCAGTGGATACAGGAGGCCAGACACAGGATACAGAATAGGGGATGAAGTACTTAATGAAACAGACAGAGAGAAAGATCTAGGAGTTGATATCACACCAAACCTGTCACCTGAAGCCCACATAAAGAGAATAACGTCTGCGGCATATGCGAGGCTGGCTAACATCAGAACGGCGTTCAGGAACCTGTGTAAGGAATCATTCAGAATCTTGTACACCACATATGTAAGACCAATCCTGGAGTACGCGGCCCCAGCATGGAGCCCGTTCCTTGTCAAGCACAAGGCGAAGCTGGAAAAAGTCCAAAGGTATGCTACTAGACTAGTCCCAGAACTAAGAGGCATGAGTTATGAGGAAAGGCTGTGGGAAATGCAACTTACGACACTGGAAGACAGAAGAGTAAGGGGGGACATGATCACAACCTACAAAATCCTCAGGGGAATTGACCGGGTAAACAAGGATGAACTATTCAACACTGGAGGGGCGCGAACAAGGGGACACAGGTGGAAGCTGAGTACCCAAATGAGCCTGGTTGATGGGGGTTCTGGGAGTTCTTCTACTCCCAAGCCCAGCCCGAGGCCAGGCTTGACGTGTGAGAGTTTGGTTCACTAGGCTGTTGCTTGAAGCGGCCCGCAGGCCCACATACCCACCACAGCCCGGTTGGTCCGGCACTCCTGGAGGAATAAATCTAGTTTCCTCTTGAAGATGTCCACGGTTGTTCCAGCAATATTTCTTATGCTTGCTGGGAGGGTGTTGAACAACCGTGGACCTCTGATGTTTATACAGTGTTCTCTGATTGTGCCTATGGCACCTCTGCTCTTCACTGGTTCTATTTTGCATTTTCTTCCATATCGTTCACTCCAGTACGTTGTTATTTTACTGTGTAGATTTGGTACTTGGCCCTCCAGTATCTTCCAGGTGTATATTGTTTGATATACCTCTCTCGTCTTCTTTCTCGCGAGTACATTTGGAGGGCTTTGAGACGATCCCAATAATATAGGTGCTTTATCGCATCTATGCGTGCCGTATATGTTCTCTGTATTCCCTCTATTTCAGTACTCTCTCCTGCTCTGAAGGGGGAAGTACTGAGCAGTACTCAAGACAGGACAACACAAGTGACTTGAAGAGTACAACCATTGTGATGGGATCCCTGGATTTGAAAGCCACAGAGACATTAGAAAGAACTTTTTCAGTGTCAGAGTAGTTAGTAAATGGAATGCACTAGGCAGTGATGTGGTGGAGGCTGACTCCATACACAGTTTCAAATGTAGATATGATAGAGCCCAGTAGGCTCAGGAATCTGTACACCAGTTGATTGACAGTTGAGAGGCAGGACCAAAGAGCCAAAGCTCAACCCCGCAAGCACAATTAGGTGAGTACAATTAGGTGAGTACACACACACACACACACACACGGAGAGATAGATTGGGAAACGAGGAATCCCCATGGCGGGGAGGAGACCTGGGGAGCGAAGCTGGTAGACGTTATTGACAGGAATTTCCAACACAGCATGTGAAGAAAGATACTAGGGAAAGAGGAGGGGATACGCCCAGCCTATTAGATCTCATTTTCACCCAGAATGTAGAAGACATCGAACAGTTGGAACATGAAATACCACTAGGAGCCAGTGACCATTGTGTCCTAGTCTTTGACTACATGATGGAGCTTAAAATTGTGACCAACGGTCAAGAGATACGGGAAAGGAGACTTGATTACAGGAAAGGGGACTACAGAAGGATAAGGGACTACCTGGGAGAAGTGCAGCGGGAGGAAGAACTTGGAGGAAACAGTGCAAGGTATGATGAACCAAGTCATATTGAAATGCAAGGAGGCTGAAGAGAGATTTATTCCAACAATAAAGGAAAAAAGCAGGAGGGAATATAATAACCCATGGTTTAATAGACAATGTCAGGAAGCAAAGGTGAGAAGCAGGAGGGAGTGGAGGAAGTACAGAAGACAAAGGACAGAGGACAACAGGATTAGATGTAACAGAGCTAGGAATGATTACATTAACATAAGACGAGTGTCGGAAAGAAATTATGAGAATGATATTGCAGTCAAAGCGAAAAAGCAACCTAAATTACTACATAGCCATATAAGAAGGAAGATGTCGGTAAATGACCAAGTGACAAGACTGAGGAAAACAGAAGGGGCATATACAGAAAGCGACAAGGAAATCTGCGAGGTACTGAATGCAAATTTCCATGGAGTGTTCACAACCGAGCCTGAGCAGCTCCCATTGTTAGAAGCGATTACCCTAGATGAAAGCCTATCAGATATAGAGGTGACAGCAGAGGAGGTAATGAAACAGTTGACAACACTGGATGCAAATAAAGCTGTTGGACCAGACAAAGTATCACCGTGGATACTTAAAGAGGCAGCGCAGGCTCTCAGCGTGCCTCTGGCAATGATCTTTAATGAGTCACTTATGTCGGGAGAATTGCCTAGTTGCTGGAAGGAGGCAAATGTCGTACCGATTTTCAAGAAAGGTGATAGGGAGGAGGCACTTAACTACAGACCCGTATCATTGACAAGCATCCCCTGCAAAATACTTGAAAGAATAATTAGGCTAAGACTTGTTGAGCACCTGGAGAGCATTGGGTTTGTAAACAAGCACCAACATGGGTTCTGGACAGGGAAATCATGCCTAACAAACCTTTTAGAATTCTATGATAAAGTAACAAGGATAAGGCAGGACAGAGAAGGCTGGGCAGACTGCATATTTCTTGACTGCCAAAAGGCCTTTGATACAGTACCGCACATGAGACTGCTATACAAACTTGAGAGGCAGGCAGGAGTAAGCGGAAAGGCCCTAGAATGGGTGAAGAACTACCTAACAGGAAGGAGCCAGAGGGTAATGGTAAGGGGCGAGAAGTCGGACTGGCGAACAGTAACAAGTGGAGTACCTCAAGGATCGGTGCTGGGACCAATCCTCTTTCTAATTTACGTAAATGACATGTTTACAGGAGTGGAATCATACATGTCAATGTTTGCGGATGACGCAAAATTAATGAGAAGAGTTGTGACAGACGAGGATTGTAGGATCCTCCAAGAGGACTTAAACAGGTTGCAGAGATGGTCAGGGAAATGGCTACTGGAGTTTAACACCAGTAAATGTAAAGTTATGGAAATGGGATCAGGTGATAGGAGACCAAAGGGACAGTACACAATGAAGGGGAACAGCCTACCTGTAACGATTCGAGAAAGAGATCTGGGAGTGGATGTGACACCTAATCTAACTCCTGAGGCACATATAAATAGGATAACGACAGCAGCGTACTCTACACTGGCGAAAATTAGAACTTCATTCAGAAACCTAAATGAGGAGGCTTTCAGGGCGCTTTACACTGCCTACGTGAGACCCGTCTTAGAGTATGCCGCGCCATCATGGAGCCCCCACCTGAAGAAACACATAAGGAAACTGGAGAAGGTTCAGAGGTTTGCGACGAGGCTTGTCCCAGAGTTACGAGGGATGGGATATGAAGAGCGTCTGAAGGAACTGAACCTTACGACACTAGAGAAAAGAAGGGAGAGAGGAGATATGATAGGGACATATAAAATACTCAGGGGAATTGACAAAGTGGAAATAGATGAAATGTTCACACGTAATAATAACAGAACGAGGGGACATGGGTGGAAACTGGAAACTCAGATGAGTCACAGAGATGTTAGGAAGTTTTCATTTAGCGTGAGAGTAGTGGAAAAATGGAATGCACTTGGGGAACAGGTTGTGGAAGCAAATACTATTCATACTTTTAAGACTAGGTATGATAGGGAAATAGGACAGGAGTCATTGCTGTAAACAACCGATGGCTGGAAAGGCGGGATCCAAGAGTCAATGCTCGATCCTGCAAGCACAAATAGGTGAGTACAAATAGGTGAGTACACACACACAAAAACACACAACACACACACACACACACACACACACACACACAAACACAAACACACACACACCCCCACCGAATCAGAACAGCGTTTAGGAACCTGTGTAAGGAATCATTCAGAATCTTGTACACCACATATGTAAGACCAATCCTGAAGTATGCGGCCCAAGCATGGAGCCCGTACCTTGTCAAGCACAAGACGAAGCTGGAAAAAGTCCAAAGGTATGCCACTAGACTAGTCCCAGAACTAAGAGGCATGAGTTACGAGGAAAGGCTGCGGGAAATGCACCTTACGACACTGGAAGACAGAAGAGTAAGGGGAGACATGATCACAACCTACAAAATCCTCAGAGGAATCGACCGGGTAAACAAGGATAAACTATTCAACACTGGTGGGACACGAACAAGGGACACAGGTGGAAACTGAGTACCCACATGAGCCACAGAGACGTTAGAAGGAACTTTTTCAGTGTCAGAGTAGTTAACGGATGGAATGCATTAGGCAGTGATGTGGTGGAGGCTGACTCCATACACAGTTTTAAATGTAGATATGATAGAGCCCAGTAGGCTCAGGAATCTGTACACCAGTTGATTGACAGTTGAGAAGCGGGACCAAAGAGCCAAAGCTCAACCCCCGCAAGCACAAATAGGTGAGTACAAATAGGTGAGTATGCACACACACACACACACACACACACACACACTTTTACAAATAAAACAAGTAAACTCGGAGAATGGGTACTAGAAGAAAACTCAGACATAATAGCACTCACAGAAACAAAGCTAACGAAAATCATAACAAATGCAGTGTTTCCACAGGGCTACTATGTAGTGAGGAAAGAGAGAGAAGGGAGAGGAGGAGGTGGTGTAGCTTTGCTACTAAGAGTAGGTTGGAGTTTCGAAGAGATGGTAATTCAGAACTGTGAAGGTTTCAGTGACTACATATCAGGCACCATAGCAACTAGAGGACAGAAAATTATAGTAGTAGTCATATATAACCCCCCACCGAATGACAGAAGACCCAGACAAGAATATGATAGAAACAACTTGGCCACCATCAATATAATAGAGAGAGCAGCTTTTGTGGCTAGCAGAAATAGATCCAGACTACTAATCATGGTAGACTTCAACCATGGGAAGATAGATTGGGGGAACAGAGACCCTCATGGAGGCTCAGACACATGGGGAGCTAAGCTGCTGGATGTGGCAACAAAAAACTTTCTAAGTCAACACGTCGAGGGACCGACAAGAATGAGAGGAGAGGATGAACCAGCCTTGCTTGATCTGATATTTACCCTAAATGAGTCGGATATAAGGGAAGTTAAGTTTGAAACCCCATTGGGAATGAGTGATCATAGTGTATTGAGCTTTGAGTACCTGGTTGAGCTAGGAATTATCACCCCCAGAAAAGAACTGGGAACCAAAGGGCTGGCGTACCGAAAGGGAAACTATGAGGAGATGAATAAATTCCTATGGGATATACATTGGGACACAGAACTCGGAACCAAGTCCGTACAAGACATGATGGACTATGTCACCCAAAAATGTCAGGAGGCTGTAAGCAGGTTTGTCCCAGCCCGACAGGAAAAAACAGAGAAGCAAAGGAAGAATCCGTGGTTTAATAGGGAATGTATGAAAGCAAAGGAGATGAACAAAAGGGCATGGAGGAACTTCCATAATAACAGAACACCAGAAAGTAGAGAAAGATACCAGAGAACCAGGAACGAGTATGTTAGTGTGAGAAGCGCAGCTGAGAAAAGGAATGAAAATGATATAGCTAATAAAGCCAAGACCGAACCAAAGCTACTACACAGTCACATCAGGAGGAAGACAACAGTGAAGGAACAGGTGATGAAACTTAGGGTGGGCGAGGACAGGTACACAGAGAATGACAAAGAGGTGTGTGAAGAACTCAACAAAAGGTTCCAGGATGTCTTTACAATAGAATAGGGAGATGTCACGGCGCTAGGAGAGGTGGCAGCAAACCAGGTGACCTTGGATAGGTTCGAAATTACAAGAGATGAGGTCAAGAAGCACCTATTGGAGCTGGATGTGAGAAAAGCTGTTGGGCCGGACGGAATCTCACCATGGGTATTGAAAAAGTGTGCAGGAGCACTTTGCTTGCCACTCTCCTTAGTGTATAGTAGGTCACTGGAAACGGGAGACCAACCAGAAATATGGAAGACTGCTAATGTAGTACCAATATACAAAAAGGGTGACAGACAAGAGGCACTGAACTACAGGCCAGTATCCTTAACTTGTATACCATGCAAGGTGATGGAGAAGATTATGAGAAACAACCTAGTAACACATTTGGAGAGAAGAGACTTTGTGACAACCCATCAACATAGGTTCAGGGTGGGTGAATCTTGCCTTACAGGCTTGATAGAATTCTACGATCAGGTGACAAAGATTAAGCAAGAAAGAGAAGGATGGGCGGACTGCATTTTTTTGGACTGTCGGAAAGCCTTTGACACAGTACCCCATAAAAGATTGATGCATAAGCTGGAGAAACAGGCAGGAGTAACTGGTAGGGCGCTCCAGTGGATAAGGGAGTGCCTAAGCAATAGGAAGCAGAGAGTTACAGTGAGGGGTGAGACCTCAGAATGGCGTGAAGTCACCAGTGGAGTCCCACAGGGCTCTGTACTTGGACCTATCCTGTTTCTGATATACGTAAATGAACCTCCAAAGGGTATAGACTCATTCCTCTCAATGTTTGCTGACGACGTCAAAATTATGAGAAGGATTAAGACAGAGGAGGACAGCTTGAGGCTTCAAGAAGACCTGGACATGCTGCAGGAATGGTCGAACAAATGGCTGTTAGAGTTCAACCCAAGCAAATTTAATGTAATGAAGATAGGGGTAGGAACCAGGAGACCAGATACAAGGTATCATTTGGGAGATGAAATACTTCAAGAGTCAGAGAGAGAGAAAAACCTGGGGGTTTATATCACGCCAGACCTGTCCCCTGAAGCTCATATCAAGAGGATAACATCAGCAGCATATACCAGGTTGGCTAACATACGAACGGCCTTTAGAAACTTGTGTAAGGAATCTTTCAGAACATTATATACCACATATGTCCGACCAATCCTGGAGTATGCGGCTCCAGCATGGAGTCCGTATCTAGTCAAGCATAAGACTAAACTGGAAAAGGTTCAAAGGTTTGCCACCAGACTAGTACCCGAGCTGAGAGGTATGAGCTACGAGGAGACTACGCGAATTAAACCTCACTTCGTTGGAAGACAGAAGAGTTAGGGGGGACATGATCACCACATTCAAGATTCTCAAGGGAATCGACAGGGTTGATAAAGACAGGCTATTTAACACAAGGGGCACATGCACTAGGGGACACAGGTGCAAAATGAGTGCCCAAATGAGCCACAGAGATATTAGAAAGAACTTTTTTAGTGTCAGAGTGGTTGACAAATGGAATGCATTAGGAAGTAATGTGGTGGAGGCTGACTCCATACACAGTTTCAAGTGTAGATATGATAGAGCCCAATAGGCTCAGGAACCTGTACACCTGTTGATTGACGGTTGAGAGGCGGGACCGAAGAGCCAGAGGTCAACCCCCGCAAGCACAACTAGGTGAGTACACTTATGCACAAGTGGCCAAGGAGAAGGAAAAAATAGAAGAAGCAGTAAAGGAAGTCAAACACTGCAGCAACCAAGATAAAACAAACATTAGGCTAGAAGTGAGAAAAGAATTGGCATCTAACCCGAAGTTGGTGCAAAACACAGTTGATCGGAGTAAGTCCCTGATCATTTTTGGCTGCAAAAAAAGGAGATAACATCTAGGTCAGAAAGAGCTGTAGAAGAAGCAAAAATAGTAGATAAAATTGTTGGCCTCGTGGAAGGTTTTACAACCATAAAGAATGTGTGCGACTACAGGAGAATAGACAGATATGTGAAAGGGAAAGATCGACCTTTGAGGATCACCCTAAATGGTGCCAAACAGATGGAAGAAGTACTTAGGAATGCTAGAAAATTACAAAGGGATGAGGATGAGAAAGTGTGGTCGTTAAGACGAGATCTTTCAAAAGAAGATAGGGAGAAGCTGAAACTGAACCTCGCCGAGGCAAAACCTTTATATGAGAGCAGGAATGAAGAAGAAATCAATTCTTTTTTCTACAAAGTGATAGGGGTAGGCAGACCAGTAAAGTGGTACATAAAGGCAAACCAACAAAATCATTAGAGAAAGGGGGAGTGAAAAATAAGAAGAGGGGGAACAAGTTCCTGAAGATTGCATACACCAACATAGATGGAGTAAGATCAAAGATACTGGAGTTAAGTGATGAAATACAGCTGCAGACACCAGACATTGTTGCATTCACGGAGACAAAACTTGAAGATGTTATTTTAAATGAGGTCATATTCCCAAGGGGCTACTCAATTTGGAGACGGGACAGAAAAATTAGGAAAAGCGGTGGCGTTGCTGTGCTGGCGAAAGAACATCTAAAGGTGAACGAAATAATGACTGCCAATCCACAAGAAGTTGACATAATAGCACTAAAAATCTGCCATGAGGATGATAAACTAATGATCATAAATGCATATAGTCCACCGCTAAGCAGCACATGGTCAAAGGAGGAGATAGATAGTAAACGAGAAGGTCTTATAACAATAATGAGAGAGATCATAGCGAGAGCGGATAACGATAGTTCACGACTGTTGATAGTCGGCGACTTCAACTTGAAATCCATAGACTGGAAAGCATATGAAGCTAAAACAGAAGATTTCTGGACCTGTAAATTTGTAGACCTCATCCTGGAAACATTCTTGTATCAACATGTTAAACAAGCTACGAGGATGAGGGAAGTGAACGTTCCCTCCATGCTAGAATTTATATTTACCAGGAAGGAGGAAGAATATTTGACATTCAGTACCATCCTCCCTTGAGTAAAAGTGACCATGTCTTTTTTGGAATAAAGTATGCAATGCGTTATAATCTGAAAGAAAATATGAAGGATGCAATTGAAAAACCTGACTTTAGGAGAGGATATTATGGCAACCTTAGATTTTTTTAGTGTGTATGTGGGAACTGACCTGTGAGATTTATATTTATATGAATTTATATAGAGTTTATATTTATGTTAATTTATATATTTCGATAGCAATTTGTATGATGTTAAGTGCACTGTATTTCTGCAATAATCTCACAAATCGATCCTTACACATTAGGGGGGGTTTATATTGAATTTATATATATGCAGCCAATCAAACTGCAGTATTAAACTACATATATTAGTATACATTGAGGAGGTTCCTTATCTTATTATACAGCAGGCTTGTCCACCAGGTATAACTAGGATATAGACACCAAATTATCCTCGTTTGAGGCAACTTCCTTCACCCAGTAACTGATGTATCAAGTCTTGCTTCCTCTTCTTGTACCTGTCAAAGGTGCTAGCTGTAAAGCCAAAATCCTTATATATGACAGCTATATCAGAGAAAACACTGTATATGATGAATCATAAGGACCAAGGCTTAATTACCCTTTTTGAGTCAATCATTTGTGTTCTAACCGGTTTGCCCAATATCTACCTAACATTTATGGCCAAAAATGATTAGATAAACGGGTTTTGGAGAAACACTTCCCTTGTGATTGATGACAGCGTGTTGATGATGGAAGACCTTTGGTTTCCATAACACTTCCTCCAAGAGAATTTATAGGAGCCGAATTTGCCCCACGACTCTGGTCTAACAACAATGGCTGTCCACATCCTCCTCACTGATGCTCCTGGCCTACTTTGTCCAGATATCAGTAACTGATAGAAGGGTCACATTTACTCTATTTTGATACTAATAATTAAGTTAATTAAAATGAGATGTTTTTATGATGGTAAAAGTCCAAAGACTAATGTGTTTAAGAATAATTCCAACACAATATCTGGTGAATTATAATGGTATGTGGCAATGATATCCCGTTTTCTATAGACGGAAAATTCCACTACAAGTTACATTTTCTATGGGTTAACTTGTGGATACAATGGCAGCAATATTATCTGCAATTGCATGTAATATTATTAAATGGTGTCAGATTTTCCGACATAATTCCCCACGGGGCTGCTCACGGGTGGAAGTCCTATTTAGAACAGACGAACACCGATACTCCTCCTTCGAATTATTAGATTAATTTGATGTTAGTAGTTAGTAATCACACATTTGTGTGTCTGTTCGTACAGGACGGATGTCCCGTACTAGAGTTGCAGGGGTTAGAAGTCTAATGCGATTTCATTTCCCTGTTAACTCTTGAAGGCTAAAATTATAGCCTAAATACATATTATTTAACCCAGAAGACTGAATGTGATCAAGTACTACAGTCAAGTATGATTCAGGGACTGCAGTGAGATCAGTGACATTAGATATAACTTGAAGCTTGTTCAGGTAACTGGTCACTGATATATAAACACTGAGGCCCATGGAATTCATCTTGATTAAATAATAAATGTATCAAAATCAGTCGTCAGATTTATTGGGGTTTAATTTAGTTAATTCAGAGGATTGAATAGTCCATCATTAAAGTCAAGTATGGTTCTGAGACTGCAGTGGGTTCAGTGACATTGGTCGCAGTGACTTGTAGCTGTTTAGGCTACTGTTCACTGATTTGCCACTGAAGCCTCATGAACTCATCTTCAGCTTTAAATGATGATATTAACATCAACCTCTGTTGCTATAGTCAGCTGTAATCTCCTTAGTATAATGCTACTGCAGAAATATATTATCAGCTGACAAATTTAGATTTCTATTGGTATTGTTTATCTGCAGGCATAGGTCTCCTCAGGCTTAATACTGGGCCTGAGAGTAATTTGCCTCCTGCAGAATTTAGCATGGTTATGCCCTGATATTTAGTAGGGCTACCGATGAATCGATGGTAGTAGTCTGTCCCTACAAGGAGATCGAAGTCGGTGAGGTGATCAGACTTAATATTATCTGCCAATTTTATTCCTCTATTTCTCAGGAATTTGGCTGTTGCTCTCAGACCTTGAACTTGTAGGTCTACTGGTATTTTGTCCACCACAATGGCTTGTACTTGACAGACGTACCTGCCTAAACGTACTGATGGTTGTACCACCTGGTAGACTTGAGGTCCTGCATCTGTTATAAACCCTGAGATGTTGAATGTCGTCTGGGCTACAGGCTTTAATTGTAGTTCATCTGCCAACCTTTTAGTGACATATGTTCTCTGGGACCCTTGGTCAAACAACCCACGGGTATGGACCTTGGCCCTCTTATTCTGGATGGTAATTTGGGCAGTAGGCAAAGTTGTATTACCTTTAGACTTTGCCGATTGGACACTCTTTGTTTGTTGCACCTTGCAGTACTGTACTGTGGTGGGAATGCTATCTTCCACCTTGGGGTTTGGAGACGTTGTTTTGGTGTCTCTGCACAATGCTGCATGGTGCTGACCTTTGTTACACCTATTACAGGTGTGTAATTGGGTCTCACAGTCGTTGATGTTATGTTTCCTGAGGCACCTCGTGCAATGTTGCAAATCTTTGAGTCGCTCAACACGGGCGTCACTATCAGGAAAATTAGGGCAGTGGTACATTGAATGTTTCTCATTGCAGAACAAACATGTTCCATAGCTTCCAGTACCCTTTGGTGTCACGTTCTTGGGTGACACAGTAACTATAGGCTTGGAGGGTCCCACTGCATATACGCCCACACTGCCACTGTTCCACTTTGGTGTTGAATTATATTGTCTAGATTGATTTGGAGTACCTTTGGTACTCTGTGGTTTACTATTATTGGTTTCTGAGGGTTTACTTGGTGGTTTTAATTTGTCATGTGTTCGTAATTGATGAACTACTGACCTTAAACCCTCAGATATTTCATTCATAGATAAGATACTTTTATTGTAATGAGCACTCATTTGTCTCAATATGTCCCTAGGTATTTTCTCCTGGACAATTATTTTCAAGACCCACTCAGCCCCGTTTGTATCTGCTGTCAGGCTGAGGGCCTTGATCATTGATTCTACCTCCAGCTTGAAGACTTGGAGTGAATCAGCTGAAGCCTCCGGTGGGGGTAAATGCAACAGCTCATGAACTAAATGTGATGTTCTTACTTCTGGATCAGCATAATTATCCTTGAGGAGTTTTACTGCCAGATCATAGCCGTCATTAGTTAATCTCAGATGGGATACTACTGTTTTAGCCTCACCTGATAATTGGCCTTGCAAATAAGAGAATTTACTACTCTTTGGTAAAGATTGTTTTGAGTCCACAAGGTCAACGAATTTGTTCCAAAATTCGTCCCAATCTTCCTCGTCTTTTCCTGAGAAAGTGGGTAAATTAATTGGAGGGAGTCGAGCTTCTGCTTGACTCGTATTAGATGCAACTGTTGTTGTTGTTGTTGTTGCCTTGTTCTGGGCAATTAATTTGACGTAAGGCTGTAACGTGGCCTGAGTGTGATCTTCATAACTCGCTAGATCAACCATAATGTCGTCTATTTCTGTTTCTGATAAATTGGTGTTGGCAAGTTCAGCCACATATGTTGCTATTTGGCATTTGATTTGCTCAAATTTACCTGCAGCTGCTTGATAATAGCTTTCCAGGTCAGCATAATCAACTGGAGATTGTTGTGACAAATCTTCACATTTCTTGATCTGTCTTGTTAAGTGGCCTTTAAGACCTGCAAGGGTTCTTTTCATTCTCCCTGCATTATCCATACTGGCTAGTTGGTTAAGCCTTGTGGGGCTTGTACTTGGGTTGCTCATAATACTGAACAAGTACTGATGGTAGCCTAGGGTAAAATTCTGCAATCACTAGGCTATAATCCTACCTCTACTAGAGGTTAGCACTTAAAATTAATACACATTATATATATACAATCATACACACTAATGATTTGAGTGATAAACCAGTGTCACTGGAAGTACCTTTAGGTTAGCTCCTCAAAATCACCCTAGGATGGTATAGACACTAATTAATCACTCAAAGGTGTAATGATCATAAGTAAATTATTATATAAACAACTCTACTCGAGTTGATAAAAATTACACCCAAAATAGGGTCTGTACCATTCATTAATGGTGCTAGGTTGTTTAATATAGTACAACTAGACTATGGTAATAATGGGACTAGGATGAACAATAAATAGTTCAACTAGTCAATGGTAATATCCTACCCTGTTGTGGGTTGGCAATTAGTAAATATTGTATTGTGAACACTAGTGCAATATATATTAAATAATTCTCTATTTTGGAGAAATAATGTACACAATTATTGATGATAGCCTCTTAATTAGCCTCTATGAAATTTCTAATATTATCTAGAAGTATTAAATATTATTAGTGACCTCGCGAAATTAACTCCACAAAATTCGTGAACAATCTCGTGAGGACACAGCCACTAATTTGGCTGGCTTCAATATTAGCGCTGTGATCTCACGGAAATAACATGCCACCAAATTGGTGGGTACCCATGAAACGCTGAATAAGGCTGAACTGAGCTGAGGGGCTCGTGAACTCGCTCGAGGCAACGCTGCCGTCTTTGACTGGCTAAGTATTGTCACACTGCACTAGTATATCTAATGAATCCACTGGTTAACTGGTTCATCCGGTACTAAGATGACCAAATAATCCGTCATCCGGTTCGAAGATGACCAATAATGTGGGAACTGACCTGTGAGATTTATATTTATTTAATTTACATGAATTTATATAGAATTTATATTTACGTTAATTTATATATTTCGATAGCAATTTGTATGATGTTAAGTGACTGTATTTCTGCAATAATCTCACAAATCGATCCTTACACATTAGGGGGGTTTATATTGAATTTATATATTAATGCAGCCAATCAAACTATAGTATTAAACTACATATATTAGTATACATTGAAGAGGTTCCTTATCTTATTATACAGCAGGCTTGTCCACCAGGTATAACTAGGATATAGACACCAAATTATCCTCGTTTGAGGCAGCTTCCTTCACCCAGTAACTGATGTATCAAGTCTTGCTTCCTCTTCTTGTACCTGTCAAAGGTGCTAGCTGTAAAGCCAGAATCCTTATATATGACAGCTATATCAGAGAAAACACTATATAATGAATCATAAGGACCAAGGCTTAATTACCCTTTTTGAGTCGATCATTTGTGTTCTAACCGGTTTGCCCAATATCTACCTAACATTTATGGCCAAAAATGATTAGATAAACGGGTTTTGGAGAAACACTTCCCTTGTGATTGATGACAGCGTGTTGATGATGGAAGACCTTTGGTTTCCATAACACTTCCTCCAAGAGAATTTATAGGAGCCGAATTTGCCCCACGACTCTGGTCTAACAACAATGGCTGACCACTCCTCCTCACTGAGCTCCTGGCCTACTTTGTCCAGATATCAGTAACTGATAGAAGGGTCACATTTACTCTATTTTGATACTAATAATTAAGTTAATTAAAATGAGATGTTTTTATGATGGTAAAAGTCCAAAGACTAATGTGTTTAAGAATAATTCCAACACAATAGCTGGTGAATTATAATGGTATGTGGCAATGATATCCCGTTTTCTATAGACGGAAAATTCCACTACAAGTTACATTTTCTATGGGTTAACTTGTGGATACAATGGCAGCAATATTATCTGCAATTGCATGTAATATTATTAAATGGTGTCAGATTTTCCGACATAATTCCCCACGGGGCTGCTCACGGGTGGAAGTCCTATTTAGAACAGACGAACACCGATACTCCTCCTACGAATTATTAGATTAATTTGATGTTAGTAGTTAGTAATCACACATTTGTGTGTCTGTTCGTACAGGACAGATGTCCCGTACTAGAGTTGCAGGGGTTAGAAGTCTAATGCGATTTCATATCCCTGTTAACTCTTGAATGGCTAAAATTATAGCCAAAATACATATTATTTAACCCAGAGGACTGAATGTGATCAAGTACTACAGTCAAGTATGATTCAGGGACTGCAGTGAGATCAGTGACATTAGATATAACTTGAAGCTTGTTCAGGTAACTGGTCACTGATATATAAACACTGAGGCCCATGGAATTCATCTTGATTAAATAATAAATGTATCAAAATCAGTCGTCAGATTTATTGGGGTTTAATTTAGTTAATTCAGAGGATTGAATAGTCCATCATTAAAGTCAAGTATGGTTCTGAGACTGCAGTGGGTTCAGTGACATTGGTCGCAGTGACTTGTAGCTGTTTAGGCTACTGTTCACTGATTTGCCACTGAAGCTTCATTAACTCATCTTCAACTTTAAACGATGATATTAACATCAACCTCTGTTGCTATAGTCAGCTGTAATCTCCTTAGTATAATGCTACTGGAGAAATATTATCAGCTGACAAATTTAGATTTCTATTGGTATTGTTTATCTGCAGGCATAGGTCTCCTCAGGCTTAATACTGGGCCTGAGAGTAATTTGCCTCCTGCAGAATTTAGCATGGTTATGCCCTGATATTTAGTAGGGCTACCGATGAATCGATGGTAGTAGTCTGTCCCTACAAGGAGATCGAAGTCGGTGAGGTGATCAGACTTAATATTATCTGCCAATTTTATTCCTCTATTCTCAGGAATTTGGCTGTTGCTCTCAGACCTTGAACTTGTAGGTCTACTGGTATTTTGTCCACCACAATGGCTTGTACTTGACAGACGTACCTGCCTAAACGTACTGATGGTTGCACCACCTGGTAGACTTGAGGTCCTGCATCTGTTATAAACCCTGAGATGTTGAATGTCGTCTGGGCTACAGGCCTTAATTGTAGTTCATCTGCCATCTTTTAGTGACATATGTTCTCTGGGACCCTTGGTCAAACAACCCACGGGTATGGACCTTGGCCCTCTTATTCTGGATGGTAATTTGGGCAGTAGGCAAAGTTGTATTACCTTTAGACTTTGTCGATTGGACACTCTTTGTTTGTTGCACCTTGCAGTACTGTACTGTGGTGGGAATGCTATCTTCCACCTTGGGGTTTGAAGACGTTGTTTTGGTGTCTCTGCACAATGCTGCATGGTGCTGACCTTTGTTACACCTATTACAGGTGTGTAATTGGGTCTCACAGTCTATGATGTTATGTTTCCTGAGGCACCTCGTGCAATGTTGCAAATCTTTGAGTCGCTCAACACGGGCGTCACTATCAGGAAAATTAGGGCAGTGGTACATTGAATGTTTCTCATTGCAGAACAAACATGTTCCATAGCTTCCAGTGCCCTTTGGTGTCACGTTCTTGGGTGATACAGTAACTATAGGCTTGGAGGGTCCCACTGCATATACGCCCACACTGCCACTGTTTAACTTTGGTGTTGAATTATATTGTCTAGATTGATTTGGAGTACCTTTGGTACTCTGTGGTTTACTATTATTGGTTTCTCAGAGTTTACTTGGTGGTTTTAATTTGTCATGTGTTCGTAATTGATGAACTACTGACCTTAAACCCTCAGATATTTCATTCATAGATAAGATACTTTTATTGTAATGAGCACACATTTGTCTCAATATGTCCCTTGATATTTTCTCCTGGACAATTATTTTCAAGACCCACTCTGCCCCGTTTGTATCTGCTGTCAGGCTGAGGGCCTTGATCAATGATTCTACCTCCAGCTTGA
>WNGS01167047.1:74064-88418 GCA_020271785.1 Procambarus virginalis | reverse complement strand
ATCAGAGGACCCTTAACTTACTGTTGTTGAAAAAAAAAAAAATTATTTTCATTTTCAATTACGTCCAATTTCGGCCATACGGGCAAACGGCCGAAAGCGACGTTATGTTTTTGAAGAGGTACAGGTTTTGCATGCGTGCGACCTCGCCAGAGAATATGTCGACTCTGTATCAGAGAGAATTAAGGTAGATAAATGTCCTCCCTTCCATTTTCCCTTGGTTTCAGGTGAGCAAAACCCAATAGGTAGTATCATTCATGTCGTGAACATTGTCTTATTATCACTTTCCTGTGTGGTAGAGTTAGGCTAGGAACCAGGTTACTCATGTACGCATGAATTAATATATATGTGTGGGCACTGTGACATTTTGGGCAGCTAAGGAAGGAAGGCGTGGCTGAATCCAGAAGCCAGGAGCAACTTTTGAATCGTCCAGCTGGCTGTGTTGCCAGAGGCGGGTGAGGAGTGTTGCCACCGTCTGATAGTTCCATGTATATTATTTTACTATGTGGATCCAATGTAGTTTTCTTCAGTAAACTTATCATCGATTTTAATACTGTGTTTGAGTGAGCCTTCATCTCTAGAGCTATTTGGGTAAACCAATTATATTGCACTGCATTACATCTGACAATGAATCCTTGGTTTGTGACAATGAATATAACCACTGAGAATGTTGCTGGGACCGAACGTAAGAACCCAGCTGGTGACCTTGATTAAGAGAGAGTAAAGAAGTAAGGATTTACCTGTGCATTTTTCCAGTTGCACTGCCGAGCAAGTTCAACCGAGAGTGAACAGAGGTAAGGTTGGATTTCCTCACTTGCCAGGGGGTGCAATTCAAGCCAGCCCTTGGTAGACTGGGGCCCCCTGGGCGAGCAGTGGTGCCCCGGTACAGGAATGAAGACCCGCGGGAATAACCCTAACTACTATAAGAAGAAGAAAATGGGTGAACTGTGACAATATGGATATATGGGTGTATGTAATCGTCGGGTTGGGATTAGGGTGGTGGTGTGACTGAGTGTCGTGGGTGGGTGTGTATGTGGGGTATTTTTCCTACCAGGCATTTATTTATTTTGTTCTTAATTTCTTGATTTCTTGACACTTACTTTAACTTATTAAGATATGCTTCAAAAATGGACTGTATTTAAAAGTTTAACCTGCCAGGTGTTATATGATCCAACATGTGGGATGGATAGATATATATATATATATACTATATAGATATATATATATATATAATAATGCACACATAGCCTATACCCACTAGCTGAAGTTTATTTACTTTTTAGACACTCCACCCACCAGGGGACTCGAACACTGGCCAACGAGGTGGCAGTTGCACCGCTGTATCCACTACACCATACCTCAAAGCCATAAAAGGAGGAATTTCTGGGGTATTCTGGGGTTTGTTAAATACAACCAGAATTCCTACCTCTCTTATGGCTTTGAAGTATGGTGTCTGGATTACAGACGTGCAACTGCCAATCGTTGGTTTCCCCTGTCAGGCTGCGAGCAGCCGCGTCTAACAGCCTGGTTGATCAGTCCAGCAACCAGGAGGCCTGGTCGACGACCGGGCCGCGGGGACGCTGAGCCCCGGAAGCACCTCAAGGTATATATATATATATATATATATATATATATAATATATATATATTATATATATATATATATATATATATATATATATGCGAACAAGCATGAACGGCTCTAGGCACATATGAAACTGATAGCTTACACACCAGAAGTGACTCGAACCCATACTGCCAGGAGCACTCTGCAACTGGCGTACAGAACCACCTAACCACTCGACCATCACGACCGGACAAAAGATGATGGTAGCCAAGGCTAATTCCCCATCATCTCGCTGGCACTCTAATGGTGACCTTGGGCATAGTATTTTATCAAATAACGTCATTCTTTGGGGCACACGTGAGGAACACAAATGCGAACAAACCTGATTGGTCCCCAGGCATATATGCAACTGAAAACTCACACCCCAGTAATGACTGTGGGAAGGGAGGTCGCAGGGAGGGAGAAGTGGGAGGGAGGCCGCAGGGTGTGGACAGTACTCACCGTGGGGTGGAACTGTTCAGAGGTGAGGCCACAGGGTGTGGACAACACTCACCGTGGGGTGGAACTGTACAGAGGTGAGGCCGCAGGGTGTGGACAACACTCACCGGGGGGTGGAACTGTTCAGAGGTGAGGCCACAGGGTGTGGACAACACTCACCGTGGGGTGGAACTGTTCAGAGGTTAGGCCGCAGGGTGTGGACAACACTCACCGTGGGGTGGAACTGTTCAGAGGTGAGGCCGCACAGGGTGTGGACAACACTCATCGTGGGGTGGAACTGTACAAGGTGAGGCCGCAGGGTGGGACACTCATCGTGGGGTGGACTGTTCAGAGGTGAGGCCGCAGGGTGTGGACAACACTCACCGGGGGGTGGAACTGTTCAGAGGTTAGGCCGCAGGGTGTGGACAACACTCACCGTGGGGTCTAACTGTTCAGAGGTGAGGCCGCAGGGTGTGGACAACACTCATCGTGGGGTGGAACTGTTCAGAGGTTAGGCCGCAGGGTGTGGACAACACTCACCGTGGGGTGGAACTGTTCAGAGGTGAGGCCGCAGGGTGTGGACAACACTCACCGTGGGGTGGAACTGTTCAGAGGTTAGGCCGCAGGGTGTGGACAACACTCATCGTGGGGTGGAACTGTTCAGAGGTGAGGCCGCAGGGTGTGGACAACACTCACCGTGGGGTGGAACTGTACAGAGGTGAGGCCGCAGGTGTGGACAACACTCACCGTGGGGTGGAACTGTACAGAGGTGAGGCCGCAGGGTGTGGCGAGACAACGCTCAGGGAAGCCAGGGTTCTTGAGGGTGTAGAGACACAGGAAGCCTCAGCCTCAGACACTCGCCCACTCTCTGGAACAAAAACATGTGAGCTTCACTACCTCTCCATACTCACATGTCCTCGCAAGGGTTGCCGTCTATACAATTGCTAGAGTTTATATTCGTCTCTTCTATACCAAGAGCCGTTAAGTTTCACTGCTATATAATATTTATGAAACAGTATACTGATTTTACGATAAAAACCCACACGTGTGTTTGTGAAATTATGGTAAGGAATTTACACCAAGTCTTTGACACTCTCCTGAGTGCTTTGTCAAGGTCTAAATGTAGAGCTGAGTGTAGATCAACGTCTTGATTAGACGTTGAGTTGTAAATCTCATCCTAATCACACACTCAGACCTTGACAAAGTACTCAGATGAATGTAAAAGACTTGGTAATTCCTTACATAAATTTCACAAATACACAAGCGTGGGTTACACATCTTATGTTATTATGTCTGTGAGAAGACATTACCATTACTACTAAGCATACTTATAGATATATACAGTAGAGGGATAGATGCTTAGCGAGGAAGTTTTGTTTTCGGACACTTCCTCGCTAAGCCTTACAGCTTAAAAGGGTCGCAGGGTTGAACCTGAAATATCACCTCTATGCCCTACTCCGGTTTGGGGTGATTTTTGCAGAGTTTCCAGTATCAACGGTAAGCCTTACCCGTTTTTTGGGGCACAATCATTATTGTGTAAAGATGTCTTAGAATGTTTCCTTTGATGCTCGAAGAATATTTTTGTTAAGAAACTTTGTGAAGAAGTTGCCTCTAATAATTTACTTACTTTACGAAAGAGTTAGTTGAGAAATAATGTAAAGATGTTACCTTAAACTATTTTCGAGTGAATACTTAGTTAAGATATTGCTTGAAAAGAAAGTTTTAGTAAATTTAATACTGCATGAAGAGTAATACTAATTAACAAAAGATTGATGACAATTACTTTAATTTATATTTATTAGCACGAAGTGTAATGTTAGTTAAGAAACTTTAAGAAAAGGATTGTCTTAGTAAATTTGTTACTGCATTACACGTAGTTTGTTTAAAAACAGTGTTAGTAAGAAATAGAGCTGGGGAGGGGTGTTATTTGGTGGAGCTGGGGAGGAGGGGATGGTGTGCTTATTATGAATGCTGCACCTCCTTCAACATCCACTGAAGTACATAGTTTTCTGGGAATGGCAAACTACTGTTCTCGCTTCATTCCAGATTTTGCTACCATTACGAAGCCTATACGTGAGCTCCTGAAGAAAATTGCATCATGGTATGGAGCGATATCGAGCAAAATGCATTGGATGCTGTGAAAGATGCACTTGTAGAAAATGCGACTGCTGCGTACTTTGATCCATCAATGGACACTGAGTTAACGGTGGATGCTAGTCCTATTGGTTTAGGTGCTGTGTTAGCCCAACACAACCTGGTCAACCAGATTCCAGAGTAGTTATTGCCTACGCCAGCCGTTCTCTCACAGATATTGAGCAACGATACAGTCAGACAGAGAAGGAAGCTCCTGCTCTTGTATGGGGCTGTGAACACTTCAATGTGTATCTGCTTGGTGCACCCTTTACCACGATAGTCACTGACCACAAACCGTTGGAGACCATCTTCAATAATCCAAAGTCCAAACCACCAGCTCGTATTGAGAGATTGGCTCTTCGTCTGCAACCATACAACTTTATGGTGAAATACAAGCCGGGTGCAGGCAATCCCGCTGAATACATCAGTCAACATCCTGCCAACAGTTTCACTATCACCGAGCATCAGCAAGTTGCCGAGGAATATGTACACTCTGTAATCTGTGATGCAGTCCCCAAGGCTCTCACTCTTGATGAAATCCGTACTGCAACCCCTAGAGGACCCAACTCTGCAAACAACAGTGAATGCATGACTAAGAAAAAGTTTCCACGACTCCCACCCTCAGGAGTTGACCAAGATGCATTCAAAGCACTTGAACGCATCCAGACAGAATTAAGTGTTACACAACAACGCGACACTGTGCTGCGAGGTACTCGTAGCGTCATTCCAGCTGTTCTCCAGCAACGTGCTCTGAAGCTTGCACATCAAGGACACCAAGGTCTTGTAAGGACTAAACAGCTGCTACGAGAAAAGGTGTGGTTTCCTGGCATTGATCGTCAAGCAAAGGACATGCATGATATGATGCCTGTGTTCCTTGCCAAGCTGCAGTGGATACTTTAAGACCAACACCTCTACAACCTTTACCACTACAAAACATTGATCGTCAAACAAAGGACATGCATGATGCCTGTGTTCCTTGCCAAGCTGCAGTGGATACTTTAAGACCAACACCTCTACAACCTTCACCACTACCTGCTGCACCATGGATGGAAGTATCGATGGACTTCTGTGGACCGCTACCAACTGGAGAGTACTTGATGGTAGTCATTGATGATCACTCACGTTATCCAGAAGTAGAAATCATCACTTCCACATCTGCAAAGGCTGTCATCCCGAAGCTTGACAGATCTTTTCAAACTTTGGCATTCCTGAAGTTGTCAAGACGGACAATGGACTGCCATTCAATGGACAAGACTTCGTCAACTTTGCTGAGCATATTGGATTCATACACGCCGTGTGATGCCACTACATCTCAAGCAAATGGAGAAGTCGAGAGATTCATGCAACCTCTCATGAAAGCGGTACGCTGTGATCATGCTGAAGGACGATCCTGGAAACAAGCAATGTATGCTTTTCTCAGGAACTACCGTGAACACCACATGGAACACTGGGCAAGTCGCCTGGCGAACTTTTATTGGACGTCCTATGAGAATCGCACTACCTGTCATGCCAGCCGAGGTAACGGATAAACGTCTCGCTCAGAAGGATGCACTAGCTAGCCAAGGGCAAAATGAAAATTGCTCATGATCAACGTGCAAACGAACAACTCATAAAGGTTGGAGATTCTGTTCTCGTTAAAAGAAAAAAGAGGGAAAGCTAGATATGCCTTATGATACAAAACCATATAAGTGATTAGTGTAAAAGGAACTATGGAAACAGAGAGTAATAGAGATCATAGTATAACACGTAATAGGCTTATTTCAAAGTGATTCCAACTAGTGTAGAAAATGATGAAGTGCAAAGTCGTGCAAAAAAGAAAAGAGAGAAACGAGTTATAACTCAACGAACAATTCATCAAGGGATATTCTTGTATTTGGGGACTCTCGTCCTAAACGTCATGTTAAACGCCCTACACGATTAGATGATTAATTGTGTCATATGTAATGCAAAGTATTTAATTGTTATGCTGAACTAAATTTAATATTGTTTGAATAATGAGTCTCTCATTCAATATTTTGTAACTTTGTATTACAGTCTTTCCTGTTTGTTTAACATTGCATATGTATTTTTAACATTGAAATCCTTTGTGGTAAAGATTAAGTTGTTTAAATTCTTTGTGTGCTTAATTAATGTTAAATGTATGCAATATCTCTTGATATGTTAACAACTTACTTTGTGTCAATAACTTGCTTTGTGCTACAAGCATGGTAGACATCCTGTATTCATTCTTTTTAAAAAAGGAGGGATGTCTTGTTCACAGAAAATGGTACCATCCAGTTTTCTGTGAACAAGACATCCCTCCTTTTCTTTAAAGAATGAATACAGGATGTCTACCATGCTTGTAGCACAAAGCAAAGTTATTGACACAAAGTAAGTTGTTAACATATCAAGAGATATTGCATACATTTAACATTAATTAAGCACACAAAGAATTTAAACAACTTAATCTTTACCACAAAGGATTTCAATGTTAAAAATACATATGCAATGTTAAACAAACATGAAAGACTGTAATACAAAGTTACAAAATATTGAATGAGAGATCTGCATTATTCAAACAATATTAAATTTAGTTCAGCATAACAAGTAAATACTTTGCATTACATATGACACAATTAATCATCGTATCGTGTAGGGCGTTTAACATGACGTTTAGGACGAGAGTCCCCAAATACAAGAATATCCCTTGATGAATTGTTCGTTGAGTTATAACTCGTTTCTTCTTTTTCTTTTGCACGACTTTGCACTTCATCATTTTCTACACTAGTTGGAATCACTTTGAAATAAGCCATATTACGTGTTATACTATGATCTCTATTACTCGCTGTTACCATAGTTCCTTTTACACTAATCACTTTATATGGTTTTGTATCATAAGGCATATCTAGCTTTCCCTCTTTTTTCTTTTTAACGAGAACAGAATCTCCAACCTTTATGAGTTGTTCTTTGCACGTTGATCATGAGCAATTTTCATTTTGCCCTTGGCTAGTGCATCCTTCTGAGCGAGACGTTTATCCGTTACCTCGGCTGGCATGACAGGTAGTGCGATTCTCATAGGACGTCCAAATAAAAGTTCGCCAGGCGACTTGCCCAGTGTTCCATGTGGTGTTTCACGGTAGTTCCTGAGAAAAGCATACATAGCTTGTTTCCAGGATCGTCCTTCAGCATGATCACAGCGTACCGCTTTCATGAGAGGTTGCATGAATCTCTCGACTTCTCCATTTGCTTGAGGATGTAGTGGCATCACACGGCGGTGTTTGAATCCAATATGCTCAGCAAAGTTGACGAAGTCTTGTCCATTGAATGGCAGTCCATTGTCCGTCTTGACAACTTCAGGAATGCCAAAGTTTGAAAAGATCTTGTCGAGCTTCGGGATGACAGCCTTTGCAGATGTGGAAGTGATGATTTCTACTTCTGGATAACGTGAGTGATCATCAATGACTACCATCAAGTACTCTCCAGTTGGTAGCGGTCCACAGAAGTCCATCGATACTTCCATCCATGGTGCAGCAGGTAGTGGTGAAGGTTGTAGAGGTGTTGGTCTTAAAGTATCCACTGCAGCTTGGCAAGGAACACAGGCATCATGCATGTCCTTTGTTTGACGATCAATGTTTTGTAGTGGTAAAGGTTGTAGAGGTGTTGGTCTTAAAGTATCCACTGCAGCTTGGCAAGGAACACAGGCATCATATCATGCATGTCCTTTGCTTGACGATCAATGCCAGGAAACCACACCTTTTCTCGTAGCAGCTGTTTAGTCCTTACAAGACCTTGGTGTCCTTGATGTGCAAGCTTCAGAGCACGTTGCTGGAGAACAGCTGGAATGACGCTACGAGTACCTCGCAGCACAGTGTCGCGTTGTTGTGTAACACTTAATTCTGTCTGGATGCGTTCAAGTGCTTTGAATGCATCTTGGTCAACTCCTGAGGGTGGGATGCGTGGAAACTTTTTCTTAGTCAATGCATCACTGTTGTTTGCAGAGTTGGGTCCTCTAGGGTTGCAGTACGGATTTCATCAAGAGTGAGAGCCTTGGGGACTGCATCACAGATTACAGAGTGTACATATTCCTCGGCAACTTGCTGATGCTCGGTGATAGTGAAACTGTTGGCAGGATGTCGACTGATGTAATCAGCGGGATTGCCTGCACCCGGCTTGTATTTCACCATAAAGTTGTATGGTTGCAGACGAAGAGCCCATCTCTCAATACGAGCTGGTGGTTTGGACTTTGGATTATTGAAGATGGTCTCCAACGGTTTGTGGTCAGTGACTATCGTGGTAAAGGGTGCACCAAGCAGATACACATTGAAGTGTTCACAGCCCCATACAAGAGCAAGAGCTTCCTTCTCTGTCTGACTGTATCGTTGCTCAACATCTGTGAGAGAACGGCTGGCGTAGGCAATTACTACTCTGGAATCTGGTTGACCAGGTTTGTGTTGGGCTAACACAGCACCTAAACCAATAGGACTAGCATCCACCGTTAACTCAGTGTCCATTGATGGATCAAAGTACGCAGCAGTCGCATTTTCTACAAGTGCATCTTTCACAGCATCAAATGCATTTTGCTCGATATCGCTCCAGTACCATGATGCATTTTTCTTCAGGAGCTCACGTATAGGCTTCGTAATGGTAGCAAAATCTGGAATGAAGCGAGAACAGTAGTTTGCCATTCCCAGAAAACTATGTACTTCAGTGGATGTTGAAGGAGGTGCAGCATTCATAATAAGCACACCATCCCCCCCTCCCCAGCTCCACCCAAATAACACCCCTTCCCAGCTCTATTTCTTACTAACACTGTTTTTAAACAAAACTACGTGTAATGCAGTAACACATTTACTAAGACCATCCTTTTCTTAAAGTTTCTTAACTAACATTACACTTCGTGCTAATAAATATAAATTAAAGTAATTGTCATCAATCTTTTGTTAATTAGTATTACTCTTCATGCAGTATTAAATTTACTAAAACTTTCTTTTCAAGCAATATCTTAACTAAGTATTCACTCGAAAATAGTTTAAGGTAACATCTTTACATTATTTCTCAACTAACTCTTTCGTAAAGTAAGAAAATTATTAGAGGTAACTTCTTCACAAAGTTTCTTAACAAAAATATTCTTCGAGCATCAAAGGAAACATTCTAAGACATCTTTACACAATAATGATTGTGCCCCAAAAAACGGGTAAGGCTTACCGTTGATACTGGAAACTCTGCAAAAATCACCCCAAACCGGAGTAGGGCATAGAGGTGATATTTCAGGTTCAACCCTGCGACCCTTTTAAGCTGTAAGGCTTAGCGAGGAAGTGTCCGAAAACAAAACTTCCTCGCTAAGCATCTATCCCTCTACTGTATATATCTATAAGTATGCTTAGTAGTAATGGTAATGTCTTCTCACAGACATAATAACATAAGATGTGTAACCCACGCTTGTGTATTTGTGAAATTTATGTAAGGAATTTACATCAAGTCTTTTACATTCATCTGAGTACTTTGTCAAGGTCTGAGTGTGTGATTAGGATGAGATTTACAACTCAACGTCTAATCAAGACGTTGATCTACACTCAGCTCTACATTTAGACCTTGACAAAGCACTCAGGAGAGTGTCAAAGACTTGGTGTAAATTCCTTACATAAATTTCACCAAAACACACGTGTGGGTTTTTATCGTAAAATCAGTATACTGTTTCATAAATATTATATAGCAGTGAAACTTAACGGCTCTTGGTATAGAAGAGACGAATATAAACTCTAGCAATTGTATAGACGGCAACCCTTGCGAGGACATGTGAGTATGGAGAGGTAGTGAAGCTCACATGTTTTTGTTCCAGAGAGTGGGCGAGTGTCTGAGGCTGGAGGCTTCCTGTGTCTCTACACCCTCAAGAACCCTGGCTTCCCTGAGCGTTGTCTCGCCACACCCTGCGGCCTCACCTCTGTACAGTTCCACCCCACGGTGAGTGTTGTCCACACCTGCGGCCTCACCTCTGTACAGTTCCACCCCACGGTGAGTGTTGTCCACACCCTGCGGCCTCACCTCTGAACAGTTCCACCCCACGATGAGTGTTGTCCACACCCTGCGGCCTAACCTCTGAACAGTTCCACCCACGGTGAGTGTTGTCCACACCCTGCGGCCTCACCTCTGAACAGTTCCACCCCACGGTGAGTGTTGTCCACACCCTGCGGCCTAACCTCTGAACAGTTCCACCCCACGATGAGTGTTGTCCACACCCTGCGGCCTCACCTCTGAACAGTTAGACCCCACGGTGAGTGTTGTCCACACCCTGCGGCCTAACCTCTGAACAGTTCCACCCCACGGTGAGTGTTGTCCACACCCTGCGGCCTCACCTCTGAACAGTTCCACCCCACGATGAGTGTTGTCCACACCCTGCGGCCTCACCTCTGTACAGTTCCACCCCACGATGAGTGTTGTCCACACCCTGCGGCCTCACCTCTGAACAGTTCCACCCCACGGTGAGTGTTGTCCACACCCTGCGGCCTAACCTCTGAACAGTTCCACCCCACGGTGAGTGTTGTCCACACCCTGTGGCCTCACCTCTGAACAGTTCCACCCCACGGTGAGTGTTGTCCACACCCTGCGGCCTCACCTCTGTACAGTTCCACCCCACGGTGAGTGTTGTCCACACCCTGTGGCCTCACCTCTGAACAGTTCCACCCCACGGTGAGTACTGTCCACACCCTGCGGCCTCCCTCCCACTTCTCCCTCCCTGCGACCTCCCTTCCCACGAGTCATTACTGGGGTGTGAGTTTTCAGTTGCATATATGCCTGGGGACCAATCAGGTTTGTTCGCATTTGTGTTCCTCACGTGTGCCCCAAAGAATGACGTTATTTGATAAAATACTATGCCCAAGGTCACCATTAGAGTGCCAGCGAGATGATGGGGAATTAGCCTTGGCTACCATCATCTTTTGTCCGGTCGTGATGGTCGAGTGGTTAAGGTGTTCTGTACGCCAGTTGCAGAGTGCTCCTGGCAGTATGGGTTCGAGTCACTTCTGGTGTGTAAGCTATCAGTTTCATATGTGCCTAGAGACCGTTCATGCTTGTTCGCATATATATATATATATATATATATATATATATATATATATATATATATATATATATATATATATATATATATACCTTGAGGTGCTTCCGGGGCTCAGCGTCCCCGCGGCCCGGTCGTCGACCAGGCCTCCTGGTTGCTGGACTGATCAACCAGGCTGTTAGACGCGGCTGCTCGCAGCCTGACAGGGGACAAGCCAACGAGGTGGCAGTTGCACGCTGTATCCACTACACCATACTTCAAAGCCATAAGAGAGGTAGGAATTCTGGGGTATTTAACAACACCCCAGAATACCCCAGAATTCCTACCTTTCTTATGGCTTTGAAGTATGGTGTAGTGGATACAGCGTGCAACTGCCACCTCGTTGGCCAGTGTTCGAGTCCCCTGGTGGGTGGAGTGTCTAAAACGTTATAAACTTCAGCTAGTGGTTATAGGCTAGTCTGTGCATATATATATATATATATATATATATATATATATATATATATATATATATATATATATATCCATGTCATATATATATATATATATATATATATATATATATATATATATATATATATATATATATATATATATATATACCATGTGATCAGCAGGTTAAACTTTTAAATACAGTCCATTTTGAAGCAATCTTAATAAGTTAAAGTAAGTTCAAGAAATCAAGAAATTAAGAACAAAATAAATAAATGCCTGGTAGGAAATACCCCACATTACACACCCACCCACGACACTCAGTCACACCCCCACCATAATCCCAACCCGACGATTACATACACCCACATATCCATATTGTCACAGTTCACCCATTTTCTTCCTTATATAGTTAGGGTTATTCCCGCGGGTCTTCACTTCCCTGTACCGGGGCACCACTGCTCGCCCTGGGGCCCCCAGTCTACCAAGGGCTGGCCTTGAATTGCACCCCATGGCAAGTGGAGAAATCCAACCTTACCTCTGTTACTCTCGGTTGAATTTGCTCGCAGTGACACTGGAAAAATGCACAGGTAAATCCTTACTTCTTTACTCTCTCTTAATCAAGGTCACCAGCTGGGTTCTTACGTTCGTGTCCCAGCAACATTTCTCAGTGGTTATATTCATTGTCACAAACCAAGGATTCATTGTCAGATGTAATGCAGTGCAATATAATTGGTTTACCCAAATAGCTCTAGAGATGAAGGCTCACTCAAACACAGTATTAAAATCGATGATAAGTTTACTGAAGAAAACTACATTGGATCCACATAGTAAAATAATATACATGGAACTATCAGACGGTGGCAACACTCCTCACCCGCCTCTGGCAACACAGTCAGCTGGACGATTCAAAAGTTTGCTCCTGGCCTCTTGAATTCAGCCACTTCCTCTAGCTGCCCAAAATGTCACAGTGCCCACACATATATATTAATTCATGCGTACATGAGTAACCTGGTTCCTAGCCTAACTCTACCACACAGGTAGTGATAATAAAGACAATGTTCACGACATGAATGATACTCTAGCTCACCTAAACCAAGGGAAAATGGGAGGGAATTTATCTACCTTAATTCTCTCTGATACAGAGTCGACATATTCTCTGGCGAAGGTCGCGTGCAACCTGTCCTCTTAAAAATAACGTCGCTTTCGGCCGTTTGCCCGTATGGCCGAAATTGGACATAATTTGAAAATAAAATAAATTTGTTTTTTTTTTTTCAACAACAGTAAGTTAAGGGTCCTCTGATAGGCTATGGGTGCAGGAAATTCTCATTAAGTTTCAAAACGTTATGAAAAACGTTAATTGAAAGTTTCCTCTTCTAACCTTACCAAGTAAGCCGGACGACTCAAACAGAATACGGAACAGTACGTTCCTTTTGTGAGTCGATTTCATTTCAAATTACGTCCACTTTGGCCATAGCGCGCATACGAGCCAAAAGTGACGTTATTTTAAGAGGGCGGGTTGCGCTGAGATCTTTTGTCCTGACGTTCGGTCCTCCATTCATTAGAGTCCTGTACACACAAGGTCCTCAGTAGACTTGTAGATGCGCGTCCTCGCCGTACTCACACTCTGCAGGCAAGTCCTCCTCCTCCTCCTCCTCCTGAGGTACTGAAGACAGGTCCCTGTGCACGTCGTCTTCCTCCTCCCACACTGGAACTGTAGACAAACTTTCAGTCCGGTTCAGTGTCCCCTCCTCAATCTTCCAGTGGACTTGGCCCAGCTGCAGCAGCTCGCCTGATCACAACTCCGCCCAACGTTCACCTCCGCCACAGATTATCAGTAAAAGAGCTCTTGGCGCTCAAACATCAGCCAAGCCCTGCTTCTATTTACTCTACAGGAGTCAGATAATCTCCCACGACGTCTGCAGTATCAATGCAGGTGCTTGGGTCCACTGGTTGGGGCTTCCTAGCCTCCAAATTGGGAGCTCATTTCAGAGTGTCCGCTCTCGATGACAGGCAGCACACTGAGCGCTGCAGGGGCTCCGGGCCTCCCAGAGCCCTCCGCCTTGTGACGTCACACTGCCCGAGGGCTCCTCGCCATTGGTCAATCCCGCCACGTGACCCTACCTGGCCAATCAGCAGACGGCTGGCGTCAACTTTCTTTGGCGGGAAGCGGAATGCCTCGGCGCCATCTTATAACACAAAAGGGCGTAAGCCACTTGTAAAACCAAACTAAATCGGCAAATTCACTGCCAACATGATAACTTTCAATACCTTTATTTACATCAAAATGTTCCCTGAGCATCAGAGAACGTGCAGGTTGCAGAGATATGACTCTTGATGCCGGGACAGGAAAGATATAGGGGTGGGACACTGTCACAATATACACCTCACGACACTGGAAGAAGAGTAAGGGAAAGATAATCACTACCTACAAAATCCTCAGAGAAATTGACAGGGTTTAAAAGGATAAACTGTTTAACACGGGGTATATGCGACAAGGGGACACAGGTGGAAACTGGATACCCAAATGAGCCACTGGGACGTTAGAAAGAACTTTTTCAGTGTCAAAGTAGTTAAGAGATGGAAAAAACTAAGAAGTGATGTGGTGGAGGCTGACTCCGTACACAGATTCAAATGTAAATAAGATAGAAACCAGTAGGCTCAGGAATCTGTACATCAGTTGATCGACAGTTGAGAGGAAGGACCAAAGAGCCAA
>WNGS01167047.1:59739-73977 GCA_020271785.1 Procambarus virginalis | reverse complement strand
AAGGTTAAGGGTTATACAGTGGATAACGTTAAGGGTTATACAGTGGATAACGTTAAGGGTTATACAGTGGATAACGTTAAGGGTTATACAGTGGATAACGTTAAGGGATATGCAGTGGATAACGTTAAGGGTTATGCAGTGGATAACGTTAAGAGTTATACAGTGGATAACGTTAAGGGTTATACAGTGGATAACGTTAAGGGATATACAGTGGATAAGGTTAGGGTTATACAGTGGATAACGTTAAGGGTTATACAGTGGATAACGTTAAGGGTTATACAGTGGATAACGTTAAGGGTTATACAGTGGATAACGTTAAGGGTTATACAGTGGATAACGTTAAGAGTTATACAGTGGATAACGTTAAGGGTTATACAGTGGAAAACGTTAAGGGTTATACAGTGGATAACGTTAAGAGTTATGCAGTGGATAACGTTAAGGGTTATACAGCGGATAACGTTAAGGGTTATACAGTGGATAACGTTAAGGGTTATGCAAGGGTTATTAAGGGTTATGCGTTAGTGATCTTGCATAGGATAACATTGGGTGTCTATGATGTAGATATATTTTATGGACATTTCGTGTATATATTCACGATGCAAAATCTGCGATCATATAACTTTGAGACTATATATATTTGATAACTTTATGAGACCATATCTTGGATAACTTTATTTGACCATATCTTGTATTACTTTATAAGACCATATCCTGGATAACTTTATGAGACTATATCCCGGATAACTTTATATTCTGGATAACTTTGAAATTATATTCTGGGTAACTTTGAGACAACATCGTGGATAACTGTAGTTTACCTTTTCTTGGATAACAATGAGACCATCAAAATGATATAAGTAAATATCAGAGAAAACATCAGTTTCGGAACACTATATAGCTCTGAACTTTCGAATATATGAGACTGCAAAATATTTACTGACCAATGTGATGCCACATCCATATATATCCAGCCGCACCCACTCCATTATTCTTGACAATATCCAGAGGTAAATCCTCAGCGTTACTTTCTAACCAATTTGTACAATTGTGTTTACTTCCTATCCAATGCTTTGATTTCTAAATATTGCTTCCTATTTTAACGACGCTAATAATACCCTGTCCAATATCTTCTTCGTTTGAGAGACTGATGAGGCCCGTGAATTACTTGGCCATCGTCCCCTCTGGCTGCACTGCAGTGCCTCCATAATGTAACATTGTACATCAGTTATACTCAACACGATCCAACATCCCGTTTATATGTTACTCGCCCTGTAATACTGGATTCACGGAATATCTCGTATTATGATATACCTGTATTGTAGTACCTTAATCCCAGTTACCTTGAGGAAGCACCTCAAGGTAACTGGGATTAAGGTTCGCTCTCTCGGTAGTTCAAGGCGGCAATCAACCTGCAATTGTTATTACAACCAAATTGTACAATTATATATGGGAAGTAATGAGTTTGTTCTTACTCCCTGGCAGACTACAAGTACTGGGAGGACACCAGTGACGACTTCCGGCCCCTGGAGGGCTCTCTGCTCCCGCTCTGGAAGTTCACTACCCACAAGACTCGTGACCTTTTGGTGGCTGACGTCTGCTGGAGCCCAGCATACCCCGACCTGCTGGCTGCTGCCTACACCCCAAGTGAGTCCTGTTTGTAACACACCAGCATACCCCGACCTACTGGCTGCTGCCTACACCCCAAGTGAGTCCTGTTTGTACCACACTAGCATACCCCGACCTGCTGGCTGCTGCCTACACCCCAAGTGAGTCCTGTTTGTACCACACCAGCATACCCCGATCTGCTGGCTGCTGCCTGCACCCCAAGTGAGTCCTGTGTACCACACTAGCATACCCCGACCTACTGGATGCTGCCTACACCTCAAGTGAGTCCTGTGTACCACACCAGCATACCCCGACCTACTGACCTGCTGCCTACACCCCAAGTGAGTCCTGTGTACCACACCAGCATACCCCGACCTACTGACCTGCTGCCTACACCTCAAGTGAGTCCTGTGTACCACACCAGCATACAGCGACCTGCTGGCTGCCGCGTGTACTCCAAGCACACCCGGTGTTCCTTCCCAGAAGCGTAATTTTTTTAGTCCTTCCTTACAGTGAGCATCCTAGCCTAGTTGGTACAGCGATACTCCAGTGTTATACAGGTCAAAGTTTAATAAACGAGAATCTAACGGAATGAAATGTTATTTCTCATCATATGTTGGAGTACAATGTATAAGACAAGGCTGATGGGGTGGATTGCTACAACCCGCTGGTTGTGCTGCAGACAGTGCTGGGAGTCGCCTTGATGAGCTGCACAAAGCTTGGTGGCCAGGGTTAACCTTTACACCACAAGGTCTCACGAAGCTTGGTGGTCAATGTTTACCTTTACACTTCAAGGTCTCACAAAGGTGAGAACCAAAACAGGACTTCGGAATCACCACAAAGAATTTAAACATATATATGCCTTTAATTATGAATAGAAAGGTATTTAAAGTGAAAAATAAAAATTATTTTTAATTGAATGTATTTACTGACTGCATATTTATCATTGGCTTCGCCAGTCTCAGAGATTATGTATACATTACACTGGAAATAATACTAAAATCTAAGTTTGTAAATAATTTTAGGAACATTAATATGTAAACAAAATGCTGAATATATATATATATATATATATATATATATATATATATATATATATATATATATATATATATATATATATATATATATTTATCCAGAGAGGAAATGCTCACTGCATCCATGGTTCCTGCCCGCCATCTGAGGAGCTGGAGGAGCTATTCAACTTGTGACAAGCAGCCTTGTACCCTGCATGCAATCAATATTGTAACTTTTTTTGTGTAATGACATTTTCAAATAAAGTTAGATAAATATACACACTTACCAAAAGAATAGGGGTGGTAGGAGAAAGAAATATCAAAGTGTTCAGTGAGGATCCACAAGGTCTTCTCTGAGTACTCTTTATTTTCTTCTCCGAGGCTATGGGTCCCTAAACTTGCACCAGAGGTGGTACCCCTACTAGGTTTTTAAAAAAAAAAATATATACAAAAATCTTAAATTTTGTGAAGCCCCTGCAGACTGTGAGGCCCTAAGGTGTAGCCTGTTGATCTTATGCCCAAGTCCAGCACTGGCTGCAAGAAAGGTTTTGTGGGGTTACGTGGATAAGTATTTATTTAAATTTAAACACAAGTAGACTATATATTGGTTATTGTTATCAAAATTTTGTGGACGGTATAACATAGATAAATTTAAATCCTCCACACAATTCCCTCAGTGTTCTTTTTAAATAATGTTAGTAAATAAATTCAAGTCTTACAGCTTGTCGATTAATTTGTTGAAATTAAGTGTGAACTTATTGCTTTGAATTCAATACTGAAGCTACCATGACTGTAGACCAATATATACTAACACTTTACAACGACATTACTGACACAACAACAAGAATACTGCTAGAGCAATGAATTCACAGCTATAATTATTAATTGATTTAAATTAATTTGCTGTTCGATCTGAATTGTGTTATTAAAGCAGAGTTCTTAGCTGGTGAGATGACTCCTTAAAGTGCAGTAGAGCGTCTGGACATCATTGTGAAAACTCTATAGATGCCTCGCACCGTCAACGTCCCTCGCGGGTAATGGACCTATCGCAAGTCTAGCAATACCTCCTGCCGCTAAGGTATTATTAATGCGAGAATTACAAATTTATATAAACACTTTGACTGATCCACAAATCAGTTAGAGTTTTCTTGTTATATGATTACTGGTGTTTCGACAATTTCATGCTCATAACTGCCACCAGAATTCCACTAACTCCCACTCATATAAACATTCTGATCAATAAACTTAGAGCGATACTAAGCCTGGGTGGGAAGTAAGTAAGTAATTATCAAAAGAACGCACCAAACCGGGAAGGCTATGTAGCACCATCAAATGTGCGGAATAATTAGAGGGCGCTAAATATCACCAAGGATGCCAACACGAGAACAAAAACGCATAAGGTGAACGATATCAAAAGTATCCGAGTCACCAAGAATTCTATCAAAGGACAGGTGACCACTAGGGGCGGTCGGAAAGCAAGACACACACTCGTCCTAGAAGTCAGGACATTCAAGAAAGATATGCATGACCGTAAGAGTGAAAATGCAATTAAGACAATAAGGAGCAGGGCGGCGCTCCATCAAGTGACCATGAGTTAAGCGAGTATGGCCAATATGCAACCTCGCCAGAGCCGTTTCCCATCGTCGGTTACGGTGGTAGGAGGACGGTCACAAGGAAACACAACATTTAAGAGTACGTAGTTTGTTACCAGTAACAGACGACCAGCAAGCCTGCCAACGGGTAAGGATGGAGGAATGGATAACCGGGTAAAAGTTGGAATAAGGAGTACCTTTACGAGAGATGGGACAAGAGTGAACAGCTTCCCTTGCGGCAGCATCCGCGCACTTATTTAAAGAGACACCAATATGGCTGGGAACCCAACAAAAGTCAACCGACTTAAATTTATTGTGAACAAGAAACAGCCAATGCTGGATATCNCATCAACAAAGATGGTATGGGAACAAAGTTCACTTTATAGATGGTCTCCTTCATGAGGCAAATGCAGTGTTTGCAGCCCTAACAGAAACCCACACAAAGGACTACCATGATGGTGAAATATGGATCTCAGAGTACAATCTTTTCAGAGTGATAGGAAACACCGGCTTCAAGGTGGGGGCCTATACATCAAAGACACACTCATCTGTACTGAGCTGCTAAACACCTCAAATGATATGGTGGAAGTGCTGATAATCAAAATAGAGATTATAAATGTAGTTATTGTCCTTGTATATAAGTCACCGGAGGCAAACCCTCAGCAGTTTAAAGACCAACTAATGAAAGTAGAACACTGCTTGGAAAACCTCACAAATCCAGCTCCGAACATCATCCTGCTTGGGGACTTCAACCTACGGCACCTGAAATGGAAGCACCTGGCTAATACAGTAATATCAGAAAGAATACCAGGAAGTAGCCTTAATGAACAGGCACATGCAAATGACCTGCTACGGATGTGCGACAGGTTTGCCTTAAACCAGCAAATAGTAGAACCAACCAGGAAGGAGAACACGCTGGACCTCATTTTCACTAATAATGATGAATTGATCAGGAACATAATGATTACAAATACCTGTTACTCAGATCACAACTTAATTGAAGTTATGACAACCATGGGGAATAGACCTTCAAAACCAGTCCAGATTCCCGGTGGAGGAGATTTCAGCAAATTCAACTTCAATAATAAACAGATAAACTGGGAGCAAATAAACCAGGACTTCACAGAAATAAACTGGGAAGAACAGCTAGGAAATGCGAACCTGAACCAGTGCCTGGAAAAAATAAGCTCAGTAGCACTAGAAATATGTACAAACCGCATCCCCCTAAGAAAAAAGAGGAAGAGATGCAGATTGGAACGAGAACGTCGTTCCCTATATAGGCGAAGAAAACGAATCGCGGTACAACTTGAGAGTCGCACCCTATCTCAGGAACGGCGAAGAAGGTTAGGTAGCGAAATAGGAAAAATTGAACTCAAGCTACAAGAATCATACAAAACGCAGGAGAGGGAAAGAGAGCAAAAGGCCATCAGTGAAATAGAGAGAAACCCGAAATATTTTTTCTCCTATGCAAAATCAAGATCAAAAACCACATCTAGTATCGGGCCCCTGCGAAAGGAAGATGGAACTTTCACCGATGACAACAAAGAAATGAGCGAGCTACTGAGGAAGCAATACGACTCTGTCTTCAGCGAGCCATTAAACGCACTAAAGATCGATAACCCAAATGAATTTTTCATGGATATGATACCAACATCAAATCATATATCAGACGTCACCCTATCCCCACTGGATTTTGAAGAAGCCATAAACAGTATGCCTATGCACTCCGCACCAGGCCCGGATTCTTGGAACTCCATATTCATCAAGAACTGTAAAAAACCACTATCGCAGGCCCTTCACATTCTGTGGAGACAAAGCCTAGATACTGGCGTTATTCCTGATATACTAAAAACAGCAGAGATAGCACCACTTCATAAAGGAGGAAATAAGGCAGAGGCAAAAAATTACAGACCGATAGCACTAACATCGCACATCATAAAAATTTTTGAGAGAGTGCTAAGAAGTAAGATCACAAAATACATGGAATCACAGCATCTCCATAACCCCGGACAACATGGTTTCAGAACAGGGCGCTCTTGCCTGTCGCAGTTGCTGGACCACTATGATATGGCATTAGATGCTATGGAAGACAAACAAAACGCTGATGTAATTTACACAGATTTCGCAAAAGCTTTTGATAAATGTGACCATGGTGTTATTGCCCATAAAATGCGCTCAAAAGGAATTACCGGAAAAGTAGGCAGATGGATCTACAATTTCCTGACCAACAGAACCCAATGTGTAATAGTCAACAAAATAAAATCCAACCCGTCAACCGTTAAGAGCTCAGTCCCCCAGGGTACTGTGCTTGCTCCAGTACTTTTTCTCATCCTCATATCGGACATAGACAAGAGCACAACCTATAGCACTGTATCATCCTTTGCAGATGACACTAGGATCTTCATGAGAGTAGGCAACATAGAGGACACGGCGAACCTCCAGTCAGATGTAGATCAGGTCTTTCTATGGGCTACAGAAAATAATATGGTGTTTAACGAAGACAAGTTCCAGCTCATGCGCTATGGAAAAAATGAAAATATAAAAACGGAAACCACGTACAAAACTCAGGCAAATCATAACATAGAACGAAAAGGCAATGTAAAGGATCTGGGTGTACTCATGTCGGAAGACCTTACCTTTAAAGAACACAATAAAGTAGCCGTCACAACTGCAAGAAAAATGACAGGTTGGATAACAAGAACTTTTCACACTAGAGATGCTATACCGATGATGACACTTTTCAAAACGCTTGTGCTCTCTAGAGTGGAGTACTGCTGCACAATGACAGCCCCTTTCACTGCTGGTGAAATTGCTGACCTGGAGAGCGTGCAGAGGTCCTTTACTGCTAGAATCCACTCGGTAAAACATCTAAACTATTGGGACCGACTTAAGAGCCTAAATCTGTATTCCCTTGAGCGCAGGCGGGAGAGATACATAATAATTTACACGTGGAAAATATTAGAGGGGCTGGTCCCAAACCTGCACACAGAAATAACATCACATGAGACCAGAAGACATGGCAGGATGTGCAGAATACCCCCGTTGAAAAGCAGAGGTGCAACTGGTACTCTGAGAGAGAACTCTATTAACATCAGAGGCCCGAGACTGTTCAACACGCTTCCACTACACATAAGGGACATAACTGGCAAACCCCTCACAGTGTTCAAGAGAGAACTGGATAAGCACCTCCAAAGGATACCTGATCAACCAGGCTGTGACTCATACTTCAGGCTGTGAGCAGCCGCGTCCAACAGCCTGGTTGATCAGTCCAGCAACCAGGAGGCCTGGTCGATGACCGGGCCGCGGGGACGATAAGCCCCGGAAGCACCTCAAGGTATCCTCAAGGTAAGGTATGTCCATATAATCGACAATACCTGCAGTACAGTTGAGAGGTACCTTGATCTGGGCTCACTTTCTCGTAACTGTACCAAGACTTCTTACTGGTAGGTTGTTTGGTGTCAGCCGGTGGATGAGGCTGTAAGTGTCAGTGGACTTCGCGCATTTCACCAAATCGGTCTCTTCCTTGTCTGCTAAGTATAGGCGGACAGGAGGAGGTACACGCCTCAAGAATTCTTCAACCATTATGAGGTTGACAATCTCTGGAAAAGTAGAGACATGTGCTGCCTCCAGCCATTTCATGAAATATCTCCGTTTGGTGTTAGCAAATTCTAAGAAGGTGGTGGTACTTGCCTTTACGTAGTCGCGGAACTTTCGTCGATAGCTTTCGGTGGAGAGAAGGTAGGCGTCCAACACAGCTTGCTTCAGGGTGGTGTAGTCGTTTTCAGATGCCAAAGTGCTGAGTGTGACTGCTGCTCTACCTGTTAGATGTACTCGGAGAAGGGTAGCCCATTGGTCGTCAGGCCAACTAAGTTGATTAGCAAGGGTCTCAAAAGTAGTGAAAAAAACATCAACTTCCGTTTCTATGAACGGTGGCATTAACTTACTTGCATGGGAGATATTGAAACTTGGAGGAAGACTAGCTGCAGCTTGCTGGAGTTGAGCTTGGTGTGTAGTGTTCACCGTGAGTTCTCGGTCACGACATTCTAGAGCTGTTTCTGCCTGCCGTTTGTCGTGTTCACGTTGCATCTCTAGTTGTCGTCGTCGTCTTATTTCAAGTTGTACTTTTTCACGCTCTTTGAATAAGGCCAACTCACGTTCACTTTCTTCTTTTCTCAGTGCGGCCTCTCGCTCTTTGAGGTGGATTTCTCTTTATTGTTCTTCCTTTCTGATGGCAGCTGCTTCCTGTTGTTGCTGCATGGCGGCTTGCTGTTGCTGTAGGGCTGCTTGTTGTTGCTCCTTCTCGAGCTTTGCGAGCTCGATTTTGAGTTTCATTGCTGTCAAGTCATGCTTATCTGAAATACTATATTGTTCGTGAGTATCAGAATCTATAGTACCTTCATCCAAAAGATGATCTGGTATCATATTATGTATGGCATATTTGTTGGCTCCATCGGGAACTTCCAAGTGATACTCATGTGCAAGAGTTATCAATTCGACTCTCCTAGCATGACGTAAGTTCCCTATTTCACCTTCTGGATCTGTCTTGAAAGCTTGGATACGAAACATGGTGAAATTAGCAAATAAATGAGATACGAATATACTGTGAGAATATGGTGAATGTCAGAAACAGGAAACGTGGCAACTGATACCTATCCTGTGGAATTGTTAATAATTAAAGTTAATTCAAGATGGTAAATGATTAAGGTCGCAGGAAATCTTGTACCCGGTACTCACTGTGTGAGGATAAAGGCAAGAAAATCCTACTAATTAGTTGAAACTGAGTTTCGAAAAACAAGTGAAACGCTAAATGGTTCCAAAATAAATTAGGTAGTACAAAAAGGTAGTCATACCTTGCCGAGTCACTATAGAACATAAGCAAATTACCCACTGAAATTAAATATGGTACTTACAGAATTAGTGAACTTCGTGCTCAAAAGAAAGAAAGCTAATTCCCTACCTTAAGTAAGTACCAACAATTCTGACCGACGAGTAGGCGTGCGAGTGTCAACTGGTGACGAGAACTATTGGCGAGGTCCCAACTCACCTATAAAAGTCCTTGCGAGAGGAACAATGGCCCTCTTTATCCTCCTAGAGTCGGATTGCAGAAATTAGGTGCTATTGACCCGGAGACAGACCACAGTACCAGGGTACCTATATGATAATCTGTCGAAAATATGAGAAATATCTGAGGGACAAAAGATGTTAAACACGGGTAATAACACGGAGGGGGAGACGACCAAATAAGAGCATGACTGCGGCCTACAGTCACCACGTAATCCAAAGTTGTCTCACACTCACCATATGCTACTCCCGTAATGCACAATATACACAGCACCATATGAATAATAAAAGTGATTAGTGTAAATATTGAAAGCAAGGGAATGAAAGCCAAGTACGTTTGCCACAATTACCAATACCTGAGTGCAGCTCCCGGACAGGCCCCCAATTATATGTGATGGTAAAGTAGTGGAGTATGGTGTTTGGCAGTCTTCCACTGGCAGATGTCAAAGCCAGGCCACATAAATAAGTTATTAAAAAAAAGGAAAAAAAAGAATGACTGCTTGTCTGATAATCTGTGGTAAGGTAAGGGAAGAGACACGAAACAAAATAAACAATGACATTTAATTATTCTAGAAAACAAATTTAAATAAAGACAATACCTTGGCTGAATAACGTGACTAGATAACAAGTGAAAAAGAAATAACATAAAAGTAAATTACGTTAACGGGAGGATAAATGACATACAATAATGGTTAATATAAAAATAGTGCTGGGAATATATGAGCAAGCTAACAACCGCTATTTGATCACACAAGGTGAGTCAACTAGGTGTTATCAGCCAGAGCACAAGAAATATTCTGATGGTAGTGTTGCCAGTCGACCCCGACGTTGCCTTGGCGAGGAATGTGGTTGGCGTAGAGCTGAAGTGGTGTGTTCTCGAACAGCCAATGAGAATGCAGGAAAGCCGGAAACTGGGTAGTTTGGCTGGGACTGCAGCAGTAGAAGGGTCGGCGCGGAGACCAGGTGTGCAGGAGTGGGGGGAGGGGGAGTTGCAGGTGCGTGTGGCTGTCTTGATATATACGTTTAAGCTACTATAAAACTTATCTTGAATATTGCTGGGAACGTGATGTATATAGGGAAGAGCAGGCTAAATCTTTTGCAAGAGATTATCGTCACAATATGTATATATATCATTTGGGCCTAGCCCAACCACTTGGTCTGGATGATAGAGTGACGGTCTTGCTTCATGCAGGTCGGTATTCAATTCCCGACCGTAGAAGTGATTGGGCACCATTCTTTTCGCCCGTCCCATCCCAAATTTTTATCCTGACGCCTTCCAAGTGCTATATAGTTGTAGTGGCTTGGCGCTTTTCCCTGATAATTCCCTCCCTCACTTGGGCACTGTGAGACTCGAACTGCTGACCAAAATGGTGTGAGGCAGAAGCTCTTCTACTGTACTATGGGACAGCTACAATAAAAACGAGTTCAAAAGCAACAATCCGCTGCCCACCTGGATTTTTTTCTTTCACCAGCAGCTATTAAGTACGTAGGAATAAGTGATCCATGTCAACGTAATATAAACTGTCAACCACACTATCTTCGAAATAAACACCTGGGCACTAGGAGACTTGAACCACCTCTTCAGTGCCTAATGAAGTCTCCTAGTGCCCAAGTGTTTATGTCATATGTCACTGAATGTGACAGAAAGGGTGAGATCAAGAATTCTGGCGCAAATCTTGTCTAGTTTCCTTCCATTTTTTCACTTGAGAAGGAAGTTAAAAAATAACTCTCCAAGTTCATTTATACAGCTTTATTTAGCCTGATGCTAAGAATTGCGTTTTATTAACTTGTTAACTCTTGTTAACATTGACATTATTATCTACTTAATACGTAATCGATGAGGTATTATATATCAATACCGAATTATAGCCGAAGCCGGGTAGTCAAAGGTTTGAGACCCTCAGTGTACTAAGGCTTGTCTACCTACGCATGTGAAGACTGAACCTGGTGACCTATGCAGAGGAAACCACCAGAATGGTTCAACGGACATGAAGGCGGACCAGCAGAGCGATGTGGAACACAGCTAGGGCGCAGTGAGACACGTGGGACACTGCTGACCATCCACTGCATCCTAACCTATCTACTGCCGGCTCTAGTTGTCTTGCCACTGGACGAGAGAGTGAGGCTGACGATTTGTGCAACTCTCCCTTGCTTTAATCCCAGTCAAGCACAAGTCATGACTTCAACCCATACTGTGCATCAACAAGTCCTGTGGCGATGGACGAGCGGGGAAGCAGTAGGTGTGGATACACTGGAAGCTGTAGTTATAGACCTGCACACAGGCGGCTCAGGGCATAGGGTCGCTCTCTACTGGACCGAAGCAGCAGTGGAGTTTGGCAGCCCCTGCGTGTCTGAGCAGCTCTCTTCTGAACACACTCTGCTCACCTCCATGGAGGAAGGAGCTAGAAAAGGTGCATTAAGCATAGACTGCTTCAATTCACCCAGACTAGCAAGGCGCGGCTGGCGAGGATCTCCCATAACGGTCGAACAAATACAAAGAAAAATGTGAGGGTGCTCAATTTCAGTACTTGAAACGTTCGAACTCTGCTGGATAACACCAAGACAGACTTTAAATGGGAACTGCCCTGGTTGCGAGGAACTTGCGCGCTACAGTGTGGACGTAGCAGCACTCAATGAAACACGTTTGGCTGACAAAGGTCAGCTTACAGAACGTGATGGTTGGTACATCTTTTTCTGGAGTGGTCGGAGAAGCGCCGAACGACGTTAAGCTGGCGTTAAATTTGCTATCAGATCTCATCTCGGCCAAAACCGGCCGTCATCAACAATCGCCTTATGATGCTTCAGCTATCGCTTGGAAGCAAAAGGAGTGATGCGCTGATCAGTGCATATGCCCTAACCATGACCAACCCGGATGACATCAAGGAAAAGTTCTATGAGTTCAATCTCATTGTAACAGTCCCAAAATCAGAGAAGTTTATTATCCTCAGGGACTTCAACGCCCGAGTTGGGACACATTACCAGACCTAGAAGGGGATCATAGAAAGATATGGCACTGGCAAGTGCAACAGCAATGACTTTCTGCTCCTCACGTTGAGTGCTATGTACGACCGCCTCATCGTCACCAACACGGTTTCGCTTTCCCACCCGCAACAAAACATCATGGATGCGCCCACGTTCTAGGCATTGGCATCTGATTAATTAAGTCATCTCCAGAAAGAAAGACAGGCAGGACGTGAGAGTGAGCCAAGTGTGGTGCCGACTGGTAGACTGAACATCGCCTCATTGTGTCCAAGTGCAAACTTAGCATCCCGCCCACGTGAAGACCCCAAAGTCAGAACATTGTAAAGAGACTGAATGTCTCTAAGCTGAAGAGCAGCAAAGTTGCTGACAGATTCTCCAACACCCCTAGAAGGCAGGTTGCTAGACACCCCAGAATTGCCAGAACAGCATTCAGGTGAGGTGGGCAGCTTTCAGAGATTTAGTCTACTCTACTGCGCTTGAGTACCTCGGACCAGCAACCTGCAGAAATCAGGACTGGTTCGACAAAGACGATGAGAAGATACAGATATTGTCAAAAAAAAACATCACCTGTTCCATTCACACCAGAATGACCCAACATCACAAGGGAAGAAAGATGCCTTTGCCAATGCTAAAAGAATGGTGCATAGGAAACTCTGTGAGATGCAGGATGCAAGGTTTAGCAAGAAGGCCGATGAAATCGAAGGTTACATAGACAGTCACAACAAGCGTTTCTATGATGCCTTGAAGGCTATATATGGACCACAGCCCTCTGGCTCTGGTTCCCTCCTCAGTGCAGATGGGACTCAACTGCTGACAAAGACGAAGCAGATCTTGGATAGATGGGTTGAACACTTTGATCAGGTCCTTAACTGCCTTGCCTCAATCAACGATGCATTGATGTTTTCTTTGTATTTGTTCGGTCACATTCATTGCTCGCCTATCTCAAGTGGAGATCGACCAAGACCTTGATAAATCTTCCACAGAAGAAGAAGAAGAAGAAGAAGAAGAAGAAGAAGAAGAAGAAGAAGAAGAAGAAGAAGAAGAAGAAGAAGAAGAAGAAGAAGAAGAAGAAGAAGAAGAAGAAGTCAAGAAGGCCATCAAGCAGCTTTCCTGTGGCAAAGTGCCAGGATCAGATGCAATCCTTGCTGAAGTGAACAAAACAGGAGGCCTGGCTATGATGCAGAAATTGAATAAGCTCTTCCAGTTCATGTGGAATGAAGAGAAGGTCCCATAAGAGTTAAAAGATGCCAGCATAGTTTACATCTACAAGAGGAAAGGCAACTGGCAGTCTTGCAATAATCTCCATAGTATTTAACTCCTGTCCATCACTGGGAAGATCCTGGCTCGTATCCCGCTTAACACCTTGAGCAGGGTCTCCTCCCAGAAAGCCAATATAGCTTCTGCACAGGACGTAGAACTATCAGTGTGATATTTACCGCACGCCAGCTTCAAGAAAAATGCCAAGACCAACATAACGACCTCTACGTGACCTTTGTCGATCAGACCAAGGCCTTCGATACGTTCAGCAGAAATGGCTTGTGAAAGACAATGGAGAAGTTTGGCAGTCCTGGCAAATTCTCTGCGATTGTCTGGCAGTTCCACGATGGCATGATGATGAAAGTACTGTACGATGGAGACAAAAGCCATCCTAGTGACGAACTGTGAGAAGCACGGCTACGTTCTCGCGCCAACCTTCTTCATCATGGTATTCTCGGCAACGCTCACTGAAGCTTTCCTTGATTGCCAGGATGGAATACCCATCAGATACAGGACTGTCGGTGGGCGGTTCAACCTCAGCCTCCTACAGGTCGTTACAAAGGTGAAGGAAGCTGTTATAAGAGACTTCTTGTTTGCTGATGACTGCGCCCTCAACGCCAGCACAGAGCAAATGAGTAGCGCGAAATGAGCTGCAGCTCACAAGCAACTTCGGTCTCATCATCAGCACCAAAAAGACTGAAGTCGTGTACCAACCTACACCCAGA
>WNGS01167047.1:42144-51308 GCA_020271785.1 Procambarus virginalis | reverse complement strand
GTAAATCCAATTTACGCCACTACCGCTCATTCTACTATATGAACGTGCAACACAACGCTCTCTACTTACATCAACATCCCATGAAATGGAATTCAGAATATTTTTTTTATTGTGGGGTATGGTTCCCAAGACCATTGTAAGATACAAATAACAAAGTACTATGAGAAGTAGAAGTCACAAGAATCTATGTTGTCTAAGCATGGGTGGGTTAGGTTAGGGGGGGGTTGCTCAGGTGTGTACATCTCTGGTTAGGGTGCACTTTGTTTTTTGTACGTTGTGACATGTCAAGAGAACCTGCTGGTGTAGGTCATGAGGACGGCCCTCATCTCCTCATTGTGACGTCAAGATCTTTCTTACATCATTTTGTCCTCGCTGAGATGTCAACAACCTTCCTTAAATCCTTTGTGTGTGTGACATCAATCACCACTCAACTGTGGTGAGGCAAAATTTACAATTCTTAGATGGAATGGTAAAGAATATTATTCAATTACATGGGGTACAGTGTATTCTTACAAATAATACATGAATAAAGTTGTGTTGACCAACGTGCGAAGGTACAAGGGAAGCTCAAGAGTTCATAGAACAATCTACCTAGGTTTCCCTCACATCTCAAAAGAGCCTACCTAGGTTTCCCTCACATCTCAAAAGAGCCTACCTAGGTTCCCCCTCACATCTCAAAAGATCCTACCTAGGTTTCCTTCACATCTCAAAAGAGCCTACCTAGGTTTCCCTCACATCTCAAAAGAGCCTACCTAGGTTCCCCTCACATCTCAAAAGAGCGCACTGTAATTTAATTTGAACTGTTCTTATTCCGGTAGGAAAAAAACATTTTTGGTAGCTATTCTGACCTGGTGTCAATAAGTCACTATAGTCTGTGGTTGCCAAGCCGGTAATTATAAAATATTCGGTCCTTGGGCAACCTGTCCTCCTGCAAAAAAAAACGTTGCTTTTCGCTCGTATGCATTACTAAAGACCTAAAATTGTTGTATTAGAAAATGGAAGTAGCTCAGAATATAATGCACTGTCCAGTTTTCTGTTTGGGTCTGTTTTGGAAACCTTATGAGGACGGGCTGGTTTGATGGTGTGTTCATGAGTCAAGCTCACATTGGTTCAGCGTCTCATGCAACCTGGCGGGCCTCAGTCTCTAGACAGATTTTCATAATAGTTCGCAATTCCAAGTAATTGCAGCTGTTTGTGTGTGGTAGTACTTCTAAGATGATAACTAATTAATATAGAGCAAGTGAGGGCACTCCTCCCCACCGCACAGGAGCGGCGGGGAGGTGTAGTTCTTGGACAGCACGAGTACTTGCTGTTCTCAGGAACCTCCTGGCAGAAGCTTACACAGTTGGCATCATGCTCATGATACACAACATCTGACACCTTTATTCTCTTTGTTTGTGCTGATGTTAAACGTTTACATTTTCCAGCACCAATCTTATCGGTATTCAAATTAGTAGTTGTTGGTACACTTTAACATCAGGATAATATTTAGACAACTAATACAGATTTATTATGATGAATAAGTTCTATGAACGTGTTGGCCTTTCTTCTTGGCAAGATAACAGAGACTGAGGCATTATGAATACACTCCTTTATAGTTATAATATGCCTTTATAATTTATAAATTGCCTTTATAAGTTATAATATGCCTTTATAAGTTATAATATGCCTTTATAAGTTATAATATGCCTTTATAAGTTATAATATGCCTTTATAAGTTATAATATGCATGACAACAAACACAATATTTAATTATAAATTGTCGTTGGTGTTGTGTTATGGGCCTCTCCCACCAGAGGATGTAGAAGGAGAGGGGAAAAAATCACCTTCTATGTGTTTTATAACACAGTCAAGTCAATACCATTTTCTTTTTTTTCAAGCATGCACTTCTCTCAATGTTTATCTGCATTTTCCTTCCATAATGTGTGGTATTTGTGTTTGTGAAGTTTATATTACAACCATGATGAACCCACCTAAATGTTGGTTCTACTGTTTTCATATTCACTTAGCAGTAAATAGGCACCCAGGCGTTAGTCAGCTTGCTGTAGGGTTGCATCTTGGGCGGGGTCAGTAATTCCACCTGGGGGGAAGACTTCGATATAAGCCTAACGTGTATAAATACACTCTGGCTGCCTGTCCCCGACACAATAAATTATTATTAGTATTATTATTATTTAGGATAAAACCACACTTGTGTTTGTGTGAAATTTATGTAAGAAATTTACACTAAGTCAAAGATAGACGTAGAGATATAAGTCTTGTTCTAATTACACACGCTGCAACCCATCCTCCGAATTGACAGTACGGTTTAATACTAAGTGTAATCAGTACATTGCCTTACTGTCATGCATAGTACATAATTGCGCATATAATTGTTAAACGTTTAAATTTTCCAGCACCAATCTTATCGATATTCAAATTAGTAGTTACATTTACCTCCCTTTACTTTTACGGGAGCTGGTCGGCCGAGCAGACAGCACACTGGACTTGTGATCCTGTGGTCCCGGGTTCGATCCCGGGCGCTGGCGAGAAACAATGGGCAGAGTTTCTTTCACCCTATGCCCCTGTTACCTAGCAGTAAAATAGGTACCTGGGTGTTAGTCAGCTGTCACGGGCTGCTTCCTGGGGGTGGAGGCCTGGTCGAGGACCGGGCCGCGGGGACACTAAAAAAAAAATCATCTCAAGATAACCTCCCCATTTATTTCCCTCGTTTTCTGTAGACACACTAAGAATTTTAGGATAAAGTTTTCGAGTTCAATTTACTATACACAAGTTTTAAATATGAAGAATTCTTTTTCAGTTTTATTAAACAATAGAGATTTGATACAAAATTTTAAAATGTCCTGAATTACTTTACAATTTATTTATATATTTTAGTTTTGCTTTTATTAGTTTTATAAAACTGTAATATCAATATAGCTATAGGTTAAGTACTAATTGTAATTAAGAAAGCAATAAAATGCTTATCTTCAAACATTAAGAAGGGTAGGTTAGGTTAGGTTGTGGTTTTCTATTCAGCTTTTCAGGTAAACTCAAATATTCACAATATATTTGACAGTACGGTTTAATACTAAGTCAAAATAAGTACAATTCCTGACTGCTATGAATAGTACATAATTGCACTTGCTTGTGCTGTTACATTTACCACCCCATTTTTGGAGGACAGGCTGCACTCACACCTCGACAAGGCTCTCTGGGGGAGTGCAAAAGATTTAGTGTAAATTCCTTATACAAATTTGATACAAAAAATTTTGGAGGACAGGCTGCACTCAGACCTCGACAAGGCTCTCTGGGGGAGTGCGAAAGATTAGTGTAAATTCCTTATACAAATTTCACAAATACACGAGTGTTGGTTTTTATCCAATGTTAATATGTCTGTGAGATGACATTACCAATACTAATTATTATTATTATTATTATAAATAAAAATAATTTATTATTATTATATATACTTGCAATTAGTAAACCAAGCAGTGTAGTTCACTACAACGAGTGACACAGTGAGGAGCAAGCGCATTTTCACTCAAGCGAGTCAAGCATTCCTCTACGCATTCCCTAACCCTTCCTCAGGCCAGGCTCGTTAAAAGCAGAAGTCGAGTTCAGGACGCACTGATCAATTAGTGTGCATTGTGCAATAAAAATAAGTTTATTCTCATATATAAATTAACATTACTATATAGGACAGTTCTATGTATAGTTAGACATAAGTTAGGTTTGTGGGAACCGACCTGCGAGATTTATATTTATTTAATTTATATGAATTTATATAGAATTTATATTTACGTTAATTTATATATTTCGATAGCAATTGGTATGATGTTAAGTGGACAGTATTTCTGCGATATTTCTCACAAATCGATCCTTACAAATTAGGGGGGTTTATATTAAATTTATATATATGCAGCCAATCAAACTACAGTATTAAACTACATATATTAGTTAATAAAATTTAAGGTGCCTTATCTTATTGTATGATATGGCTAAGTCCACCAGGTATAACTAGGATGTAGACACCAAATTATCTTCGTGATAGGCTAGCTTCCATTGCCCAAGTAACTGATGTACCAAGATTATTTCTTGCTTCGTCTTCTTGTTCCTGTCAAAGGGCACTAGCTGTAAAGCCGGAATCCTAATATATGACAGCTATATCAGATGAAACATTTATATATTATTAGATAAGGACCAAAGCCTAATTACCTGTGTTTAGTGGCTCATTCGCATCCTAACCAGTTCGCCCAATATCTACTTAACATAAACTGGCCAGAAATGATTAGATAAACGGGTTTCGGTAAGACACTTCCCTTATATATGTTGACTGCGTGTTGATGATGGTAGAGCACTAATTTGATCTCCATAACACTTCGTCCAAGAGAATTATAGGAGCTGAATTTGCTCCTTCTACTATGCTCTTAACAACAATGGCTGACCCCCTACACCACTGATGCCTTGGCTCTCCTTGTCCAGATGTCAATAAGTGATAGAAGGGTCACATTTACTCTATTTTGATACTGATAATTAAGTTAACTCAAATGAGATGTTTTTATGATGTAATAAGTCCAAAGACTAGTGTATTTAAGAATATTTCCCAACAGAATATCTGGTGAATTTATTGTACTATGTGGCAATGATATCCTATTTTCTATTGACAGAAAATTGCACTACAAGCTACATTTTCTCTGGGTTAACTTGTGTATACTTCAGCAGCAATATTATCTGCATACTGTAATAAATATTAGTAAATGGTGTCGGGTTTTCCAACAAGGTTAGCTACTTAAATTCTGTTGGCAATTATTCATATAAGTAGTACATGGGTTAAGTATTTACCGGGTTGCAATTTTAACAGAGGACGTGAACGAAGCACTGTTCGAGAAATGTTCGAACGACCTCATTTGTAAGTCGTGTGTAAATTGTTTTTCATATATAATCAGGGGTATGGCGGTTGAATTAGTGAACCATTGGCTTGTGTTGATAGGGACGGGCTGCGTTCCCATACGTCTAATCCCCACTTGTTTCAGGTGTTTCACTGGGCGAGTATAATCAGGTGATATCCTTGTGAGAGACAATGAAACACTGAACAGCTCAAGTTCAAAATTAGGCTACTGTATTTTGTTACCAGTTCGTTCACATTTTCAATGATCAACTCACGCACTCCTGCAGTCAATGCAAGTGCTATGGTCCTAGAATGCTCTATAAGTGACGAATTTCTTCCATGTCAATATATGCCCACTTGGGGGCTGTCAGTCCGATCTCTCTCAATATAAGCAAGAAGACACCTCTGTCAAGGCACTTGACAACACACAATCTGATCGTCACCAAAGATATCGTGACACAAATAATCAACAATACAAAACTGGACATTGTCAGGGCACTGGACATCAAACAAATGTAGCCAACAGCCAGCTAACAATCTGCAATCTTCGAGAAAAAATTCAAATACCAGCGTGCTGCTGTTTTTGTTGTTTTAGTTTCAGCTACTCGGAACAAAAAGTTCCAAGTAGCACGGACTATGGTGAGCCCGTAGCGGACTTACCTGGCACAGGAGCGGGGCTGAGGAGCATACAGCCCCAACAATCATTGAAATATAGGGGATTTGTAAGCTGCAATGGGTATATTATCCTACAATGAGGTGCTTCACCTCACTCTCGGTTGTATATTTGGCTGCTTTAACCAAATTACATCCATTGGTACCCCTGCCTTTGACAATGTTGACAGAGGCATCAAAATATATCGCTCACCATCGGGCTATAATAAAACAGTAAAATCAAGTTCGGAGAGTTAATTTGTTAACGTCTTTCTCAAGTAAAGAAAAGCATAAGAAAAATTTTGAAGATTCAGGCTTGAATCTCACCCTTTCTGTCGTATTGAATGTCTTCTAGAAAGACTGCTACCAATATCTGTTATTATTAGAACAAATGACCCATCAGCAAGAAGCCTTCTTGACTGATACAACAACAGATACACAATGTAGAGGATAAAATCAGGGCTTTCGAAATGCTGCTGCAGCATGATATAGACCAATGACCACATACCAACATCAACGATGACCTCTGAACTAGGGATTCACCAATGCCTTGACGAACTGGCAGAGCAACACCGCCTCAACACTGAGACAAGATAAAATAAAATCTGGCATTATTGTTTGGGGTCCCATCGGGGTTCCCCGACCCGGAAATGGCTTCCTAAATCTCGCCGGAATCAATCTCACTGAGGACCATATCACTCTCTTAAATCTTGGGGTAAACTGTCACGTTATACTATAAGAGTGAGATGGCCCTGAGAGTGGAGCTCGAGATCTTGCTGGACGACATATTCGATCTTGAAACTCAAAAGAAGGCCGATCACCAGCAGGAATACTTCGCAAGCAAAGCGTCTGGCAGAAGAAGGAAAGACTCGTGGTAACAACTGTTTTCATGAGCTCAAAGCGGCAGCTGAAGAGCTTCGTGAGAATAAAGTAATAGTTGCCAGAAGAGGTGATAAGTCGCCAATGCATGTCATCCTCCAACAAGATGAATATATTGAGAAAATAAACATCATCCTCTCTGATCAAACTATATTTCAAAGGATCACTATGGATACTACTACCGAGCTGAAAACAAAGGTAAATAAATTGTTTGATACGTTTGAAGTGGTTAATGCCAAAATGTTGCTAATATAATAATGCTAATATCGGGACCTAGCTTGTACTCCCCTTGACATCCTGGAAGGCACACTTAGGAAGCTACTCTAAGCATGTACCAAAGAGGCACTCTTCCTGAGTCCTGATGGGCGCATGTATAAGCAAGTAGACGGCGTCGCCATGGGGTCCCCTGTTGGTGTCTTAATTTTTACATGGAAACCGTTGAATGGAAAGTTCTTGTTGACACGAGCCTAACACCGGAAGTACTGTAGGTATATAGGGGATATGTTCCTGCAAGTACCAGATTCGGAGCATTTGCTGCAGCTTAAGATGCATTCGAGAAAAGTTCAGTGATAAGGATCACTCATGAGATGCAGAGTGAAGGTAAGCTACCTTTTCTAGATGTAATAGTCTCGGAATGGAATGATGGTTTTCACACTGCAGTCTACATTAAGGAAACCAACATAGGAATGTCCATTAATAAAAATGGTGAGTGCCTTGATAAATACTAGTGGAGTGATGTCGATAGCTATGTTAACTTGGCTCTGACACACAGCTCCAGTTGGATGCAGGTTGACGAGGTACTTGACAGAGAAAGGCAGGTAAGAAAGTGAATGAAATGGTATCATGAACGATATTTTGGTTAGCAATTTATATCATTAGAACGTGGATCATCAAACGCCTTCATGCTCATGGTATACTGCCGTTATGTACAGGACATATTCGTCATAGTAAAAGACCCAGATGAACTAACTGATCTAAAAAGTCATCTAGAGAGAGAGAAAGAGCCAGTACTCCGTTTTACACATGAAAAGAGTGAAAATAACAGTCTGCCGTTCCTGGATGTACTAATAACGAAAACAGGAGCCTCTCTAAGCACCATCGTATATACTAAGCCTACAAATCCAGAATTATCCCTAAACGGTAGGAATGAGTGCCTCCAAAGATACAAAGCCAGTGTTCTGAACGCTTATATTCGTCGAGCTCTTACCCACTGTTCTGAATGGAGCAACGTGAGTAAAATAGCAACACAGAAATAAACACTACAATAAAACGTTACCTGGATCGATGGAACAATCCTGAACCAAGAATAGAAACAACAACACCTCCAATAAAATATATTATAAATCCACCATGCACAGTGAACATTACACACAAAAATCACAACAGCGTGATGCATCAAACGAACAAATCCACAAGGGCCGTGACGAGGATTCGAACTTACGTCCGAGAACATCCCAGATGCTGCCTTAATCGGCTGAGCTACGACATGGTCAAAAGAGTTGAAACCAGAAGTTCTACTGAACTTGCTTGGATCAAAGTAATCAGGAACATTGAAATGGAATTGTAACATATTTAGTATTGTGAATGTTGCTCTTACGTGCAACAAATGGCACTGTTTTTCAAAAAAGCATGTTTTTACCTGTCACAAGTGTGGCATCTATATAGTTGTTTATTAAAACACGCGCGTTTTCGAATGGAACGTTGTGTCATAATTTCAAAGCAATCACTGAAGAACTTTCGGAGATTACAGCATGTGTTGCTCTTACATCCAACAGATGGTGCTGTTTAAAAAAAAAATGTTTTTTCCAGTCACAGGTGAGACATGTATATAGTATATATATAAAAACACTCTCCTATTCGAATGCAACGTTGTGTCAAAATTTCAAAGCAATCGGTAAGTAGGTTTCGAACATTTCCCTCACATGAAAATCATACGAAAAACAGAGTTTAAAAAAAAAAAAATCCCGTCACAGCCGTAAAATCAACATAGTATGTATATAAAAACCCGCTCGGATGCGAATGGAACGTTGTGTGAAATTTCAAAGCAATTGGTGAAGAACTTTCGGAGATTAGCGATTTGAACAAACATTTTCATTTTTATTTATATACATTTTGTGTGACATTGTGTTGGAATTGAGCTGTGTGTTTACCATACCGTTCATTTCATAAGTATAAGTATAGATGCCACACCTGTTACAGGTAAAACTATGCATTTCTTGAAATACAGCACCATCTGTTGTATGTAGATTAACACACATGCTATAATAAATATGTTACAATTCCATTTCAATGTTTCTGATTGCATTGATAATTGAATTTTCATAGATTTTGATTTATTTTCATTTTGATTTAATTATTTTGTGTAAATTGCATTGGAATTGAACTGTGTTGTTTACCATACCGTTCATTTCATGAGTATAGATTATTTGTTTACTTTTTCATATTTTAATTTCACTTTTTAACTGTTTTCTTATATATCAGTGATGGAAACATCAGATGACTTGATGTTCCCAATTTTCTGATGGGACCATCATACCATTTAGGAAGACATCGGACGAGGGAGTGGGGAATGGTGGGGAGGACGAGGGGATGGAAGTGAGAGATGGTGAGGAGGAGGAGGGGACAAGGGAGTGAGGCACGGTGGGAAGAAAGAGGAGATGGGTGAGGAGGGAATGGTGGGGAGGACGAAGGGACGGTGGAGTGGAGAATGGTTGGGAGGCCAAGGAGACGGGTGAGTGGGGAATTGTGGGGAGGACTGGGGTAC
>WNGS01167047.1:37144-39644 GCA_020271785.1 Procambarus virginalis | reverse complement strand
GCTCTCACCCACAGCTCAGGATGGAAGGAAGTCGATGAAGAACTCTGTAGGGTAAGGCAGGTCCTAGTCAACAACGGCTTCTCCAATGGTTTCGTTGAAGACATCATAAGAAGGAAGGTGAAACGCCATGCACCCTCTGAAGAGACAACTAACACAACACCTGTACCCCCTATTAGACTATTTTACAGGAACTTCTTTTCCACAGCTCATAAAACGGAGGAAAGGGTCCTGAATGATATTGTTAATAGAAACATTATCCCTACAGACAAAAATCAGAAGATTCAATTGACGATTTACTATAAAACCAAGAAAACTGCCAACATACTCATGAGAAACTCTCCAGAAACAAAGCAGAACGCTTTGAAAGAGACCAATGTCGTCTATGCCTTCAAATGCCCACTTGGGGACTGTAAGCCTCAAAGAACTCAGTATATAGGCAAGACAACAACATCTCTTTCCAGGCGATTAACGTTGCATAAGCAACAGGGCTCCATTAAGGAACATATAATCTCTTCCCACAACCAGACCATCACCAGAGAAGTCTTATCAAACAACACAGAAATCGCCTAGATACAGCGATAGCAGGCGGCTTGAAATCTGCGAGGCACTACACATCAAAAGTTCAACACCAGCAATCAACAGCCAATTAATGCACAACTATATTCTACCCACTTCAAGACTCCGTACCAATATAGAAGCAACAAGAGGAAGTATGGGCCAATAGGCCCTTTGCAGTTACTTCCATTCTTCCCTCTCATTTATCCAATTCATACCCATTGTTCCGTGTTCTGTCTTGTGTTGGTCAAAAGTTTGTTCACCTCATCCAAAACTGTTGCAACATATGACCTCACAGAATGCGAGTATATAAGACAAGCTGTTTAGTTTAGGCTTAAGTAAAACTCTGTTTAGTGTTTTCAGGTTACAGTTGTGTGTGTGTTTAAACTAAAGTCTTTGAAAATTTAATAAGTTATTATGAAACACGTTCAAGCGTCGCGTCAGACTAGAAATAAAAATGAATTTTGGAGAAATGATTTTTCAATTACCATTGACAGTAAAAAGAAACATAAGACATATTGAGAAAATTCGTGTTAGAATTATTTATCTTACTTTTTCGGTCGTCATATTTAACAACATATGTTTACAAGAAAGACTGCTACCAAAATATACTAATATATATTTATAGTATCATGATCATGATACTATATATATATTTATCAATTCTCCAATATATATATATATATATATATATATATATATATGTACATATATATATGCACAGACTTGCTTATAAACCACAAGTTTGAAGCATATAACTTTTAGACACTCAACCCACCAGGGGACTCGAACACTGGCCATCAAGGTGGCAGTTACGTACTGTATCCACTACACCATACTTCAGAGCCCTTAAAGAGGTTGGAATTCTGGGTTATTTAACCAACCAAAACTCCAGTCCTCTCTAGGTAATGAGATAGTGAGGATCTCTCACGTTTTTTATCAAGCCCTGTTATATGGGAAAACACAGTGCCAATACTTAATGCACAGACTTGCTTATAAACCACAAGTTTGAAGTATATAACTTTTAGGCACTCAACCCACCAGGGGACTCGAACACTGGCCATCAAGGTGGCAGTTACGTACTGTATCCACTACACCATACTTCAGAGCCCTTAAAGAGGTAGCCTCTTATAACAGGCTACCTGTTATAAGAGGTTTTTCATCAAGCCTCCCATACAACAGGGCTTGATGAAAAACGTGAGCGATCCCTCACTATCTCATTGCCTGGAGAGGATTGGAGTTCTGGTTGGTAAAATACTCCAGAATTCCTATCTCTTTAAGGGCTCTGAAGTATGGTGTAGTGGATACAGTGCGTAACTGCCACCTTGATGGCCAGTGTTCGAGTCCCCTGGTGGGTTGAGTGTCTAAAAGTTATATATCTATATAAATAAAAATAGAAATGTTCGTTTGTTCAAAATAGCTAATCTCCGAAAGTACTCAAACGATTGCTTTGAAATTTTCACACAACATTCCATTCGCATCCGAGCAGGGTTTTATATAAATACTATATAGTTGTCACGTCTGTTACGGTAAAAAAAAAACATGCTTTTCTGAAAAACTGTGTTTTTCAGAGCTTTTTCATGTGAGGGAAATCTTCGAAACCTCTTTACCGATTTCTTTGAAATTTGACACAATGTTGCATTCGACTAGGCACATCTTCTTATATATCTACTATATACATGCCTCCCCTGTGACAGAAAAAAAATGTTTTTTTTTTATTAGTAAATTAATTAAAAACAGCGCCATCTGTTGAATGTAAGGGCAACACACGCTGTAATCGCCAAAAGATCTTCTCCAATTGCTTTGAAATTTTGACACAACGTTGCATTCGAATGGGCGCGTCTTTTTATATGCCTACTATATAAATGCCACCCATGTGAAATATAAAAACATGCGATTTTGAAAAACAGCGCCATCTGTTACACATAATGGCAACATGCACGCT
>WNGS01167047.1:9559-20278 GCA_020271785.1 Procambarus virginalis | reverse complement strand
GTCACCCAGTAACTGATGTCTTCAATAAAGCACTTGAAACAGGACATCTCCCCAAATTCTGGAAAAACAGATGTAGCCCCAATATTCAAAAAAAGATACAGTAAGAAGGCACAAAATTGCAGACAAGTGTATAGCATGTGAGACTAGTGCCTTACATGCAAGATTCTCAGAGGAGTTGACAGGGTAGAAAAAGACAGTTTATGTATTAAAGGGGGTACCCGCACAAGGGCTGTCACAGGGGGTACCCGCACAAGGGCTGTCACAGTGGGTACCCGCACAAGGGCTGTCACAGGGGGTACCCGCACAAGGGCTGTCACAGGGGGTACCCGCACAAGGGCTGTCACAGGGGGTACCCGCACAAGGGCTGTCACAGGGGGTACCCGCACAAGGGCTGTCACAGGGGTACCCGCACAAGGGCTGTCACAGGGGGTACCCGCACAAAGGCTGTCACAGGGGGTACCCGCACAAGGGCTGTCACAGGGGGGTACCCGCACAAAGGCTGTCACAGGGGGTACCCGCACAAAGGCTGTCACAGGGGGTACCCGCACAAAGGCTGTCACAGGGGGTACCCGCACAAGGGCTGTCACAGGGGGTACCCGCACAAAGGCTGTCACAGGGGGTACCCGCACAAGGGCTGTCACAGGGGTACCCGCACAAAGGCTGTCACAGGGGGTACCCGCACAAGGGCTGTCACAGGGGGTACCCGCACAAGGGCTGTCACAGGGGGATACCCGCACAAAGGCTGTCACAGGGGGTACCCGCACAAGGGCTGTCACAGGGGGTACCCGCACAAGGGCTGTCACAGTGGGGTACCCACACAAAGGCTGTCACAGGGGGTACCCGCACAAAGGCTGTCACAGGGGGTACCCGCACAAAGGCTGTCACAGGGGGGTACCCGCACAAGGGCTGTCACAGGGGGTACCCGCACAAAGGCTGTCACAGGGGGTACCCGCACAAGGGCTGTCACAGGGGTACCCGCACAAAGGCTGTCACAGGGGGTACCCGCACAAGGGCTGTCACAGGGGGTACCCGCACAAGGGCTGTCACAGGGGGGTACCCGCACAAAGGCTGTCACAGGGGGTACCCGCACAAGGGCTGTCACAGGGGGTACCCGCACAAGGGCTGTCACAGTGGGGTACCCACACAAGGGCTGTCACAGGGGGTACCCGCACAAGGGCTGTCACAGGGGGTACCCGCACAAGGGCTGTCACAGTGGGGTACCCGCACAAGGGCTGTCACAGGGGGGGTACCCGCTCCTGGGCTGTCACAGTGGGGTACCCGCACAAGGACTGTCACAGGGGGTACCCGCACAAGGGCTGTCACAGGGGTACCCACACAAGGGCTGTCACAGGGGGGTACCCACACAAGGGCTGTCACAGTGGGGTACCCGCACAAGGGCTGTCACAGGGGGGGTACCCGCTCCTGGGCTGTCACAGGGGGTACCCGCACAAGGGCTGTCACAGGGGGTACCCACACAAGGGCTGTCACAGTGGGGTACCCGCACAGCCCTTGGGGGGGTACCCGCTCCTGGGCTGTCACAGGGGGTACCCGCACAAGGGCTGTCACAGGGGGGTACCCACACAAGGGCTGTCACAGTGGGGTACCCGCACAAGGGCTGTCACAGGGGGGTACCCGCTCCTGGGCTGTCACAGTGGGTACCCGCACAAGGGCTGTCACAGGGGGTACCCACACGAGGGCTGTCACAGGGGGTACCCGCACAAGGGCTGTCACAGGGGGGGTACCCGCACAAGGGCTGTCACAGGGGGGGTACCCGCACAAGGGCTGTCACAGTGGGGTACCCGCTCAAGGGCTGTCACAGGGGGTACCCACACAAGGACTGTCACAGGGGTACCCGCACAAGGGCTGTCACAGGGGGTACCCGCACAAGGGCTGTCACAGTGGGTACCCGCACAAGGGCTGTCACAGTGGGTACCCGCACAAGGGCTGTCACAGTGGGGTACCCACACGAGGGCTGTCACAGGGGGTACTCGCACAAGGGCTGTCACAGTGGGGTACCCGCTCAAGGGCTGTCACAGGGGGTACCCACACAAGGACTGTCACAGGGGTACCCGCACAAGGGCTGTCACAGGGGGGTACCCACACAAGGGCTGTCACAGGGGGGGTACCCGCACAAGGGCTGTCACAGGGGGTACCCGCACAAGGGCTGTCACGGGGGTACCCGCACAAGGGCTGTCACAGGGGGGTACCCGCACAAGGGCTGTCACAGGGGGGTACCCACACAAGGGCTGTCACAGGGGGGTACCCGCACAAGGGCTGTCACAGGGGATACCCGCACAAGGGCTGTCACAGGGGTACCCGCACAAGGGCTGTCACAGGGGTACCCGCACAAGGGCTGTCACAGGGGTACCGGCACAAGGGCTGTCACAGGGGGTACCCGCACAAGGGCTGTCACAGGGGTACCCGCACAAGGGCTGTCACAGGGGGGTACCCGCACAAGGGCTGTCACAGGGGTACCCGCACAAGGGCTGTCACAGGGGTACCCGCACAAGGGCTGTCACAGGGGGTACCCGCACAAGGGCTGTCACAGGGGTACCCGCACAAGGGCTGTCACAGGGGGGTACCCACACAAGGGCTGTCACAGGGGGGGTACCCGCACAAGGGCTGTCACAGGGGGTACCCGCACAAGGGCTGTCACAGGGGTACCCGCACAAGGGCTGTCACAGGGGGTACCCGCACAAGGGCTGTCACAGGGGTACCCGCACAAGGGCTGTCACAGGGGGGTACCCGCACAAGGGCTGTCACAGGGGTACCCGCACAAGGGCTGTCACAGGGGGTACCCGCACAAGGGCTGTCACAGGGGTACCCGCACAAGGGCTGTCACAGGGGTACCCGCACAAGGGCTGTCACAGGGGGGTAACCGCACAAGGGCTGTCACAGGGGTACCCGCACAAGGGCTGTCACAGGGGGTACCCGCACAAGGGCTGTCACAGGGGGCACCCGCACAAGGGCTGTCACAGGGGGGTACCCGCACAAGGGCTGTCACAGGGGTACCCGCACAAGGGCTGTCACAGGGGGTACCCGCACAAGGGCTGTCACAGGGGGTACCCACACAAGGGCTGTCACAGGGGGTACCCGCACAATGGCTGTCACAGGGGGGGTACCCGCACAATGGCTGTCACAGGGGGGTATCCGCACAATGACTGTCACAGGGGGTACCCGCACAATGGCTGTCACAGGGGGTATCCGCACAATGGCTGTCACAGGGGGTATCCGCACAATGGCTGTCACAGGGGTACCCGCACAATGGCTGTCACAGGGGTACCCGCACAAGGGCTGTCACAGGGGTACCCGCATAAGGGCTGTTATAAGGAGTACCCGCACAAGGGCTGTCACAGTGGGGTACCCGCACAAGGGCTATCACAGTGGGGTACCCGCACAATGGCTGTCACAGGGGGTACCCGCACAATGGCTGTCACAGGGGTACCCACACAAGGGCTGTCACAGGGGGTACCCGCACAAGGGCTGTCACAGGGGGGTACCCACACAAGAGCTGTCACAAGGGGTACCCGCACAAGGGCTGTCACAGGGGGTACCCACACAAGGGCTGTCACAGGGGTACCCACACAAGGGCTGTCACAGGGGTACCCGCACAAGGGCTGTCACAGGGGGGGTACCCGCACAAGGGCTGTCACAGGGGGGGTACCCACACAAGAGCTGTCACAGGGGTACCCGCACAAGGGCTGTCACAGGGGGTACCCACACAAGGGCTGTCACAGGGGTACCCACACAAGGGCTGTCACAGGGGTACCCGCACAAGGGCTGTCACAGGGGTACCCGCACAAGGGCTGTCACAGGGGTACCCACATAAGGGCTGTTATAAGGAGTACCCGCACAAGGGCTGTCACAGGGGTACCCGCACAAGAGCTGTCACAAGGGGTACCCGCACAGGGGCTGTCATAGGGGGTACCCGCGCAAGGACTGTCACAGGGTACCCGCACAAGGGCTGTCACAGGGGTACCCGCACAAGAGCTGTCACAGGGGTACCCGCACAAGAGCTGTCACAAGGGGTACCCGCACAGGGGCTGTCATAGGGGGTACTCGCGCAAGGACTGTCACAGGGGTACCCGCACAAGAGCTGTCACAGGGGTACCCGCACAAGAGCTGTCACAAGGGGTACCCGCACAGGGGCTGTCATACGGGGTACCCGCGCAAGGACTGTTACAGGTGGAAGCTAAGTTACCAGATAAGCCACAGGGACATTAGAAAGAACTTTTTAGTGTATAGTTAACGAATGGAATGCACTAGGAAGTGATGTAGTGGAGACAACCTCCATACAATGATTCAAATAGCCTCAGGAATATGTACACCGGTTGATTGACAGTTGAGAGGTGGGACCAGAGAGCCGATGCTCAACCCCCGCAAGCACAATTAGGTGAGTACAATTGGGTGAGCACTAACAAGTATTCCATGTAAAGTGCTGGAGAGAATATTCAGGATGAGACTACTGGAGCACCTGAAAAGGATTAACTTTGTTGCAGAACGACAGCATGGGGTTTAGAAGCAGGAAAAGAGTGCTTGACATGGTATCTGATGCAACTCCAGAGGCGGGCCCAAGAGCTGCACCAGATACCCACAAGAGCAGAGGCAGGTCTAAGAGTTGCACCAGATACCCACAAGAGCAGAGGCAGGTCTAAGAGTTGCACCAGATACCCACAGGAGCAGAGGCAGGTCTAAGAGTTGCACCAGATACCCACAAGAGCAGAGGCAGGTCTAAGAGTTGCACCAGATACCCACAAGAGCAAGGTAGGTCTAAGAGTGGCACCAGATACCCACAGGAGCAGAGGCGGGTCTAAGAGTTGCACCAGATACCCACAAGAGCAAAGGCAGACCCAAGAGTTGCACCAGATACCCACAAGAGCAGAGGCAGACCCAAGAGCTGCACCAGATACCCACAGGAGCAGAGGCAGGTCTAAGAGCTGCACCAGATACCCACAGGAGCAGAGGCGGGTCCAAGCCCCAAGCTCCACTAGATATAATGACCAAACCACACATCACAAGATGAAGAAACGACGACCTTTCGGTCCATTCTTGACCATTAGCAAGTCGATTTTGACCATTATCAACACACACACTTGACAATGGTCCAAGAAGGACCGAAACATGGTCGTCTTCTCATCTTCTCGTGTGTGGTTTGGTCATCATGTCTTCAGCCACGTTATTGTCACTCATCGTCTGCACCATTAGATAAACGCTATTACACAATCACTCGAAACATACACCACACACTTGAAAACATTCATGTATTTCTTCACAAAAGCTGGAAACAAAAACACATAACGGCATATGCATATGTACTTAAACATGTAAGACCAAAACATGTATTATTATTTTACCTGTATTTACCTGAGCGTCACCATCTCTAGTGGCCTCTGGGGTAAAACTAATATTGCGTCATCATTAGCAAAAAACATCGTAAATTTCATGATTTAAGCATCTAGATACATTTCTGTATTGTAAGAACTATAGCGACTTATAATATAACCCATTATTTTGTGTATATTTTATTGTGTAAATCATTATTTGTGTTTAGATTGTGTATACCATTATTTTGTGTAAAAACCTGAACTAATACAGTATACATATATTTTCATGNACGTGCCCACTGTGACCCACTGTGACATAACGTGCCCACTGTGACCCACTGTGGCATAACGTGCCCACTGTGACCCACTGTGACATAACGTGCCCACTGTGACCCACTGTGGCATAACGTGCCCACTGTGACCCACTGTGCCATAATGTGGCCCACTGTGACCCACTGTGGCCCACTTTGACATACTGTGGCCCACTGTGACGTAACGTGCCCACTGTGATCCACTGTGACGTAACGTGCCCACTGTGATCCACTGTGACATACTGTGGCCCACTGTGATCCACTGTGACATAACATGCCCACTGTGACCCACTGTGACATACTGTGGCACACTGTGGCCCACTGTGACATAACATACCCACTGTGACATACTGTGGCCCACTGTGGCACACTGTAGCCCATTGTGACCACTGTGACTTACTGTGGCCCACTGTGACCCACTGTGACATACTGTGACCCACTGTGACATACTGTGACCCACTGTGACATACTGTGACCCACTGTGACATACTGTGACCCACTGTGACATACTGTGGGCCACTGTGACCCACTGTGACCCACTATGACCCACTGTGCCATACTGTGGCCCACTGTGACCCATTGTGGCCCACTGTGACATAATGTAGCCCATTGTGACATACTGTGACCACTGTGACATACTGTGACCCACTGTGACATACTGTGGCCACTGTGACATACTGTGACCCACTGTGACATACTGTGGCCCACTGTGACATACTGTAGCCCACTGTGACCACTGTGACATACTGTGGGCCACTGTGACCCACTGTGACATACTGTGGCCCACTGTGACACACTGTAGCCCACTGTGACCACTGTGACATACTGTGGGCCACTGTGACCACTGTGACATACTGTGGGCCACTGTGACCCATTGTGACATACTATGGGCCACTGTGACCCACTGTGATATACTGTAGCCCACTGTGACGTACTGTGGGCCACTGTGACCCACTGTGACATACTGTGGGCCACTGTGACCAATGTGACATACTGTGGGTCACTGTGACCCACTGTGACATACTGTGGCCCACTGTGACCCACTGTGACATACTGTGGGCCACTGTGACCCACTGTGACATACTGTGACCCACTGTGACATACTCTAGGCCACTGTGACCCACTGTGACATACTGTGGCCCACTGTGACACACTGTAGCCCACTGTGACCACTGTGACATACTGTGGGCCACTGTGACATACTGTGGCCCACTGTGACACACTGTAGCCCACTGTGACCAATGTGACATACTGTGGGCCACTGTGACCCGCTGTGACATACTGTGACCCACTGTGACCCACTGTGACATACTGTGGCCCACTGTGACACACTGTAGCCCACTGTGACCACTGTGACATACTGTGGGCCACTGTGACCCACTGTGACACACTGTGGCATACTGTGACCCACTGTGACCCACTGTGCCATACTGTGGCCCACTGTGACCCACTGTGGCCCACTGTGACATACTGTGTCCCACTGTGACGTGACGTGCCCACTGTGATCCACTGTGACATACTGTGGCCCACTGTGACCCACTGTGACATAACATGCCCACTGTGACCCACTGTGACATACTGTGGCACACTGTGGCCCACTGTGACATACTGTGGCCCACTGTGGCACACTGTAGCCCATTGTGACCACTGTGACATACTGTGGCCCACTGTGACCCACTGTGACATACTGTGACCCACTGTGACCCACTGTGACCCACTGTGACATACTGTGGGCCACTGTGACCCACTGTGACATACTGTGACCCACTGTGCCATACTGTGACCCACTGTGACCCATTGTGGCCCACTGTGACATACTGTAGCCCACTGTGACATACTGTGACCCACTTTGACATACTGTGGCCCACTGTGACCACTGTGACATACTGTGGACCACTGTGACCCACTGTGACATACTGTGGCCCACTGTGACATACTGTAGCCCACTGTGACCACTGTGACATACTGTGGGCCACTGTGACCCACTGTGACATACTGTGGCCCACTGTGACACACTGTAGCCCACTGTGACCACTGTGACATACTGTGGGCTACTGTGACCCACTGTGACATACTGTGGCCCACTGTGACCACTGTGACATACTGTGGGCCACTGTGACCCACTGTGACATACTGTGGGCCACTGTGACATACTGTAGCCCACTGTGACCACTGTGACATACTGTGGGCCACTGTGACCCACTGTGACCCACTGTTACATACTGTGGGCCACTGTGACCACTGTGACATACTGTGGGCCACTGTGACCCACTGTGACATACTGTGGCCCACTGTGACCCACTGTGACCACTGTGACATACTGTGGGCCACTGTAACCCACTGTGACATACTGTGGCCCACTGTGACCACTGTGACATACTGTGGGCCACTGTGACCCACTGTGACATACTGTGGCCCACTGTGACACACTGTAGCCCACTGTGACCACTGTGACATACTGTACTCACCTAATTATACTCACCTAATTGTGCTTGCGGGGGATGAGCTTTGGCTCTTTGGTCCCGCCTCTCAACTGTCAATCAACAGGTGCACAGATTCCTGAGCCTACTGGGCTCTATCATATCTACACTTGAAACTGTGTATGGAGTCAGCCTCCACCACATCACTGCCTAATGCATTCCATTTATTAACTACTCTGACACTGAAAAAATTCTTTCTAACGTCTCTGTGGCTCATCTGGGTACTAAGTTTCCACCTGTGTCCCCTTGTTCGTGTCCCACCCGTGGTGAAGAGTTTGTCTTTGTCCGCCCTGTCAATTCCCCTGAGAATTTTGTAGGTGGTTATCATGTCTCCCCTTACTCTTCTGTTTTCCAGGGATGTGAGGTTCAGCTCCTTTAGCCTTTCCTCGTAGCTCAATCCTCTCAGTTCCGGGACGAGTCTGGTGGCATACCGCTGAATCTTCTCTAACTTTGTCTTGTGTTTAACTAGGTATGGACTCCAGGCTGGAGCTGCATACTCCAGGATTGGTCTTACATAAGTGGTATACAGGGTTCTGAAAGATTCCTTACACAAATTTCTAAAGGTAGTTCTTATGTTGGCCAGTCTAGCATATGCCGCTGATGATATTCTTTTGATGTGGGCTTCTAGGGACAGGTTCGGTGTGATATCAACCCCCAGATCTTTCTCTCTATTTGACTCTTGCAGGATTTCCCCTCCCAAATGATACCTTGTGTTCAGCCTCCTGCTCCCTTCTCCTAATTTCATCACCTTACACTTTCCCGAGTTGAACTTTAGCAGCCATTTTCTAGACCATTCCTCCAGTTTATCCAGGTCATCCTGTAGTCTCTGTCTATCTTCATCCGTCTTGATTCTTCTCATAATTTTTGCATCATCAGCAAACATTGAGAGGAATGAGTCTATACCCTCCGGAAGATCGTTCACATATATTAGAAACAGGATGGGTCCAAGTACTGAGCCCTGTGGGACTCCGCTGGTGACATCTCGCCACTCTGATGTCTCCCCCCTCACCGTTACTCGCTGTTTCCTGTTGCTTAAGTACTCCCTTATCCACTGGAGCACCTTCCCTTTAACTCCTGCCTGTTGCTCCAACTTTTTTAACAGCCTTTGTGCGGTACTGTGTCAAAGGCTTTTTGGCAATCCAGGAAAATGCAGTCGGCCCACCCTTCTCTTTCCTGCCTAATTTTTGTTGCTTGGTCATAAAATTCTATTAAACCTGTGAGGCACGATTTACCATCCCTGAACCATGTTGGTGGTGCGTTACAAAGTTATTTCCCTCTAGATGCTCTACGAGCCATTTCCTCACGATCTTCTCCGTTACCTTGCATGGTATACAAGTTAAGGAAACTGGCCTGTAATTCAGTGCCTCTTGCCTGTCACCCTTTTTGTATATTGGGACCACGTTAGCTGTCTTCCAACTTTCTGGTAAGTCTCCTGTTTCCAGTGGGCCACTGCGAAATACTGTGGCCCACTGTGACCCACTGTGACCACTGTGACATACTGTGGGCCACTGTGACCCACTGTGACATACTGTGGCCCACTGTGACATACTGTGGGCCACTGTGACCCACTGTGACATACTGTGGCCCACTGTGACACACTTTAGCCCACTGTGACCACTGTGACATATTGTGGGCCACTGTGACATACTGTGGCCCACTGTGACACACTGTAGCCCACTGTGACCAATGTGACATACTGTGGGCCACTGTGACCCACTGTGACATACTGTGACCCACTGTGACCCACTGTGACATACTGTGGCCCACTGTGACACACTGTAGCCCACTGTGACCACTGTGACATACTGTGGGCCACTGTGACCCACTGTGGCATACTGTGACCCACTGTGACATACTGTGACCCACTGTGCCATACTGTGGCCACTGTGACCCACTGTGGCCCACTGTGACATACTGTGTCCCACTGTGACGTAACGTGCCCACTGTGATCCACTGTGACATACTGTGGCCCACTGTGACCCACTGTGACATAACATGCCCACTGTGACCCACTGTGACATACTGTGGCACACTGTGGCCCACTGTGACATAACATGCCCACTGTGACATACTGTGGCCCACTGTGGCACACTGTAGCCCATTATGACCACTGTGACATACTGTGGCCCACTGTGACCCACTGTGACATACTGTGACCCACTGTGACCCACTGTGACCCACTGTGACATACTGTGGGTCACTGTGACCCACTGTGACATACTGTGACCCACTGTGCCATACTGTGGCCCACTGTGACCCATTGTGGCCCACTGTGACATACTGTAGCCCACTGTGACATACTGTGGCCACTGTGACATACTGTGACCCACTGTGACATACTGTGGCCCACTGTGACCACTGTGACATACTGTGGGCCACTGTGACCCACTGTGACATACTGTGGCCCACTGTGACATACTGTAGCCCACTGTGACCACTGTGACATACTGTGGGCCACTGTGACCCACTGTGACATACTGTGGCCCACTGTGACACACTGTGACCACTGTGACATACTGTGGGCACTGTGACCCACTGTGACATACTGTGGCCCACTGTGACACACTGTAGCCACTGTGACCACTGTGACATACTGTGGCCAAC
>WNGS01167045.1:51730-62001 GCA_020271785.1 Procambarus virginalis | reverse complement strand
TGGGTGTACTCATGTCGGAAGACCTTACCGTTAAAGAACACAATAAAGTAGCCGTCACAACTGCAAGAAAAATGACAGGTTGGATAACAAGAACTTTTCACACTAGAGATGCTATACCGATGATGATACTTTTCAACAAGTTTGTGCTCTCTAGAGTGGAGTACTGCTGCACAATGACAGCCCCTTTCACAGCTGGAGAAATTGCTGACCTGGAGAGCGTGCAGAGGTCCTTTACTGCTAGAATCCACTCGGTAAAACATCTAAACTATTGGGACCGACTTAAGAGCCTAAATCTGTATACTCCCTTGAGCGCAGGCGGGAGAGATACATAATAATTTACACATGGAAAATATTAGAGGGGCTGGTCCCAAACCTGCACACAGAAATAACATCACATGAGACCAGAAGACATGGCAGGATGAGCAGAATACCCCCGTTGAAAAGCAGAGGTGCAACTGGTACTCTGAGAGAGAACTCTATCAACATCAGGGGCCCGAGACTGTTCAACACGCTCCCGCTACACATAAGGGGCATAACTGGCAAACCCCTCACAGTGTTCAAGAGAGAACTGGATAAGCACCTCCAAAGGATACCTGATCAACCAGGCTGTGACTCATACGTCAGGCTGCGAGCAGCCGCGTCCAACAGCCTGGTTGATCAGTCCAACAACCAGGAGGCCTGGTCGATGACCGGGCCGCGGGGACGCTAAGCCCCGGAAGCACCTCAAGGTAACCTCAAGGTAAGGTAACCACATAACCAAATAAAACTCTATAACGATGGCTCTACACCGTCATCTGATTTAGAAATGGCAAATGAATTTAATAGCTTATTTTCATCGGTTGGTGCTAACCTTGCAAGTAAAATCCCACAGACTCAGACACATATTAACATATATCTCTCAGGCAGCTATCCAAACTATCTTCTCCTTTCACCAGTCAGCCCGACAGATGTTGTGTCCATCATACACTCTCTAAAAACCAAAGCTGGGAACATCAGTGAAATCCCATCCATTGTATACAAGAGCGCCTCCCACGCCCTTGCACCACCTATAGCTCAGCTGTTCAACAAACCCCTTGAGTGTCACACCTTCCCTGATATCCTTAAAAAAACAAGAGTAACGCCAATTCATAAAGGAGGTAACACGGCAGACATAAATAATTACAGATCCATACCATAAGGTGTAAGTTTAGAGACATAAACTTGACATATAAGGTGTAAGTTTAGAGACATAAACTTGACATATAAGGTGTAAGTTTAGAGACATAAACTTTACATATAAGGTGTAAGTTTAGAGACATAAACTTTACATATAAGGTGTAAGTTTAGAGACATAAACTTGACATATAAGGTGTAAGTTTAGAGACATAAACTTGACATATAAGGTGTAAGTTTAGAGACATAAACTTGACATATAAGGTGTAAGTTTAGAGACATAAACTTGACATATAAGGTGTAAGTTTAGAGACATAAACTTTACATATAAGGTGTAAGTTTAGAGACATAAACTTTACATATAAGGTGTAAGTTTAGAGACATAAACTTGACATATAAGGTGTAAGTTTAGAGACTTAAACTTGACATATAAGGTGTAAGTTTAGAGACATAAACTTGACATATAAGGTGTAAGTTTAGAGACATAAACTTGACATATAAGGTGTAAGTTTAGAGACATAAACTTTACATATAAGGTGTAAGTTTAGAGACATAAACTTTACATATAAGGTGTAAGTTTAGAGACATAAACTTGACATATAAGGTGTAAGTTTAGAGACATAAACTTGACATATAAGGTGTAAGTTTAGAGACATAAACTTGACATATAAGGTGTAAGTTTAGAGACATAAACTTTACATATAAGGTGTAAGTTTAGAGACATAAACTTTACATATAAGGTGTAAATTTAGAGACATAAACTTTACATATAAGGTGTAAGTTTAGAGACATAAACTTTACATACAAGGTGTAAGTTTAGAGACATAAACTTTACATATAAGGTGTAAGTTTAGAGACATAAACTTTACATATAAGGTGTAAGTTTCATGTAAATTGAATAAAAAATGAAAGAATTATAAGAACTTTTATGTTACTTGAAAATATAGAAAATAAATAAAATAAAGTGTAAGGTGCTGCCATCTGTGGCTGAAGTTGACATCAACCAATTTTCTCCAAAATTGGCGCCCTTACAGATAGGCTTATGTCCTCTCACCTGTATAAGTTGCATGAAAATACTCCGATAAAAAAATAAATAAAAAAATATCATTTTTGTTTAACTTAATTATTTTTCTAATAAAACTAATTATAATATTTTTTAATATATGCTATTGTGATAGCTGAGTCATAGATATGATATCAGTTGACACTTGTGTTTGATAATCGTTTTTTGACCATTTTGGAATAATTTTTACACCTACTTCAATATTTTTTCCTCCCTTCCTATTTATGCTACGATGCTGAGACTTGGACCAGATGAAACTCTTTTCATGTACAACTCGCCAAAAAAGTTTGATTGAAATTGAACCAGTTTTCATTGTACATTTGGATCGCAACCATTCAAGTGCCCCCTTAGGCCCACTTACAGTCGCTTGGCAAGTCTCTATGGACGCAAAGTTTCCAATGAACAAATCCACAAGGGCCGTGACGAGGATTCGAACCTGCGTCCAGGAGCATCTCAGACACTGCCTTAGCTCAGTCGATTAAGGCAGTCTCTGGGATGCTCCCGGACGCAGGTTCGAATCCTCGTCACGGCCCATATGGATTTGTTCATTTGATGCATCACGCTAGTGTGATCTCTGTGTGTAGCAAAACTTCTACTTCTGTATGGTGTCCATTGTTTCTTGTTGTTAAAGATTCACTACCCGGAACAAAAAGTTCCAAGTAGCACGGGCTATGGTGAACCCGTATATATTATGGTGTCCAATCCCAGTTCACGTTCCTTCTGCTGTACAACAATGGCTGCCTTTTTCAATTCCAATTACGCTCATTTTTGTTCTAGTTCAGATTGTTCTTGATCTGTTTGTCGGGATAATTCCAACTGTTGCTTCTGTTGACGGGTTGACGGCTTCTATTGCCGTTGTTAGTCATGTTGCTTTGACCAGACCACACACTAGAAGGTGAAGGGACGACCACGTTTCGGTCCGTCCTGGACCATTCTCACAGTCGACTTGAGAATGTTCCAGGACGGACCGAAACGTTGTGGTCGTCCCTTCACCTTCTAGTGTGTGGTCTGGTCAACATACTTCAGCCACGTTATTGTGACTCATCGCCTGCATGTTGCTTTGCCTTCTGCATCCATTGTTGCAAATTCTATCTTCATCTTCATCAAGAATATTGCAGATTTGTCAGTAAGTTGACATTATTGTTCTTGCATAATAGCTTTTTCCTCCACCCAATAGTAGGAGCTGAGATTATGGATCTCCTGGTTAGTGATCAGCACTTAAGGTCACTAATTCTGCTTTCGTGCAATGCAACGATGCAACTGTGAGACTTTTGTTGATATTGGTGACACTAGTTCACTAGTGATGACCTCTGAGGACTACACAAGCCAGCACGTTAACTACCAGAGTAGTTCACTAGTGATGACCTCTGAGGACTACACAAGCCAGCACGTTAACTGCCAGAGTAGTTCACTAGTGATGACCTCTGAGGACTACACAAGCCAGCACGTTAACTACCAGAGTAGTTCACTAGTGATGACCTCTGAGGACTACACAAGCCAGCACGTTAACTGCCAGAGTAGTTCACTAGTGATGACCTCTGAGGACTACACAAGCCAGCACGTTAACTGCCAGAGTAGTTCACTAGTGATGACCTCTCAGGACTACACAAGCCAGCACGTTAACTACCAGATACCAGAGTAGTTCACTAGTGATGACCGCTCAGGACTACACAAGTCACCACGTTAACTGCCAGAGTAGTTCACTAGTGACGACCTCTCAGGACTACACAAGCCAGCACGTTAACTACCAGAGTAGTTCACTAGTGATGACCTCTGAGGACTACACAAGCCAGCACGTTAACTGCCAGAGTAGTTCACTAGTGATGACCTCTCAGGACTACACAAGCCAGCACGTTAACTGCCAGAGTAGTTCACTAGTGATGACCTCTCAGGACTACACAAGCCAGCACGTTAACTGCCAGAGTAGTTCACTAGTGATGACCTCTCAGGACTACACAAGCCAGCACGTTAACTGCCAGAGTAGTTCACTAGTGATGACCTCTCAGGACTACACAAGCCAGCACGTTAACTGCCAGAGTAGTTCACTAGTGATCACCTCTCAGGACTACACAAGCCAGCACGTTAACTACCAGAGTAGTTCACTAGTGATGACCTCTCAGGACTACACAAGCCAGCACGTTAACTGCCAGAGTAGTTCACTAGTGATGACCTCTCAGGACTACACAAGCCAGCACGTTAACTGCCAGAGTAGTTCACTAGTGATGACCTCTCAGGACTACACAAGCCTGCACGTTAACTACCAGAGTAGTTCACTAGTGATGACCTCTCAGGACTACACAAGCCAGCACGTTAACTGCCAGAGTAGTTCACTAGTGATGACCTCTCAGGACTACACAAGCCAGCACGTTAACTGCCAGAGTAGTTCACTAGTGATGACCTCTCAGGACTACACAAGCCAGCACGTTAACTGCCAGAGTAGTTCACTAGTGATGACCTCTCAGAACTACACAAGCCAGCACGTTAACTGCCAGAGTAGTTCACTAGTGATGACCTCTCAGGACTACACAAGCCAGCACGTTAACTACCAGAGTAGTTCACTAGTGATGACCTCTCAGGACTACACAAGCCAGCACGTTAACTGCCAGAGTAGTTCACTAGTGATCACCTCTCAGGACTACACAAGCCAGCACGTTAACTGCCAGAGTAGTTCACTAGTGATGACCTCTCAGGACTACACAAGCCAGCACGTTAACTGCCAGAGTAGTTCACTAGTGATGACCTCTCAGGACTACACAAGCCAGCACGTTAACTGCCAGAGTAGTTCACTAGTGATCACCTCTCAGGACTACACAAGCCAGCACGTTAACTACCAGAGTAGTTCACTAGTGATGACCTCTCAGGACTACACAAGCCAGCATGTTAACTGCCAGAGTAGTTCACTAGTGATGACCTCTCAGGACTACACAAGCCAGCACGTTAACTACCAGAGTAGTTCACTAGTGATGACCTCTCAGGACTACACAAGCCAGCACGTTAACTACCAGAGTAGTTCACTAGTGATGACCTCTCAGGACTACACAAGCCAGCACGTTAACTGCCAGAGTAGTTCACTAGTGATGACCTCTCAGGACTACACAAGCCAGCACGTTAACTGCCAGAGTAGTTCACTAGTGATGACCTCTCAGGACTACACAAGCCAGCACGTTAACTACCAGAGTAGTTCACTAGTGATGACCTCTCAGGACTACACAAGCCAGCACGTTAACTGCCAGATGTATTCACCTAGTTGTTCTCATCTAGTTGTGCTTGCGGGGGTTGAGCGCTGGCTCTTTGGTCCCGCCTCTCAACTGTCAATTAATGCTTTTTACACACACACACACTCTCTCTCTCCCCGTAGCAGCTGTCTAACTCCCAGCTACCTATTTACTGCTTGGTAAACAGGGTCATCAGGCTAAAAGAAACTATATCCATTTGGTTCCACCATCGCCGGGGATCGATCCCCAGACCCTAGGATTACTAATCCCGAGCGCTGTCCACCTAGCCACCAGACCCACCAAATGTGTACAATATACTTCACAAGACTGAGAGAGGCGAGAGCAGCCGCCGGAGTCTAATTGCCTGGTTCCCCTATCCACTAGGTCGTTAAGTTCCTTAACTGCCTGTGGCAATCTTAAGGGGTAACTAATGGCTTCTCACACCGAATTTAATATTTAGTGGAAATAGCTGTGAATCAGGTTCGACTCCAGAAGCAGGTCTTCATTAAGAACAAGTAATAGTCTAGATTGTTGCAGCATGAGCGAGGTGTGAGTATTGTTGCAAGGTGTTGACATAAACACACTTCTCTTCTCAGCAACAACAATTTATTACAGAACTTAACTGTAATTCAAAGCATAAACATTAATGTCAGCTAATGAACCAGCCCTCAGTATAGCACGGACTCCTCTCCGTACTGCTCTTGGCTGATGTACTCGGGCCAGATTCACGAAAGCACTTACGCAAGCACTTACGAACGTGTACATCTTTCCTCAATCTTTGACGGCTTTGGTTACATTTATTAAACAGTTTACAAACACTAAAACTTGCCAATCAACTGTTGTTATTGTTATAAACAGCCTCCTGGTGCTTTGGAGCTCATTAACTGTTTAATAATTGTAAACAAAGCCGCCAAAGTTTGAGAAAAGATGTACAGGTTCGTAAGTGTTTGCGTAACAGCTTCGTGAATCTGGTTCCTGAACTAGACTCAACAATACGGGTGCTCACCCTGACTCAAGATACAACTCCAAACAATTGCAACAAACAATAACGACAATGTTACTTGCCAGCAACGCTATGTGTACTAGTGGCTCTAGGTATTGTATGTACTAGCTCTATCTATAAATGCTATGTGTACTAGTGGCTCTAGGTATTGTATGTACTAGCTCTATCTATAAATGCTATGTGTACTGGTGGCTCTAGGTATTGTATGTACTAGCTCTATCTATAAATGCTATGTGTACTAGTGGCTCTAGGTATTGTATGTACTAGCTCTATCTATAAATGCTATGTGTACTGGTGGCTCTAGGTATTGTATGTACTAGCTCTATCTATAAATGCTATGTGTACTAGTGGCTCTAGGTATTGTATGTACTAGCTCTATCTATAAATGCTATGTGTACTGGTGGCTCTAGGTATTGTATGTACTAGCTCTATCTATAAATGCTATGTGTACTAGTGGCTCTAGGTATTGTATGTACTAGCTCTATCTATAAATGCTATGTGTACTAGTGGCTCTAGGTATTGTATGTACTAGCTCTATCTATAAATGCTATGTGTACTAGTGGCTCTAGGTATTGTATGTACTAGCTCTATCTATAAATCCAACATTATGTTCGTAAATCATCTGTGTGTGTGTACTTTTCCTGAAAAAATTTTGAATTTGAATTTGAAATTTGAATTTGGGTCACTGAGACGGTCTCCATGGAGACCAAACACACACCGAAACTACGACGTTGGTACAACGTTCGAGCAAGTTTGAACCCCTAAGCTAACCTAACCAGTTATAACAACCAATATAGCAAGTTGTAACAACGTTCTAATACGTGATAAACACGATGTAACCTCTTTATTACAAGTTGTAACAAGCGGATAATAGAGACAGTTACGGTTTGTGTTTCCAGGGTGGTAACCCCTCACAAATGACCTTAACACATGTCATTAAGGACGACAATCACAACAGTTACTTTATCTGTTCGTATCACACAGACAAAAACAATTGACTTCAAATCAGTTTAATCAAAACCACAATTTGGGGTATTTACTTTGATTAATTACGTTAATTACTGTCATCCAGACAGTTAACAACACCGGTAATTTACGTTAATGACCACCTGTCACTCAGTCCGACAATTGAAGCAATAATTAACAGTAATTACTCTGTCATCAAGACAATTAAACAATCAGTAAGTAATTAGTACTGACACACGCAGGACAGCTTAATCAAGACTAATTACATTAACACAACTATATCACTCAAGACAGCTTCCCAAACAAGAATGTGTCACCTCACATAATTACCTTAATTACACTGCCTCACCGGACAGTTAATGACCACAACTAATTGACTTCACTGCCTCACCGGACAGTTAATGACCACAACAATTGACTTCACTGACTCACCGGACAGTTAATGACCACAACAATTGACTTCACTGACTCACCGGACAGTTAATGACCACAACAATTGACTTCACTGACTCACCGGACAGTTAATGACCACAACTAATTGACTTCACTGCCTCACCGGACAGTTAATGACCACAACAATTGACTTCACTGCCTCACCGGACAGTTAATGACCACAACTAATTGACTTCACTGACTCACCGGACAGTTAATGACCACAACAATTGACTTCACTGACTCACCGGACAGTTAATGACCACAACTAATTGACTTCACTGACTCACCGGACAGTTAATGACCACAACAATTGACTTCACTGCCTCACCGGACAGTTAGTGACCACAACTAATTGACTTCACTGACTCACCGGACAGTTAATGACCACAACAATTGACTTCACTGACTCACCGGACAGTTAATGACCACAACAATTGACTTCACTGTCTCACCGGACAGTTAATGACCACAACAATTGACTTCACTGACTCACCGGACAGTAAATGACCACAACTAATTTACTTCACTGACTCTTCAATTAACCAATAAAGGTCACAATTAACCTCGTCACACAGACAATCAAACACGATAACACTACATCACGTCCTCTTAAAGTAATGTTTTTCGCTCGTCTGCTATAGCCAAAATTGGACATAATTTGAAATGAAATCGGCGCAAGAAAGTGACGTACTGTCCCGTTTTCTGTTTGACTCCTCCGGCTTATTTGGTTAGGTTAGGAGAGGAAACTTTCAATTAACGTTTTTCCATGACGTTTTGAAACTTTAGGAGAATTTCCCGCCGTCCTAACCTCTTAGCGTACTCGGGTGGGACAGCGCAGTGGGACGCGGAGGAGGCAGCGCGCGTGGTGCTCCTGGGTCACAAAAGTGAGTTAGGCTCTCCCCCAGGTGATGGCAAAGGAGCTTACAGAGTCACAGCTAAGCACAAGGGAGGAACGATATGGTACTTGCTCCCACGGTGGTGAGGTGGGCGGCGTACAATGGGTGCTCATCAGATCATTTGGGAATGTATCGGATGAGGGAGTGGGGAATGGCAGGGAGGACGAGGGGTGAGGGAGGGGGGAATGGTGGGGAGGACGAGGGGGTGAGGGAGTGGGGAATGGCGGGGAGGACGAAGGAGTAGAGTGGGGGATGGTGGGGAGGACGAGGGACGAGGGAGTGGGGGATGGTGGGGAGGACGAGGGACGAGGGAGTGGGGAATGGTGGGGAGGACAGAGAACAGGGAAGGGTTGCTGAGCCACAGCAACACATGGCCGGGTACAGCCAGTAGTAAATACAGAAACTCACCAGGACCAACAGGGAAGGGTTGCTGAGCCACAGCAACACATGGCCGGGTACAGCCAGTAGTAAATACAGAAACTCACCAGGACCAACAGGGAAGGGTTGCTGAGCCACAGCAACACATGGCGGGTACACCTGGTTGGTTGATACCTGGTTGATGGGGTTCTGGGAGTTCTTCTACTCCCCAAGCCCGGCCCGAGGCCAGGCTTGACTTGTGAGAGTTTGGTCCACTAGGCTGTTGCTTGGAGCGGCCCGCAGGCCCACATACCCACACAGCCCTGGGTCCGGAACTCCTTGGAGGAATAAATCTAGTTTCCTCTTGAAGATGTCCACGGTTGTTCCGGCAATATTTCTTATGCTTGCTGGGAGGACGTTGAACAACCGCGGACCTCTGATGTTTATACAGTGTTCTCTGATTGTGCCTATGGCACCCCTGCTCTTCACTGGCTCTATTCGCATTTTCTTCCATATCGTTCACTCCAGTACGTTGTTATTTTACTGTGTAGATTTGGGACCTGGCCCTCCAGTATCTTCCAGGTGTATATTATTTGATATCTCTCTCGTCTTCTTTCTAGTGAGTACATTTGGAGAGCTTTGAGACGATCCCAATAATTTAGGTGCTTTATCGCGTCTATGCGTGCCGTATATGTTCTCTGTATTCCCTCTATTTCAGCAATCTCTCCTGCTCTAAAGGGGGAAGTGAGTACTGAACAGTACTCAAGACGGGACAGCACAAGTGACTTGAAGAGTACAAGCATTGTGATGGGATCCCTGGATTTGAAAGTTCTCGTAATCCATCCTATCATTTTTCTGGCTGTCGCAATATTTGCTTGGTTATGCTCCCTAAACGTTAGGTCGTCAGACATCATTATTCCCAAATCCTTTACATGTTGTTTTCCTACTATGGGCACATTTGATTGTGTTTTGTACCCTGTATTATGTTTAAGGTCCTCATTTTACCGTACCTGAGTACCTGGAATTTGTCACTGTTAAACATCATATTATTTTCTGATGCCCAGTCGAAAACTTTTATTACTATCAGCTTGAAGTTTTTCAATGTCTTCAGCCGGGTAATTTTCTCTGATTTTGTGTCGTCTGCAAAGGATGATACGAAGCTGTGACTTGTATTTTTGTCTATC
>WNGS01167045.1:0-49513 GCA_020271785.1 Procambarus virginalis | reverse complement strand
ATAATTTTCTTATATAACCTCTTTATATATATATCAAATGTATTTAGTTTAGTACTATTTACTTAAGCCTAATTAACTGTTTAAAGCTAGAGGTAAACGTTGTACACAAACTTTCAAATAGCATAACAAGTAAGTGTATAAGGTATACCTCCCTTTGCCGATTAGAATATATACTGTACACTTTATACACGAGTATACTCTGTATATACAACATGGTTAGCAAGGCTTAACAACCTCTGAAGGATTGCCAAGGTCTATCAACCTCTGGAGAGTTATTAAGGCTTATGAACCTCGGGAGGGTTATTAAGGGCACCACAATACAGACCAACCAGCAAGTATACTTTAATCTTGGACTCAAGTTACTCTCAGTTTACAACTCGTCTTATCTATCAATCCATTGTGTTTTGACGTATTAATGCTCTACAGCCAAAACCTGAAGTACTAAACCACCACAGTGGTGTCGCTAAAGTCACATGACGTCTCGTTTTCTATTGGCGGGTCCTCGGTAGGTTAGGTTCCGGCAATTTATATTACATAATTTTAGAGACGTTGAGTGAACTGGGGGAGGACAGGGTGAATATACAGAGAGTAACACAGTATATATTTCCGTGTATTTATCGTCATGTGGGAGATATAATTATGCAAATATTACTCATACAATTAAGATATATTGCATTAATAAAACGTCCACTAATGTTGTACTTGATTAATTCTCTTGTGTGTCTGGAGAGTTTTTCATGAGTAGGTTGACCGGTTTTTTTGGTTTATAGTAAATGGTCAATTGTATATCAGGACCCTTTCCTCCTTTTTAAGAGCCGTCGAAAATAAGTTCGTGTAAAATAGTGTAATTGGGGGTACAAGTGTTGTGTTGGTTGACTCTTCTGAGGTTGCATGGCGTTTCACCTTTCTTTTTATGATGTCTTCAACAAAACCATTAGAGAAGCCATGTTGACTAGGACCTGCCTTACCTGGGTGTACGTATGGAAATGTCAAGACCCCAAGCCTGGAACCCCACTTTGCAACCTCAAGAGGGTTATTAAGGCCTATCAACCTCTGTTTGTAATTAAGACCCATCAACCTCTGGAGGGTTTTTGAGGTCTATTAACCTCTGAAGGGTATTAAGTCCTATCAATCTCTGGAGGGTTATTAAGCCTATTACCCTCTGGAGGGTTGTTAAGGCCTATCAACCTTTGGAAAGTAATTAAGGCTTATCAACCTCTGAGCGTAATTAGGTCTATCAACCTCTGGAGGGTAATTAAGGCCTATCAACCTCTCTAGGACTATTAAGGCCATCAACCTCTCTAGGACTATTAAGGCCTATCAACCTCTCTAGGACTATTAAGGCCACCACAATACTGACCAACCAACAAGTATACTCTAGTCCTGGACTATTAAGGCCACCACAATACTGACCAACCAACAAGTATACTCTAGTCCTGGACTATTAAGGCCACCACAATACTGACCAACCAACAAGTATACTCTAGTCCTGGACTATTAAGGCCACCACAATACTGACCAACCAACAAGTATACTCTAGTCCTGGACTATTAAGGCCACCACAATACTGACCAACCAACAAGTATACTCTAGTCCTGGACTATTAAGGCCACCACAATACTGACCAACCAACAAGTATACTCTAGTCCTGGACTATTAAGGCCACCACAATACTGACCAACCAACAAGTATACTCTAGTCCTGGACTATTAAGGCCACCACAATACTGACCAACCAACAAGTATACTCTAGTCCTGGACTATTAAGGCCACCACAATACTGACCAACCAACAAGTATACTCTAGTCCTGGACTATTAAGGCCACCACAATACTGACCAACCAACAAGTATACTCTAGTCCTGGACTATTAAGGCCACCACAATACTGACCAACCAACAAGTATACTCTAGTCCTGGACTATTAAGGCCACCACAATACTGACCAACCAACAAGTATACTCTAGTCCTGGACTATTAAGGCCACCACAATACTGACCAACCAACAAGTATACTCTAGTCCTGGACTATTAAGGCCACCACAATACTGACCAACCAACAAGTATACTCTAGTCCTGGACTATTAAGGCCACCACAATACTGACCAACCAACAAGTATACTCTAGTCCTGGACTATTAAGGCCACCACAATACTGACCAACCAACAAGTATACTCTAGTCCTGGACTATTAAGGCCACCACAATACTGACCAACCAACAAGTATACTCTAGTCCTGGACTATTAAGGCCACCACAATACTGACCAACCAACAAGTATACTCTAGTCCTGGACTATTAAGGCCACCACAATACTGACCAACCAACAAGTATACTCTAGTCCTGGACTATTAAGGCCACCACAATACTGACCAACCAACAAGTATACTCTAGTCCTGGACTATTAAGGCCACCACAATACTGACCAACCAACAAGTATACTCTAGTCCTGGACTATTAAGGCCACCACAATACTGACCAACCAACAAGTATACTCTAGTCCTGGACTATTAAGGCCACCACAATACTGACCAACCAACAAGTATACTCTAGTCCTGGACTATTAAGGCCACCACAATACTGACCAACCAACAAGTATACTCTAGTCCTGGACTATTAAGGCCACCACAATACTGACCAACCAACAAGTATACTCTAGTCCTGGACTATTAAGGCCACCACAATACTGACCAACCAACAAGTATACTCTAGTCCTGGACTATTAAGGCCACCACAATACTGACCAACCAACAAGTATACTCTAGTCCTGGACTATTAAGGCCACCACAATACTGACCAACCAACAAGTATACTCTAGTCCTGGACTATTAAGGCCACCACAATACTGACCAACCAACAAGTATACTCTAGTCCTGGACTATTAAGGCCACCACAATACTGACCAACCAACAAGTATACTCTAGTCCTGGACTATTAAGGCCACCACAATACTGACCAACCAACAAGTATACTCTAGTCCTGGACTATTAAGGCCACCACAATACTGACCAACCAACAAGTATACTCTAGTCCTGGACTATTAAGGCCACCACAATACTGACCAACCAACAAGTATACTCTAGTCCTGGACTATTAAGGCCACCACAATACTGACCAACCAACAAGTATACTCTAGTCCTGGACTATTAAGGCCACCACAATACTGACCAACCAACAAGTATACTCTAGTCCTGGACTATTAAGGCCACCACAATACTGACCAACCAACAAGTATACTCTAGTCCTGGACTATTAAGGCCACCACAATACTGACCAACCAACAAGTATACTCTAGTCCTGGACTATTAAGGCCACCACAATACTGACCAACCAACAAGTATACTCTAGTCCTGGACTATTAAGGCCACCACAATACTGACCAACCAACAAGTATACTCTAGTCCTGGACTATTAAGGCCACCACAATACTGACCAACCAACAAGTATACTCTAGTCCTGGACTATTAAGGCCACCACAATACTGACCAACCAACAAGTATACTCTAGTCCTGGACTATTAAGGCCACCACAATACTGACCAACCAACAAGTATACTCTAGTCCTGGACTATTAAGGCCACCACAATACTGACCAACCAACAAGTATACTCTAGTCCTGGACTATTAAGGCCACCACAATACTGACCAACCAACAAGTATACTCTAGTCCTGGACTATTAAGGCCACCACAATACTGACCAACCAACAAGTATACTCTAGTCCTGGACTATTAAGGCCACCACAATACTGACCAACCAACAAGTATACTCTAGTCCTGGACTATTAAGGCCACCACAATACTGACCAACCAACAAGTATACTCTAGTCCTGGACTATTAAGGCCACCACAATACTGACCAACCAACAAGTATACTCTAGTCCTGGACTATTAAGGCCACCACAATACTGACCAACCAACAAGTATACTCTAGTCCTGGACTATTAAGGCCACCACAATACTGACCAACCAACAAGTATACTCTAGTCCTGGACTATTAAGGCCACCACAATACTGACCAACCAACAAGTATACTCTAGTCCTGGACTATTAAGGCCACCACAATACTGACCAACCAACAAGTATACTCTAGTCCTGGACTATTAAGGCCACCACAATACTGACCAACCAACAAGTATACTCTAGTCCTGGACTATTAAGGCCACCACAATACTGACCAACCAACAAGTATACTCTAGTCCTGGACTATTAAGGCCACCACAATACTGACCAACCAACAAGTATACTCTAGTCCTGGACTATTAAGGCCACCACAATACTGACCAACCAACAAGTATACTCTAGTCCTGGACTATTAAGGCCACCACAATACTGACCAACCAACAAGTATACTCTAGTCCTGGACTATTAAGGCCACCACAATACTGACCAACCAACAAGTATACTCTAGTCCTGGACTATTAAGGCCACCACAATACTGACCAACCAACAAGTATACTCTAGTCCTGGACTATTAAGGCCACCACAATACTGACCAACCAACAAGTATACTCTAGTCCTGGACTATTAAGGCCACCACAATACTGACCAACCAACAAGTATACTCTAGTCCTGGACTATTAAGGCCACCACAATACTGACCAACCAACAAGTATACTCTAGTCCTGGACTATTAAGGCCACCACAATACTGACCAACCAACAAGTATACTCTAGTCCTGGACTATTAAGGCCACCACAATACTGACCAACCAACAAGTATACTCTAGTCCTGGACTATTAAGGCCACCACAATACTGACCAACCAACAAGTATACTCTAGTCCTGGACTATTAAGGCCACCACAATACTGACCAACCAACAAGTATACTCTAGTCCTGGACTATTAAGGCCACCACAATACTGACCAACCAACAAGTATACTCTAGTCCTGGACTATTAAGGCCACCACAATACTGACCAACCAACAAGTATACTCTAGTCCTGGACTATTAAGGCCACCACAATACTGACCAACCAACAAGTATACTCTAGTCCTGGACTATTAAGGCCACCACAATACTGACCAACCAACAAGTATACTCTAGTCCTGGACTATTAAGGCCACCACAATACTGACCAACCAACAAGTATACTCTAGTCCTGGACTATTAAGGCCACCACAATACTGACCAACCAACAAGTATACTCTAGTCCTGGACTATTAAGGCCACCACAATACTGACCAACCAACAAGTATACTCTAGTCCTGGACTATTAAGGCCACCACAATACTGACCAACCAACAAGTATACTCTAGTCCTGGACTATTAAGGCCACCACAATACTGACCAACCAACAAGTATACTCTAGTCCTGGACTATTAAGGCCACCACAATACTGACCAACCAACAAGTATACTCTAGTCCTGGACTATTAAGGCCACCACAATACTGACCAACCAACAAGTATACTCTAGTCCTGGACTATTAAGGCCACCACAATACTGACCAACCAACAAGTATACTCTAGTCCTGGACTATTAAGGCCACCACAATACTGACCAACCAACAAGTATACTCTAGTCCTGGACTCAAATAAACTTTCAGTTTACAACTCGTCCTATCCAACAGTCCATCGTGTTTTAATGTATTAATCCTCTACGGCCAAAACCTGATGTACTGGACACCACAGCGGCTCCCTAAATTCACCGTGACGTCCCGTTTCTATAAGCGGGTCCTCAGGTAGGTTAGGTTCGGGCAATTTAGTCCATCATTTTAGTGACGTTGAGACAACTGGAGAGAACAGGGTGAATATACAGACAGAAGTGCAGTATATTTTTCCGTGTATTCACCGTCGTTTTATCGGCATGTTGAAGATATAAATATTCATATATCACTATTACAATCAAGATTTAATTAAGATATATTACATTAATGAAACATACATGAATGGTTTACTTGATATATGCTTTAAGTAACTTTCACAATATTTACTATTTATGTAAACTAATAAACCTTCAAAATAGTTTTAAGCCAATATATTATTAACTGCGAAATTAAAGTTTCTATTTATTAAATATCAAATATGTTCAATATGAACTTATATTTTTATATTTGTTCATTATTTTATTTATCCGTAAAGAATTTATATTTTTATTTTGACCCTAATTAAATGTCCTAAGGGAGAGATAAATTGTTATATGTAGACTTAACAATAACATAGCAACCGAGAGTATACTAAATATAGTTTTTGATAGATGGAATATTTATCATGTATACACATTTATAAAATGGATATACAAGAAGGAAATTAAAGGTTTATCGACCTATAAGATTGTTATCAAGGCTTATCACTCGCTGAATGGTTCTTTAGGCCTACCAACCCCTGGAGGGATGTAAAGACCTGTCAAGGTGTGAAGGGTTGTTGTAATGGACCAACAGCCTGTGGAGAGCTCTTTAAACTGTGCTAGTTTAATGACTAATTACCAAATATGGCTTAATTATTAACATTTAAAAAAAAACATTTGATATCCATATGGATCTAATGAATGGAAACTGGTTTTATCAATTATATAAATTACTGCATAGCACAATTTAAAATCATTTTCGTTTAATATAGTATTAATATAATTTTGAATTCAAGATTAAAATATTTTTTTTATAAGTTTTGTATATTTCAGATGTAAATAATTCAGAAATATTTCTTTGAGCCTAATGTACTGTTTGAAGCAGGAGGTAAACTGTTGTACGTAAACAATTATATACCATATCAAGTGTGAGTGTACCAGGTATACCTCCCCTTGCCGATTGAAATATATACTGAACACTTTATACACGGGTATACTCTGTATATACAACAAGGTTAGTAAGGTCTATCAAGCTCTGGAGGGTTGCCAAGGTCTATTAACCTATGAAGGGTTATCAATCCCACTCAAGGACTTTGTGACCAACCAACAAGAATAATTTATCCTTGAACATAGTTCCCGGAGTATAATAAACAATATATACACACTGAGAAGTGACAGACGCGTGTCCATGTTAATTAAGGAAGCTAAATAAATTGAAATTTACTTCAATTAACACACACAAGATGAGAGCAGATTTAAGCTATTATATAATTGATTGTATACTTGATATCATTGCTGTCCATTAATATGTTGAATTTAAATTTACATAATATAAAATCTTAATTGGTTTTTGACGAATTTCAATAATTAATATTTTCTTGAGATTAATGTGCTGCCTTAAGCAACAAGTCACAACCAAAAGGCTAAACAATCCCTGGCTAACAAAGGGAATACTTAAATTCATTAATAAAAAACATGACCTCGAGAAGAAGAAGTATAGGTTAGGAACTGTCTCCAAAGAATTCTCAAAGAATTACTCATTATTGCTATCTAAGATAATTAGACGAGCCAAAACTAAATACTACGAAGATAAATTTACCCAAATATAGAGCAACATTAAAAAAACTTGGAACACAATTTCACAAATATTGGGATCAAAGATTTTAAACAACAAACCAACACTCCTGTCCAATAACGATGGTCAGCTTTCAGCCTCTGATTCTGCTATTGAGTTCAATATGTTCTTCTCTTCCATTGGGTCATCCCTTGCAAATGATATTCCATCTTCCAGTACTGATGTTAAGGACTATCTTACAGGTAACTATCCACAGTCTTTGTACTTAAAGCCTACTAATTCCACTGACGTTAATGAGATAATCCTTTCCCTTAAAACCAAGTCTAGGGCCCTTGAGGAGATACCAACATTAATTTACAAAAAAGCCTCCAGATCCTTAGCCCCTGCAATTGCATTGCTCTTCAACAAGTCACTTGAACTCCAAACCTTTCCAGATATTCTAAAAAAAGCGAGAGTAACCCCGGTACACAAATGTGGTGATCTCACAGATGTTAACAACTACAGACCTATATTAATCCTGCCTAACTTATAAAAAAAATTTGAAAAACTAATCTACAAGCAACTTTGCTCTTATCTGGCCAAACACAATATACTTAGCTCTTGCCAATATGGCTTCAGACCCAAAAAAGCACTAACGATGCACTTATTAGTATGATTAACTTAATTCATGCAGCTTTTGATAAAAATGAGTTCCCTGTTGGGTTATTTGTGGACCTGCGTAAGGCCTTTGACACTGTCAACAACCAAAACCTTCTTCTTAAATTACATCATTATGGAGTCAGAGGACACTCCCTGCAATACCTCAAATCTTACCTTATTGACAGGCTCTAGTAAGTTTCTGTGAATAATTCAATTTCTCCTACCCTACCCATCAACATTGGTGTTCCTCAGGGCAGCATACTTGGCCCTCTCCTCTTTCTCATCTTCATTAATGACCTTCCAAATGCCTCCCAACACTTCAAACCAATTCTATTTGCTGACGACACAACCTTCATTTACTCCAGTCCTGACCCCCTTGCTCTAAATGCCACAGTAAATACTGAGCTAAATAAAGTCCATCTTTGGCTAACTGCCAACAAACTCACCCTTAACATTGACAAAACTTTCTATATTCTGTTTGGCAATAAATCCTCTAATCAAATAAATCTCAAAATAAACAATACCCAAATTTGTAACAAATTAGATGGAAAATTCCTTGGCGTTCTCATTGACCACAAGCTGAATTTCCAGGGACACATTCTACATATATCAAAAAAGTTTCAAAAACTGTTGGCATTCTTTCTAAGATCAGATATTATGTACCCCGCCCTGCCCTGGTGACTATCTATTACTCCCTCATCTATCCATACCTCAACTATGGTATTTGTGCTTGGGGTTCTACTACCCAAAATCATTTACGTCCTCTAATTACTCAACACAAAGCTGCTATTACGACAATATCCAACTCTGGCCCCAGACATCACTCGGTACCCCTACTCAAATCTCTAAATATGTTAGATATTAAGTGACTGCACATTCTCTCATGTGTATTATACATATATAAAACGCTGCATTGTAATGCCAATCCTGACATCAAAAGCTTCATTGAAGGTTGTAACAGAACCGATGAGCACCACACCAGAAATAAATACAGTTTTGATATTCCAAGAGTACGACTTAATCAAACTAGAAATGCTCTACAAATCAAGGGACCCAGAATGTGGAATGACCTTCCCAACCATGTTAAAGACTGTACCTCTCTCAACCAGTTTAAGATAAAAACGAAGCACTACCTAATAAATTCCCTGTAGCCTACCTTACCCTCTATTGTCAACCAATGTCTGTTTTTTTTNTGAGCGTACTACCGGGGCTGAAATATGTAAAACAGTTGTGAACGAATTCTCTACTCTGTAAATTAACATTTCAAAAGTAGTATCCGTCACAAGAGATGGTGCCCCAAACATGACTGGTGAGAAGGCAGGATTTGTAAATCTGTTTGCAAAAAGTGTTGGTCATCCACTGATTGGCTTCCATTGCATCATACATGAGGAGGCTTTATGTGCAAAAGCTGGCTTAAAGGAACTGCAAGAAGTGATGCAAACAGTTACCAAGGTTGTTAATTACATTTGTGGTCGGCCTTTAAATAAAAGACAATTTCAAACTCTACTGGATGAGGTAGAATCTGTGTATAAAGGACTGAAAATGTACAACCATGTTCGTTGGCTTAGCAGAGGCTTGATTCTGAAACGATTTATTGAATGCTTAGATGAGATAAAGCTCTATTTGAACGACCAACAAGTGTCATACCATGAATTTTCTGACATCGTGTGGGTTTGTAAACTGATGTTTTTTGCAGATTTTTGTGAACATTTAAATGAATTGAATATTAAGTTACAGGGCTCTGGTAAGACACTTGATGTTATGTTTTGTTACATAAAAGCTTTTGAAATGAAGCTTAAAGTCTTTAAGAGGGATGTAGATAATGAGAGATTTAGATACTTTCCAAACCTAAAGAGGTACATCAGTGATCTAAAAGATGACAGAACAGACCACAAATGTCTTCAAAAGCTGTTTGTAAACATTATCGAGTCAACAGTTTGGCAGTTCTCTACAAGATTTGCCAAATTCAGAGAACTGGAAGACACAGTAAAGTTCATCAAGTTTCCAGACAACATCAAAATGGATGAACTAAACTTGCAAATGTTTTCATGGATAGACATGGATGATTTTGAGATGCAGTTGATTGAATTTCAGAGTAGCTCAATTTGGAAGCAGAAATTTGTTGACCTTAGAGTTGACTTGGAAAATATTGAAAGAGAGAGATTAGAGATGAAAGTAACAAAGAGAAATGTGGAAAACGAAGTATTAAGAACTTGGAATACTATTCCAGAAAATTATGTCTGTTTAAAAAACCTTGCAACAGCATTGCTAACCATGTTTTCGTCTAAATATGCTTGCGAATCTTTGTTCTCAATTATGAACTTTGTTAAGTCTCGTAACAGGAGTAGCATGACAGATGAAACTAGCGCTGCAATGCATATCTCTCAATGTTACTAAATATAAACCCGATGTAAAATCTCTGTCATCAGTTATGCAGCAGCAGAAGTCTCACTGACAGTATATAACAGGAGTCAACAAGTTTTTTATCTGTTGTATTCTATTAAAGTCACAAAAGCTTAAAGGCTGTTGAAATGTACTTCTGAAGGTTAAATAAATTTTTTTCTGTTTTTTTATACTATGTTTTACTGCACTGAGGTAATTTATTATTTTTTCGTTTAAAAAGTTCTTAAGAAATACCAAATATGTTCTAAAAAAAATGGTTGGCACGTGGAAAAAGTTTGTGTTAGAGACTTGGCTGATTTTGGCGCGCACTCTCAAAAAGGTTGCCCACCCCTGCTCTAGAGGGTTGCCAAGGTCTATCAAGCTCTGGAGGGTTGCCAAGGTCTATCAACCTCTGGAGGGTTGCCAAGGTCTATCAAGCTCTGGAGGGTTGCCAAGGTCTATCAACCTCTGGAGGGTTGCCAAGGTCTATCGACCTCTGGAGGGTTGCTAAGGTCTATCAAGCTCTGGAGGGTTGCCAAGGTCTATCAACCTCTGGAGGGTTGCCAATGACTATCAACCTTTGGAGGGTTGCCAAGTTCTATCGACCTCTGGAGGGTTGCCAAGGTCTATCAACCTCTGGAGGGTTGCTAAGGTCTATCAACCTCTGGAGAGTGGCCAAGGTCTATCAACCTCTGGAGGGTTGCGTAGGCCTATGAACCCCAGGAGGGTTGAATAGGACTATCAACCTCTGAGAGAGTGCCAGGGGCCTATTAGTGTCGGAAGGGTTGGTTAAGCCTTGTAAGGTCTGGAAGGTTGCCACAATTACCTAATTTCCTATGGAGCGCTCTTTTGTGCTGCGATAGTTTAGTGACTAATTAGCAACTACTGATCATCTTTTACCGTTTTTACTCAAAATTTTTACCTTGGTGGTCGCAAACGTATATACCTCAGTTAGTTTACAGCTATTATATAAATTACTGCGTACCTCAAAATTATGCCATTTTTGCCTAATATAATATTTAATTTTTGATTAATATAAAATATTAGGGTTAAATTTTTATTAGTGTCTGACATAACAGTTTAGTACAATTCTTTTCATTCTAATCAATTGTCAGAAGGAATAGGAAGCTATTTAATGTAGAATTTTAAATAGCATAACAAGTTTGAGTATACCTGTTCTTGACGATTGGAATATACTGTACGCTTCATACACGGGTATACTCTGTATATACAGCATGGTTAGTAAGACTAATCAATCTAGAGGATTGTTTATGCCTGTCAACCTCTGTAGGGCTGTTTATGTCTGTCAACCTCTGTAGGGCTGTTTATGCCTGTCAACCTCTGTAGGGTTGTTTATGCCTGTCAACCTCTGTAGGGCTGTTTATGCCTCTCAACCTCTGTAGTGCTGTTTATGCCTGTCAACTTCTGTAGGGCTGTTTATGCCTGTCAACCTCTGTAGGGTTGTTTATGCCTGTCAACAACCTCTGTAGGGCTGTTTAGGCCTGCCAACCTCTGTAGGGCTATTTATAGTTGTCAACCTCTGTAGGATTGTTTATGCCTGTCAACCTCTGTAGGATTGTTTATGCCTGTCAACCACTGTAGGGTTGTTTATGCCTGTCAACCTCTGTAGGGTTGTTTATGCCTGTCAACCTCTGTAGGGTTGTTTATGCCTGTCAACCTCTGTAGGATTGTTTATGCCTGTCAACCTCTGTAGGGTTGTTTATGCCTGTCAACCTCTGTAGGGCTGTTTATGCCTGTCAACCTCTGTAGTGCTGTTTATGCCTGTCAACTTCTGTCGGGCTGTTTATGCCTCTCAACCTCTGTAGTGCTGTTTATGCCTGTCAACCTCTGTAGTGCTGTTTATGCCTGTCAACCTCTGTAATGCTGTTTATGCCTGTCAACCTCTGTAGGGCTGTTTATGCCTGTCAACCTCTGTAGGGTTGTTTATGTCTGCCAACCTCTGTAGGGTTGTTTATGCCTGTCAACCTCTGTAGGGTTGTTTATGCCTGTCAACCTCTGTAGGGCTGTTTATGCCTGTTAACCTCTGTAGGGTTGTTTATGTCTGCCAACCTCTGTAGGGTTGTTTATGCCTGTCAACCTCTGTAGGGCTGTTTATGCCTGTCAACCTCTGTAGGGCTGTTTATGCCTGTCAACCTCTGTAGGGTTTTTATGCCTGTCAACCTCTGTAGGGTTGTTTATGCCTGTCAACCTCTGTAGGGTTGTTTATGCCTGTCAACCTCTGTAGGGTTGTTTATGCCTGTCAACCTCTGTAGGGTTGTTTATGCCTGTCAACCTCTGTAGGGTTGTTTATGCCTGTCAACCTCTGTAGGGTTGTTTATGCCTGTCAACCTCTGTAGGGTTGTTTATGCCTGTCAACCTCTGTAGGGTTGTTTATGCCTGTCAACCTCTGTAGGGTTGTTTATGCCTGTCAACCTCTGTAGGGTTGTTTATGCCTGTCAACCTCTGTAGGGCTGTTTATGCCTGTTAACCTCTGTAGGGTTGTTTATGTCTGCCAACCTCTGTAGGGTTGTTTATGCCTGTCAACCTCTGTAGGGCTGTTTATGCCTGTCAACCTCTGTAGGGCTGTTTATGCCTGTCAACCTCTGTAGGGTTGTTTATGCCTGTCAACCTCTGTAGGGTTGTTTATGCCTGTCAACCTCTGTAGGGTTGTTTATGCCTGTCAACCTCTGTAGGGTTGTTTATGCCTGTCAACCTCTGTAGGGTTGTTTATGCCTGTCAACCTCTGTAGGGTTGTTTATGCCTGTCAACCTCTGTAGGGTTGTTTATGCCTGTCAACCTCTGTAGGGTTGTTTATGCCTGTCAACCTCTGTAGGGTTGTTTATGCCTGTCAACCTCTGTAGGGTTGTTTATGCCTGTCAACCTCTGTAGGGCTGTTTATGCCTGTCAACCTCTGTAGGGTTGTTTATGCCTGTCAACCTCTGTAGGGCTGTTTATGCCTGTCAACCTCTGTAGGGTTGTTTATGCCTGTCAACCTCTGTAGGGTTGTTTATGCCTGTCAACCTCTGTAGGGTGTTTATGCCTGTCAACCTCTGTAGGGTTGTTTATGCCTGTCAACCTCTGTAGGGTTGTTTATGCCTGTCAACCTCTGTAGGGTTGTTTATGCCTGTCAACCTCTGTAGGGTTGTTTATGCCTGTCAACCTCTGTAGGGTTGTTTATGCCTGTCAACCTCTGTAGGGTTGTTTATGCCTGTCAACCTCTGTAGGGTTGTTTATGCCTGTCAACCTCTGTAGGGCTGTTTATGCCTGTCAACCTCTGTAGGGTTGTTTATGCCTGTCAACCTCTGTAGGGTTGTTTATGCCTGTCAACCTCTGTAGGGCTGTTTATGCCTGTCAACCTCTGTAGGGTTGTTTATGCCTGTCAACCTCTGTAGGGTTGTTTATGCCTGTCAACCTCTGTAGGGTTGTTTATGCCTGTCAACCTCTGTAGGGTTGTTTATGCCTGTCAACCTCTGTAGGGTTGTTTATGCCTGTCAACCTCTGTAGGGCTGTTTATGCCTGTCAACCTCTGTAGGGTTGTTTATGCCTGTCAACCTCTGTAGGGTTGTTTATGCCTGTCAACCTCTGTAGGGTTGTTTATGCCTGTCAACCTCTGTAGGGTTGTTTATGCCTGTCAACCTCTGTAGGGTTGTTTATGCCTGTCAACCTCTGTAGGGTTGTTTATGCCTGTCAACCTCTGTAGGGTTGTTTATGCCTGTCAACCTCTGTAGGGTTGTTTATGCCTGTCAACCTCTGTAGGGTTGTTTATGCCTGTCAACCTCTGTAGGGTTGTTTATGCCTGTCAACCTCTGTAGGGTTGTTTATGCCTGTCAACCTCTGTAGGGTTGTTTATGCCTGTCAACCTCTGTAGGGTTGTTTATGCCTGTCAACCTCTGTAGGGTTGTTTATGCCTGTCAACCTCTGTAGGGTTGTTTATGCCTGTCAACCTCTGTAGGGTTGTTAAGATAGACATTAGTGGTATTGTTATTTCTAATGTTTAAGAGACTAACTACAGTGGTGTTGTGCTTGAGGGAAGGTGAAAGACACAATTTATGTTTCAATGTATTAAAAAGTTTATTAAAGTGGTTTTAATACACTAAAACATAAATTGGGTCTTTCATTCACCTTTAATGTTATTGTTCTCACTGACATTGACTTAGGGAGCTGTTGTGGGTTGCATCATTGACCAGGGGGAGGGGGGGTCAATACATGGCCACGTATACAGGCTTCCTGTCCCCGACGTCGGTAATTATTGTATATATTGATGTTACTGTTAGTATGAACAACTCCACAGGAGCCTTGAGGAGGGTTCGAACCTGTGGGCTGGGTGTTGCCAGACGCCCTCTAGTCCACTGTACCACCACACAGGAGCCTTGAGGAGGGTTCGAACCTGTGGGCTGGGTGTTCCCAGACGCCCTCTAGTCCACTGTACCACCACACAGGAGCCTTGAGGAGGGTTCGAACCTGTGGGCTGGGTGTTCCCAGACGCCCTCTAGTCCACTGTACCACCACACAGGAGCCTTGAGGAGGGTTCGAACCTGTGGGCTGGGTGTTCCCAGACGCCCTCTAGTCCACTGTACCACCACACAGGAGCCTTGAGGAGGGTTCGAACCTGTGGGCTGGGTGTTGCCAGACGCCCTCTAGTCCACTGTACCACCACACAGGAGCCTTGAGGAGGGTTCGAACCTGTGGGCTGGGTGTTGCCAGACGCCCTCTAGTCCACTGTACCACCACACAGGAGCCTTGAGGAGGGTTCGAACCTGTGGGCTGGGTGTTCCCAGACGCCCTCTAGTCCACTGTACCACCACACAGGAGCCTTGAGGAGGGTTCGAACCTGTAGGCTGGGTGTTCCCAGACGCCCTCTAGTCCACTGTACCACCACACAGGAGCCTTGAGGAGGGTTCGAACCTGTGGGCTGGGTGTTGCCAGACGCCCTCTAGTCCACTGTACCACCACACAGGAGCCTTGAGGAGGGTTCGAACCTGTGGGCTGGGTGTTGCCAGACGCCCTCTAGTCCACTGTACCACCACACAGGAGCCTTGAGGAGGGTTCGAACCTGTGGGCTGGGTGTTCCCAGACGCCCTCTAGTCCACTGTACCACCACACAGGAGCCTTGAGGAGGGTTCGAACCTGTGGGCTGGGTGTTCCCAGACGCCCTCTAGTCCACTGTACCACCACACAGGAGCCTTGAGGAGGGTTCGAACCTGTGGGCTGGGTGTTGCCAGACGCCCTCTAGTCCACTGTACCACCACACAGGAGCCTTGAGGAGGGTTCGAACCTGTGGGCTGGGTGTTGCCAGACGCCCTCTAGTCCACTGTACCACCACACAGGAGCCTTGAGGAGGGTTCGAACCTGTGGGCTGGGTGTTGCCAGACGCCCTCTAGTCCACTGTACCACCACACAGGAGCCTTGAGGAGGGTTCGAACCTGTGGGCTGGGTGTTCCCAGACGCCCTCTAGTCCACTGTACCACCACACAGGAGCCTTGAGGAGGGTTCGAACCTGTGGGCTGGGTGTTGCCAGACGCCCTCTAGTCCACTGTACCACCACACAGGAGCCTTGAGGAGGGTTCGAACCTGTGGGCTGGGTGTTGCCAGACGCCCTCTAGTCCACTGTACCACCACACAGGAGCCTTGAGGAGGGTTCGAACCTGTGGGCTGGGTGTTGCCAGACGCCTCTAGTCCACTGTACCACCACACAGGAGCCTTGAGAAGGGTTCGAACCTGTGGGCTGGGTGTTGCCAGACGCCCTCTAGTCCACTGTACCACCACACAGGAGCCTTGAGGAGGGTTCGAACCTGTGGGCTGGGTGTTGCCAGACGCCCTCTAGTCCACTGTACCACCACACAGGAGCCTTGAGGAGGGTTCGAACCTGTGGGCTGGGTGTTCCAGACGCCCTCTAGTCCACTGTACCACCACACAGGAGCCTTGAGGAGGGTTCGAACCTGTGGGCTGGGTGTTCCCAGACGCCCTCTAGTCCACTGTACCACCACACAGGAGCCTTGAGGAGGGTTCGAACCTGTGGGCTGGGTGTTCCCCGACGCCCTCTAGTCCACTGTACCACCACACAGGAGCCTTGAGGAGGGTTCGAACCTGTGGGCTGGGTGTTCCCCGACGCCCTCTAGTCCACTGTACCACCACACAGGAGCCTTGAGAAGGGTTCGAACCTGTGGGCTGGGTGTTGCCAGACGCCCTCTAGTCCACTGTACCACCACACAGGAGCCTTGAGGAGGGTTCGAACCTGTGGGCTGGGTGTTCCAGACGCCCTCTAGTCCACTGTACCACCACACAGGAGCCTTGAGGAGGGTTCGAACCTGTGGGCTGGGTGTTGCCAGACGCCCTCTAGTCCACTGTACCACCACACAGGAGCCTGGAGGAGGGTTCGAACCTGTGGGCTGGGTGTTGCCAGACGCCCTCTAGTCCACTGTACCAGACACAGGAGCCTTGAGGAGGGTTCGAACCTGTGGGCTGGGTGTTCCCAGACGCCCTCTAGTCCACTGTACCACCACACAGGAGCCTTGAGGAGGGTTCGAACCTGTAGGCTGGGTGTTGCCAGACGCCCTCTAGTCCACTGTACCACCACACAGGAGCCTTGAGGAGGGTTCGAACCTGTGGGCTGGGTGTTCCCAGACGCCCTCTAGTCCACTGTACCACCACACAGGAGCCTTGAGGAGGGTTCGAACCTGTGGGCTGGGTGTTCCCAGACGCCCTCTAGTCCACTGTACCACCACACAGGAGCCTTGAGGAGGGTTCGAACCTGTGGCTGGGTGTTCCCAGACGCCCTCTAGTCCACTGTACCACCACACAGGAGCCTTGAGGAGGGTTCGAACCTGTGGGCTGGGTGTTGCCAGACGCCCTCTAGTCCACTGTACCACCACACAGGAGCCTTGAGGAGGGTTCGAACCTGTGGGCTGGGTGTTGCCAGACGCCCTCTAGTCCACTGTACCACCACACAGGAGCCTTGAGGAGGGTTCGAACCTGTGGGCTGGGTGTTCCCAGACGCCCTCTAGTCCACTGTACCACCACACAGGAGCCTTGAGGAGGGTTCGAACCTGTGGGCTGGGTGTTCCCAGACGCCCTCTAGTCCACTGTACCACCACACAGGAGCCTTGAGGAGGGTTCGAACCTGTGGGCTGGGTGTTCCCAGACGCCCTCTAGTCCACTGTACCACCACACAGGAGCCTTGAGGAGGGTTCGAACCTGTGGGCTGGGTGTTGCCAGACGCCCTCTAGTCCACTGTACCACCACACAGGAGCCTTGAGGAGGGTTCGAACCTGTGGGCTGGGTGTTGCCAGACGCCCTCTAGTCCACTGTACCACCACACAGGAGCCTTGAGGAGGGTTCGAACCTGTGGGCTGGGTGTTCCCAGACGCCCTCTAGTCCACTGTACCACCACACAGGAGCCTTGAGGAGGGTTCGAACCTGTGGGCTGGGTGTTGCCAGACGCCCTCTAGTCCACTGTACCACCACACAGGAGCCTTGAGGAGGGTTCGAACCTGTGGGCTGGGTGTTCCCAGACGCCCTCTAGTCCACTGTACCACCACACAGGAGCCTTGAGGAGGGTTCGAACCTGTGGGCTGGGTGTTCCCAGACGCCCTCTAGTCCACTGTACCACCACACAGGAGCCTTGAGGAGGGTTCGAACCTGTGGGCTGGGTGTTGCCAGACGCCCTCTAGTCCACTGTACCACCACACAGGAGCCTTGAGGAGGGTTCGAACCTGTGGGCTGGGTGTTCCCAGACGCCCTCTAGTCCACTGTACCACCACACAGGAGCCTTGAGGAGGGTTCGAACCTGTGGGCTGGGTGTTCCAGACGCCCTCTAGTCCACTGTACCACCACACAGGAGCCTTGAGGAGGGTTCGAACCTGTGGGCTGGGTGTTGCCAGACGCCCTCTAGTCCACTGTACCACCACACAGGAGCCTTGAGGAGGGTTCGAACCTGTGGGCTGGGTGTTGCCAGACGCCCTCTAGTCCACTGTACCACCACACAGGAGCCTTGAGGAGGGTTCGAACCTGTGGGCTGGGTGTTGCCAGACGCCCTCTAGTCCACTGTACCACCACACAGGAGCCTTGAGGAGGGTTCGAACCTGTGGGCTGGGTGTTGCCAGACGCCCTCTAGTCCACTGTACCACCACACAGGAGCCTTGAGGAGGGTTCGAACCTGTGGGCTGGGTGTTGCCAGACGCCCTCTAGTCCACTGTACCACCACACAGGAGCCTTGAGGAGGGTTCGAACCTGTGGGCTGGGTGTTCCCAGACGCCCTCTAGTCCACTGTACCACCACACAGGAGCCTTGAGGAGGGTTCGAACCTGTGGGCTGGGTGTTGCCAGACGCCCTCTAGTCCACTGTACCACCACACAGGAGCCTTGAGGAGGGTTCGAACCTGTGGGCTGGGTGTTGCCAGACGCCCTCTAGTCCACTGTACCACCACACAGGAGCCTTGAGGAGGGTTCGAACCTGTGGGCTGGGTGTTGCCAGACGCCCTCTAGTCCACTGTACCACCACACAGGAGCCTTGAGGAGGGTTCGAACCTGTGGGCTGGGTGTTGCCAGACGCCCTCTAGTCCACTGTACCACCACACAGGAGCCTTGAGGAGGGTTCGAACCTGTGGGCTGGGTGTTGCCAGACGCCCTCTAGTCCACTGTACCACCACACAGGAGCCTTGAGGAGGGTTCGAACCTGTGGGCTGGGTGTTGCCAGACGCCCTCTAGTCCACTGTACCACCACACAGGAGCCTTGAGGAGGGTTCGAACCTGTGGGCTGGGTGTTGCCAGACGCCCTCTAGTCCACTGTACCACCACACAGGAGCCTTGAGGAGGGTTCGAACCTGTGGGCTGGGTGTTGCCAGACGCCCTCTAGTCCACTGTACCACCATCTGGCTCTTGTGGAGTTGTTCATCTGATACATCACGTTATTGTGTTTAATGTTACTCTTTAAAATGTTTAATGTTAAACACTCTCTGTGTTTAATGTTAGTATTGTTACAATGTTTTCATTATATTTGTTGTACTAAGATGGCCGTTGTCTGGTTCAGTAGTTAATGGACAAATACTTAAACAAGTTTGTTTATAAAAGTTGATATGATTTATGGATCTCTTAAGGTTCATATTTACACTGTTATAATAATTATAATATACTGTGTCGGGGGACAGACAGCCAGCGTGTATGTAGGTTGTATTCATTCACGTTAGGCTTATATCGTGGTTCACCCAGGGAGGAATTATTGACCCCTCCAAGGAGGCAACCCCACAACACCCCCCCTCCCAGGAGGCAACCCCACAACACCCCCCCTCCCAGGAGGCAACCCCACAACACCCCCCCCCAGGAGGCAACCCCACAACCCCCCCCCAGGAGACAACCCCACAACACCCCCCCCCCCAGGAGGCAACCCCACAACACCCCCCCCAGGAGGCAACCCCACAACACCCCCCTCCCAGGAGGCAACCCCACAACACCCCCCTCCCAGGAGGCAACCCCACATCACCCCCCCCCAAGAGGCAACCCCACAACACCCCCCTTCCCCTTCCAGGAGACAACCCCACAACTAACTGAGTAACTCCTGAGTACCTACTCACTGCTAGGTGAACAGGTGCATTAGGTGATAGAAAATGTGCTGAACCATATCTGTCCCGCCCGGGACTCGAACCCGGAATTCTCGCTTGTGCGTCGAGAACGAACCCAACTCTACTACCGGAAGCCTAGATAGGCCTATAGACTCATGTATAGGCCTATCAACCTCTGGAGGGTTGCTGTAATGACCGAACAACCTATGGAGCGCTCTTAAAGCTACGACAGATAGTTACCATTAAGCAAATGTCTTACTTAATAATGTTTTTTAATTAAAACCATTAAGAAAAAAACTGAAAATTTATTATAATATAAATTTGTATCTAATCTGCTACCATTACATAAGTTACTGCGTACTTAATGTTAAAACAGTTTTCAGGTAATATAAATCAGGATTAACATAATTTTCTTATATAACCTCTTTATATATATCAAATGTATTTAGTTTAGTACTATTTATTTAAGCCTAATTAACTGTTTAAAGCTAGAGGTAAACTGTTGTACATAAATTTTTATATAATATAACAAGTAAGTGTATAAGGTATACCTCCCCTTGCCGATTAGAATATATACTGTACACTTTATACACGAGTATACTCTGTATATACAACATGGTTAGCAAGGCTTAACAACCTCTGAAGGATTGCCAAGGTCTATCAACCTCTGGAGAGTTATTAAGGCTTATGAACCTCGGGAGGGTTATTAAGGGCACCACAATACAGACCAACCAGCAAGTATACTTTAATCTTGGACTCAAGTATACTCTCAGTTTACAACTCGTCTTATCTATCAATCTATTGTGTTTTGACGTATTAACGCTCTACGGCCAAAACCTGAAGTACTAAACACCACAGTGGTGTCGCTAAATTCACATGACGTCTCGTTTTCTATTGGCGGGTCCTCGGGTAGGTTAGGTTCCGGCAATTTATATTACATAATTTTAGAGACGTTGAGTGAACTGGGGGAGGACAGGGTGAATATACAGAGAGTAACACAGTATATATTTCCGTGTATTTATCGTCATGTGGGAGATATAATTATGCAAATATTACTCATACAATTAAGATATATTGCATTAATAAAACGTCCACTAATGTTTTACTTGATTAATTCTCTTTTGTGTCTGGAGAGTTTTTCATGAGTAGGTTGGCCGTTTTTTTTTGGTTTTATAGTAAATCGTCAATTGTATATCAGGACCCTTTCCTCCTTTTTAAGAGCCGTCGAAAAGAAGTTCGTGTAAAATAGTGTAATTGGGGGTACAAGTGTTGTGTTGGTTGACTCTTCTGAGGTTGCATGGCGTTTCACCTTTCTTTTTATGATGTCTTCAACAAAACCATTAGAGAAGCCATTGTTGACTAGGACCTGCCTTACCTGGGTCTACGTATGGAAATGTCAAGACCCACAAGCCTGGAAACCCACTTCGGCAACCTCAAGAGGGTTATTAAGGCCTATCAACCTCTGTTTGTAATTAAGACCTATCAACCTCTGGAGGGTTTTTAAGGTCTATTAACCTCTGAAGGTTATTAAGTCCTATCAATCTCTGGAGGGTTATTAAGCCTATTACCCTCTGGAGGGTTGTTAAGGCCTATCAACCTTTGGAAAGTAATTAAGGCTTATCAACCTCTGAGCGTAATTAGGTCTATCAACCTCTGGAGGGTAATTAAGGCCTATCAACCTCTCTAGGACTATTAAGGCCATCAACCTCTCTAGGACTATTAAGGCCTATCAACCTCTCTAGGACTATAAGGCCACCACAATACTGACCAACCAACAAGTATACTCTAGTCCTGGACTATTAAGGCCACCACAATACTGACCAACCAACAAGTATACTCTAGTCCTGGACTATTAAGGCCCACCCAATACTGACCAACCAACAAGTATACTCTAGTCCTGGACTATTAAGGCCACCACAATACTGACCAACCAACAAGTATACTCTAGTCCTGGACTATTAAGGGCCACCACAATACTGACCAACCAACAAGTATACTCTAGTCCTGGACTATTAAGGCCACCACAATACTGACCAACCAANTATATATATTATATATATATATATATATCACTGAAAACTCACACCCCAGAAGTGACTCGAACCCATACTCCCAGGAGCAACGCAACTGGTATGTACAGGGATGCCTTAAACCACTTGACCATCAAGACCGGACATAAGGAAGTGATAGCCGAGGCTATATGAACCACTTCCCCGCCGGCACCTGGATGGTTATCTTGGGCATAGCATTTTATCAAATCACCTCATTTTTTGGGGCAACACGTGAGGAACACAAATGCAAACAAGCCTGAATGGTCCCCAGGACTAGATACAACTGAAAACTCACACCCCAGAAGTGACTCGAACCCATACTCCCAGGAGCAACGCAACTGGTATGTACAGGGACGCCTGTACATACGCCTGTACGGGTTGTTTATGCCTGTCAACCTCTGTAGGATTGTTTATGCCTGTCAACCTCTGTAGGGTTGTTTATGCCTGTCAACCTCTGTAGGGTTGTTTATGCCTGTCAACCTCTGTAGGGCTGTTTATGCCTGTCAACCTCTGTAGTGCTGTTTATGCCTGTCAACTTCTGTCGTGCTGTTTATGCCTGTCAACCTCTGTAGTGCTGTTTATGCTGTCAACCTCTGTAGTGCTGTTTATGCCTGTCAACCTCTGTAATGCTGTTTATGCCTGTCAACCTCTGTAGGGCTGTTTATGCCTGTCAACCTCTGTAGGGTTGTTTATGTCTGCCAACCTCTGTAGGGTTGTTTATGCCTGTCAACCTCTGTAGGGCTGTTTATGTCTGTCAACCTCTGTAGGGCTGTTTATGCCTGTCAACCTCTGTAGGGTTGTTTATGCCTGTCAACCTCTGTAGGGTTGTTTATGCCTGTCAACCTCTGTAGGATTGTTTATGCCTGTCAACCTCTGTAGGGTTGTTTATGCCTGTCAACCTCTGTAGGGTTGTTTATGCCTGTCAACCTCTGTAGGGTTGTTTATGCCTGTCAACCTCTGTAGGATTGTTTATGCCTGTCAACCTCTGTAGGGTTGTTTATGCCTGTCAACCTCTGTAGGGTTGTTTATGCCTGTCAACCTCTGTAGGGCTGTTTATGCCTGTCAACCTCTGTAGTGCTGTTTATGCCTGTCAACTTCTGTCGTGCTGTTTATGCCTCTCAACCTCTGTAGTGCTGTTTATGCCTCTCAACCTCTGTAGTGCTGTTTATGCCTGTCAACCTCTGTAATGCTGTTTATGCCTGTCAACCTCTGTAGGGCTGTTTATGCCTGTCAACCTCTGAAGGGTTGTTTATGTCTGCCAACCTCTGTAGGGTTGTTTATGCCTGTCAACCTCTGTAGGGCTGTTTATGCCTGTCAACCTCTGTAGGGCTGTTTATGCCTGTCAACCTCTGTAGGGTTGTTTATGCCTGTCAACCTCTGTAGGGTTGTTTATGCCTGTCAACCTCTGTAGGGTTGTTTATGCCTGTCAACCTCTGTAGGGTTGTTTATGCCTGTCAACCTCTGTAGGGTTGTTTATGCCTGTCAACCTCTGTAGGGTTGTTTATGCCTGTCAACCTCTGTAGGGTTGTTTATGCCTGTCAACCTCTGTAGGGTTGTTAAGATAGGCATTAGTGGTATTGTTATTTCTAATGTTTAAGAGACTAACTACAGTGGTGTTGTGCTTGAGGGAAGGTGAAAGACACAATTTATGGTTCAATGTATTAAAAAGTTTATTAAAGTGGGTTTTATTACACTAAAACATAAATTGGGTCTTTCATTCACCTTTCAATGTTATCGTTCTCACTGACATTGACTTAGGGAGCTGTTGTGGGTTGCATCATCGGGGGAGGGGGAGGGGGTAGCCATACATGGCCACGTATACAGGCTTCCTGTCCCCGACGTCGGTCATTATTGTATATATTGATGTTACTGTTAGTATGAATAACTCCACAGGAGCCTTGAGGAGGGTTCGAACCTGTGGGCTGGGTGTTGCCAGACGCCCTCTAGTCCACTGTACCACCACACAGGAGCCTTGAGGAGGGTTCGAACCTGTGGGCTGGGTGTTCCCAGACGCCCTCTAGTCCACTGTACCACCACACAGGAGCCTTGAGGAGGGTTCGAACCTGTGGGCTGGGTGTTCCCAGACTCCCTCTAGTCCACTGTACCACCACACAGGAGCCTTGAGGAGGGTTCGAACCTGTGGGCTGGGTGTTCCCAGACGCCCTCTAGTCCACTGTACCACCACACAGGAGCCTTGAGGAGGGTTCGAACCTGTGGGCTGGGTGTTCCCAGACGCCCTCTAGTCCACTGTACCACCACACAGGAGCCTTGAGGAGGGTTCGAACCTGTGGGCTTGGTGTTGCCAGACGCCCTCTAGTCCACTGTACCACCACACAGGAGCCTTGAGAAGGGTTCGAACCTGTGGGCTGGGTGTTGCCAGACGCCCTCTAGTCCACTGTACCACCACACAGGAGCCTTGAGGAGGGTTCGAACCTGTGGGCTGGGTGTTCCCAGACGCCCTCTAGTCCACTGTACCACCACACAGGAGCCTTGAGGAGGGTTCGAACCTGTGGGCTGGGTGTTCCCAGACGCCCTCTAGTCCACTGTACCACCACACAGGAGCCTTGAGGAGGGTTCGAACCTGTGGGCTGGGTGTTGCCAGACGCCCTCTAGTCCACTGTACCACCACACAGGAGCCTTGAGAAGGGTTCGAACCTGTGGGCTGGGTGTTGCCAGACGCCCTCTAGTCCACTGTACCACCACACAGGAGCCTTGAGGAGGGTTCGAACCTGTGGGCTGGGTGTTCCCAGACGCTCTCTAGTCCACTGTACCACCACACAGGAGCCTTGAGGAGGGTTCGAACCTGTGGGCTGGGTGTTCCCAGACGCCCTCTAGTCCACTGTACCACCACACAGGAGCCTTGAGGAGGGTTCGAACCTGTGGGCTTGGTGTTGCCAGACGCCCTCTAGTCCACTGTACCACCACACAGGAGCCTTGAGAGGGTTCGAACCTGTGGGCTGGGTGTTCCCAGACGCCCTCTAGTCCACTGTACCACCACACAGGAGCCTTGAGGAGGGTTCGAACCTGTGGGCTGGGTGTTGCCAGACGCCCTCTAGTCCACTGTACCACCACACAGGAGCCTTGAGGAGGGTTCGAACCTGTGGGCTGGTGTTGCCAGACGCCCTCTAGTCCACTGTACCACCACACAGGATCCTTGAGGAGGGTTCGAACCTGTGGGCTGGGTGTTGCCAGACGCCCTCTAGTCCACTGTACCACCACACAGGAGCCTTGAGGAGGGTTCGAACCTGTGGGCTGGGTGTTGCCAGACGCCCTCTAGTCCACTGTACCACCACACAGGAGCCTTGAGAAGGGTTCGAACCTGTGGGCTGGGTGTTGCCAGACGCCCTCTAGTCCACTGTACCACCACACAGGAGCCTTGAGGAGGGTTCGAACCTGTGGGCTGGGTGTTGCCAGACGCCCTCTAGTCCACTGTACCACCACACAGGAGCCTTGAGGAGGGTTCGAACCTGTGGGCTGGGTGTTGCCAGACGCCCTCTAGTCCACTGTACCACCACACAGGAGCCTTGAGGAGGGTTCGAACCTGTGGGCTGGGTGTTGCCAGACGCCCTCTAGTCCACTGTACCACCATCTGGCTCTTGTGGAGTTGTTCATCTGATACATCACGTTATTGTGTTTAATGTTACTCTTTAAATTGTTTAATGTTAAACACTCTCTGTGTTTAATGTTAGTATTGTTACAATGTTTTCATTATATTTGTTGTACTAAGATGGCCGTTGTCTGGTTCAGTAGTTAATGGACAAATACTTAAACAAGTTTGTTTATAAAAGTTGATATGATTTATGGATCTCTTAAGGTTCATATTTACACTGTTATAATAATTATAATATACTGTGTCGGGGGACAGGAAGCCAGCGTGTATTCATTCACGTAAGGCTTATATCGAGGACCCCTTCCCCAAGCGGGAGCTGTTGTTGTTTAAGATTCAGCTACTGGGAACAAAAACTTGCAAGTAGCACGGGCTATGGTGAGCCCGTAGTGGACTTACCTGGCACAGGAGCGAGGCTGTAACTTGCAGCGGGAGCAACCCCACAACAAGCTCACTAACTCCTGAGTACCTACTCACTGCTAGGTGAACAGATGCATTAGGTGATAGGAAATGTGCCCAACCATTTCTGTCCCGGCCAGAATTCTCGACTGTGCGTCGAGAACGAGCCCGACTGTACTGCGGACTCTCGGTAGGCCTATAGACCTTTGTGTAGGCCTATCAGCACCTGTAAGGTTGCTAATGACCTAACAACCTATGGAACGCACTTAAAGCTACGATAGTTAAGTGACTATTTAACATATATGCCTAATTAACTGTTTGAAGCAAGAGGTAAACTGTTGCATGTAAACTGTTAAATAGCATAACAAGTGAATGTACAAGGTATACCTTTCCTTGCCGATTGGAATATATACTGTTCACTTTACACACGGGTATACTCTGTATATACATGGTTAGTAAGGCTTATTAACCTTGGAGGGTTATTTAGGACTATCAACTTCAGGATGTTATTAAGGCCTATCAACCTCTGGAGGCTTGTATAGGCCAATCAAGCTAAAGAGGGTTGTCCAGGCCTATCAGTCTATGGAGGGGGGGATATAGGCTTATCAGCCTCTGGAGATTTGAATAAGCCTATCAACATCGGAAAGAGTGCCAGGGTCAATCAATATTGGAAGGGTTGGTTAGGCCTATCATACTCTGGAAGGTTGCTATAATTTCCCAAAACCCTTAAGCAACGATAGTTTAGGGACTAATTAGCAACAATGGTTGATGTTTTAATGTTTTTACTAAATAAAAAAAAATTGTAACTTGGATGTACCCTGTAAACCTCTGATAGTTTACACCTATTATGTAAATTACTGCGTACTTCAGAATAAAGATGTTTGTGACTAATATAGAATTCAATTCAATTTAAAATTACCATAATTTAGTAAGGTCAAATCTTTGTTTACATTTGATGTTACAGTTTAGTAAAAAAAAATATTATAATTAACTCTCAGGAGCAATAGGAAAACTATTACATATAGACTTTTAAATAGCATAACAAGTTTGAGTGTACCAGGTATACCTGTCCTTTTCGGTTATAATATTCGGGTATGCTTTATACACGGGTATACTCTGTATATACAGCATGGTTTGAAAGGCTTATCAACGTCTGGAGGGTTGTTAAAGCCTACCAACCTCTGAAGTTTGTTTTAGCCTACCACCCTCTGTAGGGTTGTTTAAGCCTATCAACCTCCAAAGGGTTGCCAAGGTCTATTAACCTCTGGAGGGTTGCCAAGGTGTATCAACCTCTGGAGGGTTGCCAAGGTGTATCAACCTCTGGAGGGTTGCCAAGGTGTATCAACCTCTGGAGGGTTGCCAAGGTCTATCAACCTCTGGAGGGTTGCCAAGGTGTATCAACCTCTGGAGGGTTGCCAAGGTCTATCAACCTCTGGAGGGTTGCCAAGGTGTATCAACCTCTGGAGGGTTGCCAAGGTGTATCAACCTCTGGAGGGTTGCCAAGGTCTGTCAACCTCTGGAGGGTTGCTAAGGTCTATCATCCTCTGGAGAGTGGCCAAGGTGTATCAACCTCTGGAGGGTTGCCAAGGTGTATCAACCTCTGGAGGGTTGCATAGGCCTATCAACCCCAGGAGGGTTGAATAGGACTATCAACCTCTGAGAGAGTGCCAGGGGCCTATTAGTGTCGGAAGGGTTAGTTAAGCCTTGCAAGGTCTGGAAGGTTGCCATAATTACCTAATTTCCTAAGGAGCGCTCTTTTGTGCTGCGATAGTTTAGTGACTAATTAGCAACTACTCATCAGGTTTCAACATTTTTACTCAAAATTTTTCCATGGCGCTCACAAACGTATATACCTCAGTTAGTTTACAGCTATTATATAAATTACTGCGTACCTCAAAAATATACCATTTTTGCCTAATATAGTATTTAATTTTTATTATTATGATTTATTAGGGTTAAATTTTTATTAGTGTCTGACGTAACAGTTTAGTACAATTCTTTTCATTCTAATTAATTGTCAGAAGGAATAGGAAACTATATAATGTAGAATTTTAAATAGCATAACAAGTTTGTGTGTTTCTGGCCTTGACGATTGGAATATACTGTACGCTTCATACATGGGTATACTCTGTATATACAGCATGGTTAGTGTAGCGAGTTAATCTTATACTCGCTCCATTATCTCATTATCTTAATGCATTACTAATCACACAAGCTACAATCCTTTCCCCAAATTACAGGTAATACTCTCCTCACCTTGTTGGAGGGAGCTGAGGTGTAATTACCATATAACCCAGCGATGTGACAACAGCAAGACAGTACTATCTCCATTCAAGAATATAGCACTCGGCGTAGGCAGTTCTAATCGACACAAGACGCTACAGCTTCGACACAGAGCAGGCAGCAGACTACGACCTCATCCAGCTACAACGCTCTCCCACATAGAGCTTCGCGACTCCGGCCTCACTCAGCTCTCTGCTCTGCTCCAGGCTTCGTCTCAACGTCTACAACACTGTTGTATCCAGGACTACTAAATAAATATGAAGCTCACTAAACACTGTGTATCTAATCAACCCAACAACGTAACTTAAACGTACGTTACATTAGTAAGACAAATCAATCTAGAGGATTGTTTAAGGCCTGTCAACCTCTGTAGGACTGTTTATGCCTGTCAACCTCTGTAGGGTTGTTTATGCCTGTCAACCTCTATAGGGTTGTTTATGCCTGTCAACCTCTGTAGGGTTGTTTATGCCTGTCAACCTCTGTAGGGATGTTTATGCCTGTCAACCTCTGTAGGGTGGTTAAGATAGACATTAGTGGTATTGTTATTTCTAATGTTTAAGAGACTAACTACAGTGGTGTTGTGCTTGAGGGAAGATGAAAGACACAATTTCTAATGTTTAAGAGACTAACTACAGTGGTGTTGTGCTTGAGGGAAGGTGAAAGACACAATTTATGTTTCAATGTATTAAAAAGTTTATTAAAGTGGTTTTTAATACACTAAAACATAAATTGGGTCTTTCATTCACCTTTTAATGTTATTGTTCTCACTGACATTGACTTAGGGAGCTGTTGTGGGTTGCATCATCGGGGGAGGGAAGGGGGTAGCCATACATGGCCACGTATACTGGCTTCCTGTCCCCGACGTTGGTAATTATTGTATATATTGATGTTACTGTTAGTATGAACAACTCCACAGGAGCCTTGAGGAGGGTTCGAACCTGTGGGCTGGGTGTTCCCAGACGCCCTCTAGTCCACTGTACCGCCACACCATCCTTGAGGAGGGTTCGAACCTGTGGGCTGGGTGTTGCCAGACGCCCTCTAGTCCACTGTACCACCACACAGGAGCCTTGAGGAGGGTTCGAACCTGTAGGCTGGGTGTTCCCAGACGCCTTCTAGTCCAATGTACCACCACACAGGAGCCTTGAGGAGGGTTCGAACCTGTGGGCTGGGTGTTCCCAGACGCGCTCTAGTCCACTGTACCACCACAGAGGAGCCTTGAGGAGGGTTCGAACCTGTGGTCTGGGTGTTCCCAGACGCTTCTAGTCCACTGTACCACCACACAGGAGCCTTGAGAAGGGTTCGAACCTGTGGGCTGGGTGTTGCCAGACGCCCTCTAGTCCACTGTACCGCCACACCATCCTTGAGGAGGGTTCGAACCTGTGGGCTGGGTGTTGCCAGACGCCCTCTAGTCCACAGTACCACCACACAGGAGCCTTGAGGAGGGTTCGAACCTGTGGGCTGGGTGTTCCCAGACGCCCTCTAGTCCACTGTACCACCACACAGGAGCCTTGAGAAGGGTTCGAACCTGTGGGCTGGGTGTTCCCTGACGCCCTCTAGTCCACTGTACCACCACACAGGAGTCTTGAGGAGGGTTCGAACCTGTGGGCTGGGTGTTCCCAGACGCCCTCTAGTCCACTGTACCACCACACAGGAGCCTTGAGAAGAGTTCGAACCTGTGGGCTGGGTGTTGCCAGACGCCCTCTAGTCCACTGTACCACCACACAGGAGCCTTGAGGAGGGTTCGAACCTGTGGGCTGGGTGTTGCCAGACGCCCTCTAGTCCACTGTACCACCATCTGGCTCTTGTGGAGTTGTTCATCTGATACATCACGTTATTGTGTTTAATGTTACTCTTTAAAATGTTTAATGTTAAACACTCTCTGTGTTTAATGTTAGTATTGTTACAATGTTTTCATTATATTTGTTGTACTAAGATGGCCGTTGTCTGGTTCAGTAGTTAATGGACAAATACTTAAACAAGTTGGTTTATAAAAGTTGATATGATTTATGGATCTCTTAAGGTTCATATTTACACTGTTATAATAATTATAATATACTGTGTCGGGGGACAGGAAGCCAGCGTGTATTCATTCACGTAAGGCTTATATCGAGGACCCCTTCCCCAAGCGGGAGCTGTTGTTGTTTAAGATTCAGCTACTGGGAACAAAAACTTGCAAGTAGCACGGGCTATGGTGAGCCCGTAGTGGACTTACCTGGCACAGGAGCGAGGCTGTAACTTGCAGCGGGAGCAACCCCACAACAAGCTCACTAACTCCTGAGTACCTACTCACTGCTAGGTGAACAGATGCATTAGGTGATAGGAAATGTGCCCAGCCATTTCTGTCCCGGCCAGAATTCTCGACTGTGCGTCGAGAACGAGCCCGACTGTACTGCGGACTCTCGGTAGGCCTATAGACCTTTGTGTAGGCCTATCAGCACCTGTAAGGTTGCTAATGACCTAACAACCTATGGAACGCACTTGTGGGAGTATGTCTCCCAAGATCCTCCCACAGCTGACTTGAATGGCATTGCAGTGCACAGATCTTCGTGCACAAAGCCTATCTCTCTTAATCCTGGACAGTGACCTAGCATGTTGGGTATCTCCAGAATGCCCACTTAACCAGGAACACTGTTAAAATACGTAGGCCGCCGTATGTCTAGGCAGGAAGTAGATACAGGGAGCTAAGTATACTTGCTACCAAAGGGTCAGTGAGTACATGGCTGGTGCCCGCGCTGAGACAGAGGGGAAGGCGCCAGCAGCGTCTGACCTCTGGGGTCAACCGGCGCGATCGGAATAACAGCTATGACGTGTTCATGACGTCACTCCTGCTACTGCTCATCGAACGAGCTAATATGATTGGTTCCCGCTCATTTGCTGCAATGCTATTGGTCAATTGTAACTCCTTTTGTGTTGTGTGCCACGAGATGCCCGGCACCCTTGCAAACTCATTCACGTGAGAGAGACCATACGAAGAGGACGTGTTCTGTTCTACCGGCCAATAGACTGATCACCGTCTATCCCTCACCGTCAAGTTAACTCAGCGTCTTTGCGATATACCACACACTCGCCAGAATCACGAGTGGGAATATATTGTTTAGAAGCCTAAAGTGACAAATCTCCAGAGCAAAACAGACTGGTATCAGGTAACCCCTGGTGACAAAGATCGTTGTGAGTGACTCAGAGTGAACTAAGGCAGTGCCGCCGCCTAAGTAATCTGTGTGTGACTTTACCACAGTGTACAGTGTAGTGCATGGTACTGCCGCCAGCCGACGCCAGCCGACGCCAGCCGACGCCAGCCGCCGCCAGCCGCCGCCCTCACTCTGACGTGACGTCACCACCTTAGCACCGCCAGTGCCAGTGTGTGCGCGTGTGTCTGTCTGTTAAGCATACAGCACGCCCCTACTCACGAAATCATCTCAAGATACTGCGAGTACCCTCCGTGTCTACGAGCGAAACCAGCTATCAGGCCACCTACGAGTGCTTGTATAAACGAGTCTGAGTGAGTGCGTAAGGAAAGGTACCTTATCTGTAAGTACAAGATCTTGTCGTTGTTTTATTGTGTCTGTGTTGATCTGAGGGGTCAACCACAGTTCTCACCTTCTTATACCTGTCGCAGGTTATAGGTGAATCGACGGTGAATGCGTGTTTATCTGTGTGGTATCACAGCATTTCACTCGTCTGTGGATGTGAGCTTCACATACACCACACATTTAGTTATTGTGTGATTATTATTGTGTTTATTGCATATCATCATTACCGAGTATCCGGTTGGAACTCTTGTGATCCCTTTGCATACCGGCAGTTAGGTTGCCGTGTTAGTGATTGGCTGTCAACTGTGTTAAGTTAGGTGTTTCTCCACGAGTGGATACGAGTCGATTAGCCAGACGTCAAGAGTCTCGCTAATGCAACCATAGCTTTGCTGACGCCAATCGAAAGTAAATCAAGCACCCTGTGTATTAGTGGTTAAGTTAGTAAATAAACTACTATTAAGCTTTATGCGGTGTTTCCGTTGAACCACTTCTGAATACTGCCAATATTACTCAAGCCTTCAGCTCTAAGTGTCTTCAACACCGAGTTGCCTGTAAGTCACTAAACTATAAATTTGATGAGGACCCTAGGAGTCCCTTAAAGTGTTACATCATTGAGGAGATTCCAACGACCAACGTGGAGCAGGACCAGGTGAGGCTAGTCTGAGAAGAGACCCACAAGGACTCTAACTCGACCTTGCTCCCAGGCCCTGTACGGTTGCTCTCGTATTTTCTATTTTGCTAATTCCGACAGCTTCGTGAAGCGTCTGCCACATGTACATTGGCGACGTACGCATTGCAGTCGTGACAGTAAAAAAAAGAAAACATCCCACAGCACTTATAGCTACGATAGTTAAGTGGCTATTTAACATATATGCCTAATTAACTGTTTGAAGCAAGAGGTAAACTGTAGCATGTAAACTGTTAAATAGCATAACAAGTGAATGTACAAGGCATGAATGTAGAATGAATGAATGTAGAAAATGAAAAATAGAACCAGTGAAGAGCAGGGGTGCCATAGGCACAATCAGAGAACACTGTATAAACATCAGAGGTCCACGGTTGTTCAACGTCCTCCCAGCAAGCATAAGAAATATTGCCGGAACAACCGTGGACATCTTCAAGAGGAAACTAGATTTATTCCTCCAAGGAGTTCCGGACCAGCCGGGCTGTGGTGGGTATGTGGGCCTGCGGGCCGCTCCAAGCAACAGCCTAGTGGACCAAACTCTCACAAGTCAAGCCTGGCCTCGGGCCGGGCTTGGAGAGTAGAAGAACTCCCAGAACCCCATCAACCAGGTAAACCAGGTAAGGTATACCTTTCCTTGCCGATTGGAATATATACTGTTCACTTTACACACGGGTATACTCTGTATATACATGGTTAGTAAGGCTTATTAATCTTGGAGGGTTATTTAGGACTATCAACTTCAGGATGTTATTAAGGCCTATCAACCTCTGGAGGCTTGTATAGGCCAATCAAGCTAAAGAGGGTTGTCCAGGCCTATCAGTCTATGAAGGAGGGATATAGGCTTATCAGCCTCTGGAGATTTGAATAAGCCTATCAACATCGGAAAGAGTGCCAGGGTCTATCAATATTGGAAGGGTTGGTTAGGCCTATCAAACTCTGGAAGGTTGCTATAATTTCCCATAACCCTTAAGCAACGATAGTTTAGGGACTAATTAGCAACAATGGTTGATGTTTTAATGTTTTTACTAAATAAAAAAAAATTGTAATTTGGATGTACCCTGTAAACCTCTGATAGTTTACACCTATTATGTAAATTACTGCGTACTTCAGAATAAAGATGTTTGTGACTAATATAGAATTCAATTCAATTTAAAATTACCATAATTTAGTAAGGTCAAATTTTTGTTTACATTTGATGTTACAGTTTAGTAAAAAAAATAATTATAATTAACTCTCAGGAGCAATAGGAAAACTATTACATATAGACTTTTAAATAGCATAACAAGTTTGAGTGTACCAGGTATACCTGTCCTTTTCGGTTATAATATTTGGGTATGCTTTATACACGGGTATACTCTGTATATACAGCATGGTTTGAAAGGCTTATCAACGTCTGGAGGGTTGTTAAAGCCTACCAACCTCTGAAGTTTGTTTTAGCCTACCACCCTCTGTAGGGTTGTTTAAGCCTATCAACCTCCAAAGGGTTGCCAAGGTCTATTAACCTCTGGAGGGTTGCCAAGGTGTATCAACCTCTGGAGGGTTGCCAAGGTGTATCAACCTCTGGAGGGTTGCCAAGGTGTATCAACCTCTGGAGGGTTGCCAAGGTCTGTCAACATCTGGAGGGTTGTCCAGGTGTATCAACCTCTGGAGGGTTGCCAAGGTCTATCAACCTCTGGAGGGTTGCCAAGGTCTATCAACCTCTGGAGGGTTGCCAAGGTGTATCAACCTCTGGAGGGTTGCCAAGGTCTATCAACCTCTGGAGGGTTGCCAAGGTCTATCAACCTCTGGAGGGTTGCCAAGGTCTATCAACCTCTGGAGGGTTGCTAAGGTCTATCAACCTCTGGAGAGTGGCCAAGGTGTATCAACCTCTGGAGGGTTGCCAAGGTGTATCAACCTCTGGAGGGTTGCATAGGCCTATCAACCCCAGGAGGGTTGAATAGGACTATCAACCTCTGAGAGAGTGCTAGGGGCCTATTAGTGTCGGAAGGGTTAGTTAAGCCTTGCAAGGTCTGGAAGGTTGCCATAATTACCTAATTTCCTAAGGAGCGCTCTTTTGTGCTGCGATAGTTTAGTGACTAATTAGCAACTACTCATCAGGTTTCAACATTTTTACTCAAAATTTTTTCCATGGCGCTCACAAACGTATATACCTCAGTTAGTTTACAGCTATTATATAAATTACTGCGTACCTCAAAAATATACCATTTTTTGCCTAATATAGTATTTAATTTTTTATTATTATGATTTATTAGGGTTAAATTTTTATTAGTGTCTGACGTAACAGTTTAGTACAATTCTTTTCATTCTAATTAATTGTCAGAAGGAATAGGAAACTATATAATGTAGAATTTTAAATAGCATAACAAGTTTGTGTGTTCCTGGCCTTGACGATTGGAATATACTGTACGCTTCATACATGGGTATACTCTGTATATACAGCATGGTTAGTGTAGCGAGTTAATCTTATACTCGCTCCATTATCTCATTATCTTAATGCATTACTAATCACACAAGCTACAATCCTTTCCCCAAATTACAGGTAATACTCTCCTCACCTTGTTGGAGGGAGCTGAGGTGTAATTACCATATAACCCAGCGATGTGACAACAGCAAGACAGTACTATCTCCATTCAAGAATATAGCACTCGGCGTAGGCAGTTCTAATCGACACAAGACGCTACAGCTTCGACACAGAGCAGGCAGCAGACTACGACCTCATCCAGCTACAACGCTCTCCCACATGGAGCTTCGCGACTCCGGCCTCACTCAGCTCTCTGCTCTGCTCCAGGCTTCGTCTCAACGTCTACAACACTGTTGTATCCAGGACTACTAAATAAATATGAAGCTCACTAAACACTGTGTATCTAATCAACCCAACAACGTAACTTAAACGTACGTTACATTAGTAAGACTAATCAATCTAGAGGATTGTTTAAGGCCTGTCAACCTCTGTAGGACTGTTTATGCCTGTCAATCTCTGTAGGGTTGTTTATGCCTGTCAACCTCTGTAGGGTTGTTTATGCCTGTCAACCTCTATAGGGTTGTTTATGCCTGTCAACCTCTGTAGGGTTGTTTATGCCTGTCAACCTCTGTAGGGATGTTTATGCCTGTCAACCTCTGTAGGGTGGTTAAGACAGACATTAGTGGTATTGTTATTTCTAATGTTTAAGAGACTAACTACAGTGGTGTTGTGCTTGAGGGAAGGTGAAAGACACAATTTCTAATGTTTAAGAGACTAACTACAGCGGTGTTGTGCTTGAGGGAAGGTGAAAGACACAATTTATGTTTCAATGTATTAAAAAGTTTATTAAAGTGGTTTTAATACACTAAAACATAAATTGGGTCTTTCATTCACCTTTTTTTTTTTTTTTTTTTTTTTTTTTTGAGATATATACAAGAGTTGTTACATTCTTGTACAGCCACTAGTACGCGTAGCGTTTCGGGCAGGTCCCTGGAATACGATCCCCGCCGCGAAGAATCGTTTTTTCATCCAAGTACACATTTTACTGTTGCGTTAAACAGAGGCTACAGTTAAGGATTTGTGCCCAGTAAATCCTCCCCGGCCAGGATACGAACCCATGACATAGCGCTCGCGGAACGCCAGGCGAGTGTCTTACCACTACACCACGGAGACTATAACGTTTTAATGTTTACATTTTAACAATAACAACAATAATAACATTTTAATAACAATAACATTTTAATGTTATTGTTCTCACTGACATTGACTTAGGGAGCTGTTGTGGGTTGCATCATCGGGGGAGGGGGAGGGGGTAGCCATACATGGCCACGTATACTGGCTTCCTGTCCCCGACGTAGGTAATTATTGTATATATTGATGTTACTGTTAGTATGAACAACTCCACAGGAGCCTTGAGGAGGGTTCGAACCTGTGGGCTGGGTGTTCCCAGACACCCTCTAGTCCACTGTACCGCCACACCATCCTTGAGGAGGGTTCGAACCTGTGGGCTGGGTGTTGCCAGACGCCCTCTAGTCCACTGTACCACCACACAGGAGCCTTGAGAAGGGTTCGAACCTGTGGGCTGGGTGTTGCCAGACGCCCTCTAGTCCACTGTACCACCACACAGGAGCCTTGAGGAGGGTTCGAACCTGTGGGCTGGGTGTTCCCAGACGCCCTCTAGTCCAATGTACCATCACACAGGAGCCTTGAGGAGGGTTCGAACCTGTGGGCTGGGTGTTCCCAGACGCCCTCTAGTCCACTGTACCACCAAACAGGAGCCTTGAGGAGGGTTCGAACCTGTGGTCTGGGTGTTCCCAGACGCCCTCTAGTCCACTGTACCACCACACAGGAGCCTTGAGAAGGGTTCGAACCTGTGGGCTGGGTGTTCCCTGACGCCCTCTAGTCCACTGTACCACCACACAGGAGTCTTGAGGAGGGTTCGAACCTGTGGGCTGGGTGTTCCCAGACGCCCTCTAGTCCACTGTACCACCACACAGGAGCCTTGAGAAGGGTTCGAACCTGTGGGCTGGGTGTTGCCAGACGCCCTCTAGTCCACTGTACCACCACACAGGAGCCTTGAGGAGGGTTCGAACCTGTGGGCTGGGTGTTGCCAGACGCCCTCTAGTCCACTGTACCACCACACAGGAGCCTTGAGGAGGGTTCGAACCTGTGGGCTGGGTGTTGCCAGACGCCCTCTAGTCCACTGTACCACCACACAGGAGCCTTGAGAAGGGTTCGAACCTGTGGGCTGGGTGTTGCCAGACGCCCTCTAGTCCACTGTACCACCATCTGGCTCTTGTGGAGTTGTTCATCTGATACATCACGTTATTGTGTTTAATGTTACTCTTTAAAATGTTTAATGTTAAACACTCTCTGTGTTTAATGTTAGTATTGTTACAATGTTTTCATTATATTTGTTGTACTATGATGGCCGTTGTCTGGTTCAGTAGTTAATGGACAAATACTTAAACAAGTTTGTTTATAAAAGTTGATATGATTTATGGATCTCTTAAGGTTCATATTTACACTGTTATAATAATTTAATATACTGTGTCGGGGGACAGGAAGCCAGCGTGTATTCATTCACGTAAGGCTTATATCGAGGACCCCTTCCCCAAGCGGGAGCTGTTGTTGTTTAAGATTCAGCTACTGGGAACAAAAACTTGCAAGTAGCACGGGCTATGGTGAGCCCGTAGTGGACTTACCTGGCACAGGAGCGAGGCTGTAACTTGCAGCGGGAGCAACCCCACAACAAGCTCACTAACTCCTGAGTACCTACTTACTGCTAGGTGAACAGATGCATTAGGTGATAGGAAATGTGCCCAACCATTTCTCTCCCGGCCAGAATTCTCGACTGTGCGTCGAGAACGAGCCCGACTGTACTGCGGACTCTCGGTAGGCCTATAGACCTTTGTGTAGGCCTATCAGCACCTGTAAGGTTGCTAATGACCTAACAACCTATGGAACGCACTTAAAGCTACGATAGTTAAGTGACTATTTAACATATATGCCTAATTAACTGTTTGAAGCAAGAGGTAAACTGTTGCATGTAAACTGTTAAATAGCATAACAAGTGAATGTACAAGGTATACCTTTCCTTGCCGATTGGAATATATACTGTTCACTTTACACACGGGTATACTCTGTATATACATGGTTAGTAAGGCTTATTAACTTGGAGGGTTATTTAGGACTATCAACTTCAGGATGTTATTAAGGCCTATCAACCTCTGGAGGCTTGTATAGGCCAATCAAGCTAAAGAGGGTTGTCCAGGCCTATCAGTCTATGGAGGGGGGATATATAGGCTTATCAGCCTCTGGAGATTTGAATAAGCCTATCAACATCGGAAAGAGTGCCAGGGTCAATCAATATTGGAAGGGTTGGTTAGGCCTATCAAACTCTGGAAGGTTGCTATAATTTCCCAAAACCTTTAAGCAACGATAGTTTAGGGACTAATTAGCAACAATGGTTGATGTTTTAATGTTTTTACTAAATAAAAAAATTTGTAACTTGGATGTACCCTGTAAACCTCTGATAGTTTACACCTATTATGTAAATTACTGCGTACTTCAGAATAAAGATGTTTGTGACTAATATAGAATTCAATTCAATTTAAAATTACCATAATTTAGTAAGGTCAAATTTTTGTTTACATTTGATGTTACAGTTTAGTAAAAAAAATAATTATAATTAACTCTCAGGAGCAATAGGAAAACTATTACATATAGACTTTTAAATAGCATAACAAGTTTGAGTGTACCAGGTATACCTGTCCTTTTCGGTTATAATATTCGGGTATGCTTTATACACGGGTATACTCTGTATATACAGCATGGTTTGAAAGGCTTATCAACGTCTGGAGGGTTGTTAAAGCCTACCAACCTCTGAAGTTTGTTTTAGCCTACCACCCTCTGTAGGGTTGTTTAAGCCTATCAACCTCCAAAGGGTTGCCAAGGTCTATTAACCTCTGGAGGGTTGCCAAGGTGTATCAACCTCTGGAGGGTTGCCAAGGTGTATCAACCTCTGGAGGGTTGCCAAGGTCTATCAACATCTGGAGGGTTGCCAAGGTGTATCAACCTCTGGAGGGTTGCCAAGGTCTATCAACCTCTGGAGGGTTGCCAAGGTCTATCAACCTCTGGAGGGTTGCCAAGGTGTATCAACCTCTGGAGGGTTGCCAAGGTCTATCAACCTCTGGAGGGTTGCCAAGGTGTATCAACCTCTGGAGGGTTGCCAAGGTCTATCAACCTCTGGAGGGTTGCTAAGGTCTATCAACCTCTGGAGAGTGGCCAAGGTGTATCAACCTCTGGAGGGTTGCCAAGGTGTATCAACCTCTGGAGGGTTGCATAGGCCTATCAACCCCAGGAGGGTTGAATAGGACTATCAACCTCTGAGAGAGTGCTAGGGGCCTATTAGTGTCGGAAGGGTTAGTTAAGCCTTGCAAGGTCTGGAAGGTTGCCATAATTACCTAATTTCCTAAGGAGCGCTCTTTTGTGCTGCGATAGTTTAGTGACTAATTAGCAACTACTCATCAGGTTTCAACATTTTTACTCAAAATTTTTTCCATGGCGCTCACAAACGTATATACCTCAGTTAGTTTACAGCTATTATATAAATTACTGCGTACCTCAAAAATATACCATTTTTGCCTAATATAGTATTTAATTTTTTATTATTATGATTTATTAGGGTTAAATTTTTATTAGTGTCTGACGTAACAGTTTAGTACAATTCTTTTCATTCTAATTAATTGTCAGAAGGAATAGGAAACTATATAATGTAGAATTTTAAATAGCATAACAAGTTTGTGTGTTCCTGGCCTTGACGATTGGAATATACTGTACGCTTCATACATGGGTATACTCTGTATATACAGCATGGTTAGTGTAGCGAGTTAATCTTATACTCGCTCCATTATCTCATTATCTTAATGCATTACTAATCACACAAGCTACAATCCTTTCCCCAAATTACAGGTAATACTCTCCTCACCTTGTTGGAGGGAGCTGAGGTGTAATTACCATATAACCCAGCGATGTGACAACAGCAAGACAGTACTATCTCCAGTCAAGAATATAGCACTCGGCGTAGGCAGTTCTAATCGACACAAGACGCTACAGCTTCGACACAGAGCAGGCAGCAGACTACGACCTCATCCAGCTACAACGCTCTCCCACATAGAGCTTCGCGACTCCGGCCTCACTCAGCTCTCTGCTCTGCTCCAGGCTTCGTCTCAACGTCTACAACACTGTTGTATCCAGGACTACTAAATAAATATGAAGCTCACTAAACACTGTGTATCTAATCAACCCAACAACGTAACTTAAACGTACGTTACATTAGTAAGACTAATCAATCTAGAGGATTGTTTAAGGCCTGTCAACCTCTGTAGGACTGTTTATGCCTGTCAACCTCTGTAGGGTTGTTTATGCCTGTCAACCTCTGTAGGGTTGTTTATGCCTGTCAACCTCTATAGGGTTGTTTATGCCTGTCAACCTCTGTAGGGTTGTTTATGCCTGTCAACCTCTGTAGGGTTGTTTATGCCTGTCAACCTCTGTAGGGTGGTTAAGATAGACATTAGTGGTATTGTTATTTCTAATGTTTAAGAGACTAACTACAGTGGTGTTGTGCTTGAGGGAAGGTGAAAGACACAATTTCTAATGTTTAAGAGACTAACTACAGTGGTGTTGTGCTTGAGGGAAGGTGAAAGACACAATTTATGTTTCAATGTATTAAAAAGTTTATTAAAGTGGTTTTAATACACTAAAACATAAATTGGGTCTTTCATTCACCTTTTAATGTTATTGTTCTCACTGACATTGACTTAGGGAGCTGTTGTGGGTTGCATCATCGGGGGGGGGGGGGGGGGGTAGCCATACATGGCCACGTATACTGGCTTCCTGTCCCCGACGTTGGTAATTATTGTATATATTGATGTTACTGTTAGTATGAACAACTCCACAGGAGCCTTGAGGAGGGTTCGAACCTGTGGGCTGGTGTTCCCAGACGCCCTCTAGTCCACTGTACCGCCACACCATCCTTGAGGAGGGTTCGAACCTGTGGGCTGGGTGTTGCCAGACGCCCTCTAGTCCACTGTACCACCACACAGGAGCCTTGAGGAGGGTTCGAACCTGTGGGCTGGGTGTTCCAGACGCCCTCTAGTCCACTGTACCACCACACAGGAGCCTTGAGGAGGGTTCGAACCTGTGGGCTGGGTGTTCCCAGACGCCCTCTAGTCCACTGTACCACCACACAGGAGCCTTGAGGAGGGTTCGAACCTGTGGGCTGGGTGTTCCCAGACGCCCTCTAGTCCACTGTACCACCACACAGGAGCCTTGAGGAGGGTTCGAACCTGTGGGCTGGGTGTTGCCAGACGCCCTCTAGTCCACTGTACCACCACACAGGAGCCTTGAGGAGGGTTCGAACCTGTGGGCTGGGTGTTCCCAGACGCCCTCTAGTCCACTGTACCACCACACAGGAGCCTTGAGGAGGGTTCGAACCTGTGGGCTGGGTGTTCCCAGACGCCCTCTAGTCCACTGTACCACCACACAGGAGCCTTGAGGAGGGTTCGAACCTGTGGGCTGGGTGTTCCCAGACGCCCTCTAGTCCACTGTACCACCACACAGGAGCCTTGAGGAGGGTTCGAACCTGTGGGCTGGGTGTTCCCAGACGCCCTCTAGTCCACTGTACCACCACACAGGAGCCTTGAGGAGGGTTCGAACCTGTGGGCTGGGTGTTGCCAGACGCCCTCTAGTCCACTGTACCACCACACAGGAGCCTTGAGGAGGGTTCGAACCTGTGGGCTGGGTGTTGCCAGACGCCCTCTAGTCCACTGTACCACCACACAGGAGCCTTGGGGAGGGTTCGAACCTGTGGGCTGGGTGTTGCCAGACGCCCTCTAGTCCACTGTACCACCACACAGGAGCCTTGAGGAGGGTTCAAACCTGTGGGCTGGGTGTTGCCAGACGCCCTCTAGTCCACTGTACCACCACACAGGAGCCTTGAGGAGGGTTCGAACCTGTGGGCTGGGTGTTGCCAGACGCCCTCTAGTCCACTGTACCACCATCTGGCTCTTGTGGAGTTGTTCATCTGATACATCACGTTATTGTGTTAATGTTACTCTTTAAAATGTTTAATGTTAAACACTCTCTGTGTTTAATGTTAGTATTGTTACAATGTTTTCATTATATTTGTTGTACTAAGATGGCCTTGTCTGGTTCAGTAGTTAATGGACAATACTTAAACAAGTTTGTTTATAAAAGTTGATATGATTTATGGATCTCTTAAGGTTCATATTTACACTGTTATAATAATTATAATATATACTGTGTCGGGGGACAGGCAGCCAGCGTGTATGTAGGTTGTATTCATTCACGTTAGGATTATATCGTGGTTCCCCCAGGGAGGAATTATTGACCCCCCAAGGAGGCAACCCCAACCCCACAACACCCCTCCCAGGAGACAACCCACAAACCCCCCCCCCCCCAGGAGGCAACCCCAACACACACCCCCCCCCCCTAGGAGGCAACCCCACAACACCCCCCCCCCCCAGGAGACAACCCCACAAACCACCCCCCCCCAGGAGGCAAACCCACAACACCCCCCCCCCCTAGGAGGCAACCCCACAACACCCCCCCCCCCCTGAGAAACCCCACAACTAACTGAGTAACTCCTGAGTACCTACTCACTGCTAGGTGAACAGGTGCATTAGTTGATAGAAAATGTGCTGAACCATATCTGTCCCCCCCGGGACTCGAACCCGGAATCTCGCTTGTGCGTCGAGAACGAACCCAACTCTACTACCGGAAGCCTAGATAGGCCTATAGACTCATGTATAGGCCTATCAACCTCTGGAGGGTTGTTGTAATGACCGAACAACTATGGAGCGCTCTTAAAGCTACGATAGATAGTTACCATTAAGTAAATGTCTTACTTAATAATGTTTTGTAATTAAAACCATTAACAAAAAAACTGAAAATTTATTATAATATAAATTTATATCTAATCTGCTGCCATTACATAAGTTACTGCGTACTTATTATTAAAACAGTTTTCAGGTAATATAATTCAGGATTAACATAATTTTCTTATATAAGCTCTTTATATATCAAATGTATTTAGTTTAGTACTATTTACTTAAGCCTAATTAACTGTTTAAAGTTAGAGGTAAACTGTTGTACATAAATTTTTATATAATATAACAAGTAAGTATAAGGTATACCTCCCCTTGCCGATTAGAATATATACTGTACACTTTATACACGAGTATACTCTGTATATACAACATGGTTAGCAAGGCTTAACAACCTCTGAAGGATTGCCAAGGTCTATCAACCTCTGGAGAGTTATTAAGGCTTATGAACCTCGGGAGGGTTATTAAGGGCACCACAATACAGACCAACCAGCAAGTATACTTTAATCTTGGACTCAAGTATACTCTCAGTTTACAACTCGTCTTATCTATCAATCCATTGTGTTTTGACGTATTAACGCTCTACGGCCAAAACCTGAAGTACTAAACACCACAGTGGTGTCGCTAAATTCACATGACGTCTCGTTTTCTATTGGCGGGTCCTCGGGTAGGTTAGGTTCCGGCAATTTATATTACATAATTTTAGAGACGTTGAGTCAACTGGGGGAGGACAGGGTGAATATACAGAGAGTAACACAGTATATATTTCCGTGTATTTATCGTCATGTGGGAGATATGATTATGCAAATATTACTCATACAATTAAGATATATTGCATTAATAAAACGTCCACTAATGTTTTACTTGATTAATTCTCTTTTGTGTCTGGAGAGTTTTTTATGAGTAGGTTGGCCGTTTTTTTTGGTTTTATAGTAAATCGTCAATTGTATATCAGGACCCTTTCCTCCTTTTCAAGAGCCGTCGAAAAGAAGTTCGTGTAAAATAGTGTAATTGGGGGTACAAGTGTTGTGTTGGTTGACTCTTCTGAGGTTGCATGGCGTTTCACCTTTCTTTTTATGATGTCTTCAACAAAACCATTAGAGAAGCCATTGTTGACTAGGACCTGCCTTACCTGGGTCTACGTATGGAAATGTCAAGACCCACAAGCCTGGAAACCCACTTCGGCAACCTCAAGAGGGTTATTAAGGCCTATCAACCTCTGTTTGTAATTAAGACCCATCAACCTCTGGAGGGTTTTTGAGGTCTATTAACCTCTGAAGGGTTATTAAGTCCTATCAATCTCTGGAGGGTTATTAAGCCTATTACCCTCTGGAGGGTTGTTAAGGCCTATCAACCTTTGGAAAGTAATTAAGGCCTATCAACCTCTGAGCGTAATTAGGTCTATCAACCTCTGGAGGGTAATTAAGGCCTATCAACCTCTCTTGGGTTATTAAGGCCTATCAACCTCTCTAGGGCTATTAAGGCCACCACAATACTGACCAACCGACAAGTATACTCTAGTCCTGGACTCAAATATACTTTCAGTTTACAACTCGTCCTATCCAACAGTCCATCGTGTTTTAATGTATTAATCCTCTACGGCCAAAACCTGATGTACTGGACACCACAGCGGCTCCCTAAATTCACCGTGACGTCCCGTTTCTATTAGCGGGTCCTCAGGTAGGTTAGGTTCGGGCAATTTAGTTCATCATTTTAGTGACGTTGAGACAACTGGAGAGAGCAGGGTGAATATACAGACAGAAGCGCAGTATATTTTTCCGTGTATTCACCGTCGTTTTATCGGCATGTTGAAGATATAAATATTCATATATCACTATTACAATCAAGATTTAATTAAGATATATTACATTAATGAAACATACATGAATGTTTTACTTGATATATGCTTTAAGTAACTTTCACAATATTTACTATTTATGTAAACTAATAAACCTTCAAAACAGTTTTAAGCCAATATATTATTAACTGCGAAATTAAAGTTTCTATTTATTAAATATCAAATATGTTCAATATGAACTTATATTTTTATATTTGTTCATTATTTTATTTAACCGTAAAGAATTTATATTTTTATTTTGACCCTAATTAAATGTCCTAAGGGAGAGATAAATTGTTATATGTAGACTTAACAATAACATAGCAATCGAGAGTATACTAAATATAGTTTTTGATAGATGGAGTATTTATCATGTATACACATTTATAAAATGGATATACAAGAAGGAAATTAAAGGTTTATCGACCTATAAGATTGTTATCAAGGCTTATCACTCGCTGAATGGTTCTTTAGGCCTACCAACCCCTGGAGGGATGTAAAGACCTGTCAAGGTGTGAAGGGTTGTTGTAATGGACCAACAGCCTGTGGAGAGCTCTTTAAACTGTGCTAGTTTAATGACTAATTACCAAATATGGCTTAATTATTAACATTTAAAAAAAACATTTGATATCCATATGGATCTAATGAATGGAAACTGGTTTTATCAATTATATAAATTACTGCATAGCACAATTTAAAATCATTTTCGTTTAATATAGTATTAATATAATTTTGAATTCAAGATTAAAATATTTTTTTATATAAGTTTTGTATATTTCAGATGTAAATAATTCAGAAATATTTCTTTGAGCCTAATGTACTGTTTGAAGCAGGAGGTAAACTGTTGTACGTAAACAATTATATACCATATCAAGTGTGAGTGTACCAGGTATACCTCCCCTTGCCGATTGAAATATATACTGAACACTTTATACACGGGTATACTCTGTATATACAACAAGGTTAGTAAGGTCTATCAAGCTGTGGAGGGTTGCCAAGGTCTATCAACCTATGAAGGGTTATCAATCCCACTCAAGGACTTTGTGGCCAACCAACAAGAATAATTTATCCTTGAACATAGTTCCCGGAGTATAATAAACAATATATACACACTGAGAAGTGACAGACACGTGTCCATGTTAATTAAGGAAGCTAAATAAATTGAAATTTACTTCAATTAACACACACAAGATGAGAGCAGATTTAAGCTATTATATAATTGATTGTATACTTGATATCATTGCTGTCCATTAATATGTTGAATTTAAATTTACATAATATAAAATCTTAATTGGTTTTTGACGAATTTCAATAATTAATATTTTCTTGAGATTAATGTGCTGCCTTAAGCAACAAGTCACAACCAAAAGGCTAAACAATCCCTGGCTAACAAAGGGAATACTTAAATTCATTAATAAAAAACATGACCTCGAGAAGAAGAAGTATAGGTTAGGAACTGTCTCCAAAGAATTCTCAAAGAATTACTCATTATTGCTATCTAAGATAATTAGACGAGCCAAANGTACGGACCGAATCTCCAGGTCGAGTCTTAGAGCGGTCCAAGGGCAGCCCGACCCTCCTTGTCCCACCTGAATGCCTCGTCGTACACATCCAGTCGCCGCGGAGGTTGCGCTTCATGGACTTCACGTACGGGACAGAAGTGAAAAGCGCCCGACCCTCGGCGGGAAGTCGATCGAGGTAGATTGAAGCTAAGATGTCGAAGCCGTGCCCCCACTGCTCCAGCGTCAGAGGCGGCAAGTTCTTAGGGATAAACTGGGCCACCAGAGGGAGTGGCATGGCGTGACTCCGAGGGCCTGGCATCGCATTCGTAAGCCAGCAGCTCGCGCCAGTCGATGTACTTGTTTGCCCAGACTTTCTCTCTTAGGGCCAGTGGGATGTGCTCACCTAGCATGGTGACGGTGTTGCCACGCGTCCCCCAGAGCTGCCCTACCCAAGGACTAGGGTAGTAAGGAACGAGCTCTCTCGGTGGTACTCGCCGTTGGGGGACGTGCCGGAAGAGCTGTGTTGCCGCCCTGTCGTGTGGCTCCTCGCCCTTGACCGTGGGCGGCGCCAGGGGGGGGGGAGGCTGTGCGAGTAGGCCGGTTCGTGAGGGCGTCTGTGTTGTCGCTCCGCCAGGGTTCGAAATCTTCTGTCGTCTCGATTCGGAGGGGGGGGGGGGGCCTCCGAGCCTGAGCATGAGCGTCCGCAGCGTGCCCAGTCGGCGGCTGAAAGATGTGTGGGGTGGTCGGCCGCGTCCCCCGTGGCCATTCCTTTGGGCGTGCATCGTGGATGTGGTCGGCGTCCGAGTCAGAGCCTCCCGAAGAGGCGTCCGTGGAGGAGGCGATGCGGGCGGGTTTCACCCTTGCCCTAGGCGGTTGCGTCCTAGCACCCCTTCGTCGCTGCCCTCTTCTTGACGCTGCCCTTGTCCTCTTCTTCTCCGTGGGTGGGGTGGGCCGGCATCTCCGTACTGCGGATAGGGGAAAATTCAGTGGGCAGCCAGAGCAGGACAGGAAAGGAAACAAGGCTAGGCATGCAAACCAGGTAATAATATAGCCGTGTAAGCAAGCATGGCAGGAAAAAAAAAAAAAAAAAAAAAAAAAAAAAAAAAAAAAAAAAACGAAGTGTAACAGTAAAACGAAATAAGGACATAAGTAAACTTAACAAGATTATTGAATAGACAGAGCGAAAAGTAGGCAATAACCCAGAACCAGAGATAAGTAAATAAATAAATGTAAATAAATAAATATAAACTCGGGAAACTAAATTAATTTATAAATAAACCTTAATAGTTAATGAACTTTTAAAATAAACAAACATAATCAGACAATAATTAATAAAGAACTAAAAGATAAGAAAGTAAACTAAAATTAAAGCCAGGACATAAGAAACTAAATTAAAATGGACGAGGGCATAAGAAGTAAGTAGATTAAAATGTATGAACGGAATGATAAATAAACGCATAAGTGTGTAGCGAGCAGAAGTATAGGCAAAAGGAAATTAAATAAAGTAAATAAGTAAAAGTGTAACAGTAAAACGGGGTAAGGACATAGAAACTTAACCAAATAAGAGTAGACGGGAAAAGCGAAAAAAGTAGGCAATAGCACAGAACCAGAAAAAAGTAAAATAAAATAAAGTGTAAATAAAATAAAGTAAATAAACTCGGGAAATTAAAAAAATTTATAAAAAAAATTAATTAGTTAATGAACTTTTAAATAAACAAACATAATCAGACAATAATTAAAAAGAACTAAAAGATAAGAAAGTAAACTAAAATTAAAAGCCAGGACATAAACTAAAATTAAAATGACGAGACGAGGCATAAGAAGTAAGTAGATTAAAACGTATGAACGGAATGATAAATAAACGCATAAGTGTGTAGCGAGCAGAAGTATAGGCAAAAGGAAATTAAATAAATAAGTAAATAAGTAACGAAGTGTAACAGTAAAACGGGGTAAGGACATAGAAACTTAACCAATTAAGAGTAGACGGGAAAAGCGAAAAAAGTAGGCAATAGCACAGAACCAGAAATAAGTAAAATAAAATAAAGTGTAAATAAAATAAAGTAAATAAACTCGGGAAATTAAAATAAAATTATAAATAAACCTTAATTAGTTAAAACTTCAAAAAAACAAAACAAAAATAGACATTAATTAAGTAAAGAACTAAAATAAATGTAGTAAATAAACTAAAGTTAAAAGCCCGGACATAAGAAAACTAATAATAAATAAGGATAAGGGCATAAGAAGTAAATAGAATAAAATGTATAAAACGGAATGATAAATAAACGCAGAAGAGGGTAGCGGACGAGCAGAAATAAAGGCAAAAGTAAATTAAATAAAGGAAATGAATAACGAAGTGTAACAGTAAAAGGGAATAAGGACAAAGTAAACTTAACGAAAGTAAGAATAGACGGGGAAAACGAAAATTGTAGGCAAACACGGAACCAGAAAAAGAAATAAAATAAATAATGTGTAAATAAAATACAGTAAATAAACTCGGGAAACTAAAATAAACTTATAAATAAACCTTAATTAGTTAAAACTTCAAAATAAACATAAAATTAGACAAAAGTAATAAAGAACTAAAATAAATATAGTAACTAAACTAAATTAAAAGCCAGGACAAAGGAAACTAATAATAAAAAGGATAAGGGCATAAGAAGTAAGAGAATAAGAATGTAAAAACGGAATGAAAATAAATAAACGCATAAGTGGGGAGCGGACGAGCTGAAAGAAAGTAAAAAAAAAAAAATAAAGTAATAAGTAGCAAGGTGACAGCAAAACGGAATAAAGACATAAGTAAACTTAACAAAATTACTGAATAGCCGGGGAAACCGAAAATGAGGCATTAACACAGAACCGGAAATAAGTAAATAAACAATGTGACACAAATAAAGAAAATAAACTCGGGAAACTTAAATAAATTTAACTAAACCTTAACTAGTACAAACTTTAAATTAGGCAAAACATAATTAAACGAAATTAAGTAAAGAGCGAAAGATAAACATAGAATTAAAATTAAAAACCTGTACATAAGAAAACTAATAATAAAATAAGGATAAGGGCATAAGAAGCAAGTAGAATAATAAATGTACAATGGAAGGAATAAATAAAAGCAAAAGTGGGTAGCGGACGAGCAGAAATAAAGGCATAAGGAAATTAAATAAAGTAATTAAATAATGAAGAGTAACAGTAAACAGAAAAAGGACATAAGTAAACTTGACAAAATAATGAATAGGCGGAGAAAGCGAAAAGTGTAGGCATTAACACGGAACGAGAAATAAGAAAATAAAATAAATAATGCGTAAAATAGTAAATAA
>WNGS01167043.1:151946-166371 GCA_020271785.1 Procambarus virginalis | reverse complement strand
ATTAACATAATAGAGAGGGCAGCGTCTGTCGCTAGCAAGAATGGATCTGGATTACTAATCATGAGAGACATCAACCATGGGAAGATAGATTGGGAGAAGAGAGACCCACATGGAAGACCAGACATGAAGCCTAAGCTGCTGGACGTGGCAACAAGAAACTTTCTAAGCCAACACATCAAAGGACCAACAAGAATGAGAGGGAAAGACGAACCAGCCATGCTTGATCTGATATTTACCCTAAATGAGTGGGATATAAGGGAAGTTAAGTTGGAAGCACCGTGGGAATGAGTGATCACAGTGTATTGATCTTTAAGTAAATGGTAGAGCTAGGAATTATCTCCCCAAAAAAGAACTAGTAAACAAAAGGCTTGTGTACCGAACGGGAAATTATGAGGAGATTTAATGATTTAATGAAAGATTTAATTTATTCTAAGTTCCGTGTCCTGTATATCCAAAGGGATATACAGGACACGGAACTTAGAGCAAAGTCTGTACAAGACATGATGGACTATGTCACCCAGAAGTGTTCGGAGGCAGTAAACAGGTTTATCCCGGCCCAAAAGGAAAAATCCGTGAAGCAAAAGAAGATTCCGTGGTTTAATGAGGCATGTATGGAAGCAAAGGAAATGAACAAAAGGGCATGGAGGAACTTTCGAAATAACAGAACACCAGAAAGCAGAGAAAGATACCAGAGAACCAGGAATGAGTATATTAGTGCCAGAAGAGAAGCAGAGAAAAATATGAAAATGATATAGCAAGCAAAGCCAAGACCGAACCAAAGCTACTCCACAGTCACATCAGGAGGAAAACAACAGTGAAAGGATAGGTGATGAAACTTAGAACGGGTGAGAACAGGTATACAGAGAAAGACAAAGAGGTGTGTGAAGAACTCAAAAAGAGGATCCAGGAGGACTTCACAACAGAACTAGGTTAGGTCACTGCTCTATTAGAGGTGGCAATAAACCAGGCGGCCATTGATTGGCTCGAAATTACAAGAGATGAGGTCAAGAGACACTTGTTGGATCTGGATGTGAGAAAGGCTGTTGGTCCAAACACAATCTCCATGGGTGTTGAAAGAGTGTGCAGAAGCACTTTGTTTGCCACTCTCCATAGTGTATAGTAGGACACTGGAGACGGGTGAGCTACCAGAAATATGGAATACGGCTAATGTAGTCCAAATATACAAAATGGGTGACAGACCGGAGGCACTTAACTACAGGCCAGCGTCCTTAACTTGTATACCATGCAAGGCGATGGAAAAGATCGTGAGAAAAAACTTAGTAACACATCTGGAGAGAAGGGACTTCGTGACAACCCATCAACATGGGTTCAAGGTGGGTAAATCTTGCCTTACAGGCTTAATAGAATTCTACGATCAGGTGACAAAGATTAGATAAGAAAGAGAAGGATGGGCGGACTGCATTTTTTTGGACTGTCAGAAAGCCTTTTACACAGTACCCCATATAAGGTTGATGCATAAGCTGGAGAGACAGGCAGGAGTAACTGATAGGGCACTCCAGTGGATAAGGGAGTACCTAAGCAATAAAAAGCAAAGAGTTACAGTGAGGGGTGAGACCTCAGATTGGCGTCAAGTCACCAGTGGAGTATCACAGAGCTCTGTACTTGGACCTATCTTGTTTCTGATATACGTAAATGATCTCCCAGAAGGTAGAAACTCATTCCTCTCAATGTTTGCTGACGATGCCAAAATTATGAGAAGGATTAAGACAGAGGAGGACAACTTGAGGCTTCAAGAAGACCTGGACAAGCTGCAGGAATGGTCGAACAAATGGTTGTTAGAGTTTAACCCAAGCAAATGTAATGTAATGAAGATAGGTGTAGGGAGCAGGAGACCAGATACAAGGTATCATTTGGGAGATGAAATACTTCAAGAGTCAGAGAGAAAGAAAGACCTGGGGGTTGATATCATGCCAGACCTGTCCCCTGAAGCTCATATCAAGAGGATAACATCGGTGGCACATGCCAGGTTGGCCAACATAAGAACGGCCTTTAGAAACTTGTGTAAGGAATCTTTCAGAACATTATATACTACATATGTCAGACCAATCCTGGAGTACGTGGCTCCAGCATGGAGTCCATATCTAGTCAAGCATAAGACTAAACTGGAAAAGATTCAAAGGTTTGCCACCAGACTAGTACCCGAACTGAGGGGTATGAGTGACGAGGAGAGACTACGGGAATTAAACCTCCCGTCACTGGGAGACAGAAGAGTTAGAGGGGATATGATCACCACATACAAGATTCTCAGAGGAATTGATAGGGTAGATAAAGACAGACTTTTTAACACAAGGGGAACATGCACTAGGGGACACAGGTGGAAACTGAGTGCCCAAATGAGCCATAGAGACGTTAGAAAGAATTTTTTCAGTGTCAGAGTAGTAGACAAATGGAATGCATTAGGAAGTGATGTGGTGGAGGCTGACTCCATACACAGCTTCAAGTGTATATATGATAGAGCCCAGTAGGTTCAGGAATCTGTACATAGTTGATTGACTGTTGAGAGGCGGGACCAAATAGCCAGATCCCAACCCCCGCAAGCACAACTAGGTAACTAGGCAAGTAAGTACACACACACACACACACACACACACACACACACACACACACACACACACACACACACACACACACACACCACACACACACACACACACACAGGCTGAGACAAAGACAAGGCTGATAAAGACAGGCTGTTTAACACAAGGGGCACACGCACTAGGGGACACAGGTGGAAACTGAGTGCCCAAATGAGCCACAGAGATATTAGAAAGAACTTTTTTAGTGTCAGAGTGGTTGACAAATGGAATGCATTAGGAAGTGATGTGGTGGAGGCTGACTCCATACACAGCTTCAAGTGTAGATATGATAGAGCCCAATAGGCTAAGGAAACTGTACACCTGTTGATTGACGGTTGAGAGGCGGGACCAAAGAGCCAGAGCTCAACCCCCGCAAGCACAACTAGGTGAGTACAACTAGGTGAGTACACACTCATTGGATTGGAGAACTGGAATTGGAAACAAACACGGCAGGGAGCAGACGTAACACAGAGAGAGGAGGAGGACAAGATGTCTCGCTTGAGGAGGCACTCTTTCAAATGTTGAGAGAAATCAGGGTGGAACTACAAGGTAAGGGGGGAAAAGGTAGCCAACCTGCAGTATGAACTGACTGAAGCAAGAGAGGAGATTAAAAGCCTGAAAGAGAATCCCCAATATCAGACACGATCCAGCCCTTAGGAAGATGGAAATGTCTCTATAGAAGGGACTTCTCCAATACAGCCTTCATTTGCAGACATACTTAGAAGGACCCTGGAAGTTGTCTCCGTAGTACAGGAAATTGCCATAAAAGTTGCTACTTCTCATGAAGCAGAAAGATGCACTATCCGCCTGATAGAGAGGAAAAGAGCAGTAGTCATAGTAGGCATTAGGGAGCAAATAGGGGCCACTCCAAGGGTGAGGAGAGATATGGACAAAACCACAGTCAAAGAGATCCTTGAAGGGGGTACAGATGGAGGAGGAAGAACTGAGTATAGAAAATGTTTTCAGGCTTGGCCGGTACAACAAAGACAAAGATCGATTGATAAAAGTGGTTTTCAAAAGCAAGGACACAAAAGAGGAAATTTTAGCAAAGAAGAGCAGCCTACTCAATGTACTGAAGTTCAAAAAGGTATTCCTGCAGAGGGATATGACCAGGGAGGAGAGCCGGAAGGCAGCAGCAGCAAGGAAGGAGCGCAAGGAGAGGAAAAGAAATCAAGGGAACCACAACCCAGAACCCTACGATCCCAGAAGGGAGTGGGGAACCCTCCACAGGCAATTTAACAGCCCCAGTGGGAGGAAGATCACACTTATCTCCCACCCAATAGAAGCACTTCCTGCTCCAGCCCCTACACTCCTCCACCACCCTAAGTCCTCTCTTCTCCCCTATATCCTCCCTCCTCCCCCCACCCCCCTATGCCCTCTCGTCTCCCACACCCCCCAAGCCTTCTTTCCTTCCCCTCTCCCCCATGCCCTCCTTTCTCCCCCACTCCCCCAAGCCCTCCTTTCTTCCCCCTCTTAAAGCCCTCCCTCCACCATATTCCCCCCAAACCCTCTTCTTCCCCCCATCCCCTCAAGCCCTCCCTTCTCCCCCCCCCACCCCTCAAAGCCCTCACTTCGCCGCTACCCCTCTCCAAACCAGATCCTCCCAGCCCCCCCCCACAACCCAGGTCCCCCTCACTCTCAGCTCCCCTCACGACTCAGGGCCCCCCTTCCCCCCTCCCCATCCCAGACCCTCCATGTTTACCTACTCCAGTGGAATCAACAGAAGCTGTGGATAGACAGAAAGGGTCAGCTTTTAGGTGATGTACACAAACATAGATGGGATTACAAGCAAAGTGAGTGAACTTAGGGAAAGAGCACAAGAAGTAAACCCAGATGTAATTGGAATCACGGAAACATAACTCTCAGGAATCATAACAAATGCGGTGTTCCCTAGGATTACACTGTAATAAGGAAAGAGAGGGAGGGGTAGGGGAGGAGGTAGAGTGGCCCTACTCATGAGAAAGGAATGGAGTTTCAAGGAGATGGTTATCCCAGGCTGTGAAGAGTTTAGAGACTACATAACAGCCACCATGACGATGGGAGGACCTAGAGTAGTAGTAGCAGTGATATATAACCCTCCACCAAATGACAGAAGACCCAGGCAAGAGTATGATAGAAACAACATGGCAGTTAATAACATAATTAAGAGGGCAGTCTCTGCTCCCTGTAGAAATCGATCCCATCTGCTCATTATGGGTGACTTCAATCACGGAAGGATAGACTGGGAGAACAAGGAACTGCACGGAGGAGAGGATACATGGAGAGCCAAACTAGTGGAGGTGGTGACAAGAAACTTTCTAAGCCAACATGTCGGGGAACGCACTAGGATGAGGGGGAAACGATAAACCAGTGAGACTCGACCTAGTCTTCACTCTGAATGACTCCGACATAAGGGAAATTGACTTCGAGGCCCCAGTAGGAATGATCGCTCACAGTGTACTTACGTTTGAGTATCTGGTCGAAGAAGGGCTAAAGTACTCGAGAAAGGGAACTGAAAGCAAAAGTCTTGCATTCTGTAAGGGAAATTACGAGGAGATAAGAAAATTCCTAACGGAAATAACATGGGAATCAGAGCTAAGGGGAAAGACGGCCTAAGAAATGATGGAATACATCACGCAGAAGTGCAAGGAGGCAGCAGAAAAGTTTATCCCGGCCAAAAAAGAAAAATAATGAAATGCAGATGAGAAATCCATGATATAATCAGAGATGTAAGCTAGCTAAACAACAAAGTAAAAGAGCATGGAGAAACTATAGATATAAGAAGACACTTGAGAGCAGAGAAGGTTACCAGAGAGCCAGGAATGAATACGTCAGGGTGAGGAGAGAGGCAGAAGAGCAATATGAAAACGACATAGCGAGCAAGGCTAAGACAAAACCCAAATTGCTGCACAGCCACATCACGAGAGACAGCAGTGAAGGAACAGGTAATGAAACGAAGATAGGGGCAGACATATTCACTACAAACGACAAAGAATTGTGCGAGGAACTCAATATGAAATTACAGGAAATCTACACATTAGAGCAAGAAGTTCCAGAGATAAGAGAAGGAATAATTAACCAGGCATCACTAGAGGAATTTGAGATTACCAGTGGAGATGTAAGGAAGCTTTTGCTAGAGGTGGATGTTACAAAGGCTATAAGCCCGGATGGAATATCACCATGGATACTAAAAGAAGGAGCAGAAGCACTGTGCCTGCCACTCTCCATGGTGTATAACAAATCACTGGTAACATGTGAACTGCCAGAAATTTGGAAGGCGGCAAACGTAGTCCCGATATACAAGAAGGGGGGATAGATAGGAGGCACTGAACTACAGGCCAGTGTCCCTAACTTGCATACCATGCAAGCTAATGGAGAAAATTGTGCGAAAAAAGCTAGTCGAACACCTGGAGCAAAGGAACTTTGTGTCACCACACCAACATGGTTTCAGGGATGGCAAGTCATGCCTCACAAGGATTAATTGAATTCTACAATCAGGCAACAAGAATCAGACAAGAAAGAGAGGGGTTGGCAGACTGCATATTTTTGGATTGCCAGAAAGACTTTAACACAGTGCCACACCAGAGACTAGTGCGAAAGCTGGAGATGCAGGCATGAGTGAAAGGGAAGGTACTCCATTGGATTAGGGAGTACCTAAGTAACAGAAGGTGTTACGAATCTTACAAGGATTCTAACATTACTCTTGATGTTTATATATTTTATTGTCTTGTTTTATAATTAGTAGAAGGTATCCAGTTGTATGATTATAGAATATTGTATGTTATATATTGTAGCATGCTGTAGTGTGCCTGAGTTGCATTATATTGTATGAGGCTTTTTGCAAGTTAATTCCTGTTGGTTTCTCCGTGTGGGGGGATGACCATATTTGGATGTGGCCAGTGTGGGAACTTGATGTCAAGCGAGTGTTTATAGTTCAACCTTGAATAATTCTTATTATTGTTTGCCAGTAAATTATATTGAGTAATGTAACAATATTATATACTCTTAAGATTATTAATGATTTGAATATTAGTACTACATTTTGTTAGTAGAATTTTCACAATAGTTTATGTGGATGCTTAGTTGATGTTTGTGATAGGACGCCTGCCCTGGGAACAGACGCTTTGTCAGAAGCGTGGCAGCGTTGATCGGGAGGAGACATGTTTTTAAGTTAAGTCAGTGGTTATTGTTATTTTAGCTAATACTCGGTTAATTCTCTGGGTAGATGGTTGTGTAATTATCCCATTTATTAATTCATATGCTGGTGATTATGGTCATTTGCTCAATAAGGATTTTTATTTATATTATTGCATGCTAAAGAATATTTCTGGCTATTATCTTTACCATTTAATTGTTATGTTTGTCATTCTTAGCGTAGTTACATTGTTTTCCCAATTTATGCAGTGTTTCCTTTCACCCCCTAGACACCTGTTGGCAAGGCCGATTTAATATACTTTGATCACTGCGGGAAAAGAACCGTACTAAGTCTCAAGGGTTGTAACAGAAGGCAGCGAGTCACTGTGCGGGGTGAGGTCTCAGATTGGCGAGACGTCACCAGTGGGGTCCCGCAGGGTTCAGTCCTTGGACCCATACTGTTTTTTATATATGTAAATGATCTTCCAGATGGTATAGAATCATTCCTCTCAATGTTTGCTGATGATGCAAAAATTATGAGGAGGATTAAGACGGAGGAAGACAGTATGAGACTACAAGATGACCTAGATAGACTGCATGAATGGTCCAATAAATGGCTACTAAAGTTAAACCCGAGTAAATGTAAGGTAATGAAACTAAGCAGTGGAAACAGGATGCCACCCACAGGATATAGAATGGGAGATGAAGTCATTCATGAAACGGACAGAGAGAAGGATCTAGGAGTTGATATCACACCAACCCTGTCTCCTGAAGCCCACATCAAAAGAATAACATCTGCGGCGTATGCGAGGCTCGCTAATATCAGAACTGCTTTCAGGAACCTGTGCAAGGCGTCATTCAGAACCTTGTATACCACATATGTAAGACCAATCCTGGAGTATGCGGCCCCAGCATGGAGCCCGTACCTGGTCAAACACAAGGCGAAGCTTGAAAAAGTTCAGAGATATGCCACTAGGCTAGTCACAGAACTAAGAGGCATGAGTTACGAAGAAAAACTGCGAGAAATGTACCTCACGACACTAGAAGACAGAAGAGTAAGGGGAGACATGATCACTACCTACAAAATTCTCAGAGGAATTGACAGGGTAGATAAACTGTTTAACACGGGTGGTACGCGAACAAGGGGACACAAGTGGAAACTGAGTACCCAAATGAACCACAGGGACGTTAGAAAGAACTTTTTCAGAGTCAGAGTATCAGATGGAATACAATTGGTAGTGATAAGGTGGAGGCTGACTCCATACACAGTTTCAAATGTAGATATGATAGAGCCCAGTAGGCTCAGGAATCTGTACATCAGTTGATTGACAGTTGAGAGGCGGGACCAAAGAGCCAGAGTTCAACCCCTGCAAGCAGAATTAGGTGAGTACACACACACAGGCTAAAAAAGGTAAAACATGCACACAATCTCTGGATGATAATAATAATTCATTCGTCTCTCACAGGACATAGACTACGTGATGTGGACCGGGGACGTGGTGCCACACAACGTCTGGTCCACCACAAAGGAGTTCAACCTGCAGCTGGTGAGGGAAACAAACCAGATGATCCAAGATTTCTTTCCCAGTATTCCTGTGTTCCCGGTTGTCGGCAACCACGAGATGAGCCCCCTCGATCAGTGAGTTTCATCTGCACACCTGTTTATTTTGAAGCCTTCCTCTACCAGGGAGTTTCTTTTGCACTCCCGTTTATTTTGTTCGTTGTGAAGCGCCTTCCTCGACCAGTGAGTTCCTTCTTTAGACCTACTTATTATGTTCGCCGTGAAGCCTGTCATCGGACATACAGCTATTAGCACTGAGGAGACTAATTAAGGAATGTTTTATATAATAGTATATTTCAACACGAAGGCAATATACAGTTCACTACCCTGCACTAAACTGACACATCACAGTAAATCTACATTTCCATTATTTGAAGAAAACAATTTACGTTTTCAGTTTTCTGGTTCCATTGTTTGGTTGACATCTATTGCTTATCATATTTTAAGAGTATCTAAATTTTCAGCATGACATTTATATTCAACAGATTAACAGAGGATCCAATAGTAAAAGGTATAATAATTGAATATAACCTTTGATGATAGTAAATATTTACCATACATCTTATCAATATTTCTCTCGCAATTCCTGGTTGGAGCTAACCCGGCAATGATTGATTGATTGATAAAGATTAAGCCACCCAGGAGGTGGCACGGGCATGAATAGCCCGTAAGTGGTAAATTTTTTTTTCTCCGTAATTCTTTTCATTATTCTGAGATTGCATTTAATCATCGAGCTGTTATCGCGGGGGAGGATACTGCTTCACAGTCTTTATGAGGGCGTCCAGCTGCTGGACACCTTTGTTGACCAGGAGAGTGGCTCTGTTGATGGCTTCAGGGTGGCCACAGCAAGATTCAGGAACTCTTAAAGCTCTTCTAAGGTCGTTGGTTGCTTCACATTCTAGAAGATAGTGAAGTAATGGCTTTTCTGTGACAGTTTGGCAGAAGATGCACTCTCTCTGTCGGGGTTCACCAATCTCCCAGTTGCATCTGTAACCTAGACGTAGTCTATATAACCTAACTGCTATTTCCCTGTGGATTCCTTTTGGGATATTTAACCTTTCTAATTTAGTTGCCTGAAGATACCATGTTGCAGAGGGCGAGCCTTCAGCTATTCTCTGGTGTAGGTAGGCTTTGTTGAGGTGTGAGAGTTTTTTGGTGATGATGTTTTTAATGTTCTCTAGGCTGGGTTGAATTGTTTTATCTATCACTGGATGACGAGTTGCCAGTTTAGCAATTTCATCAGCTTTCTCATTTAATGGGATTCCAATATGGGATGGGATCCAGTTCAAGGTTATGTTGAGTCCTTTGCCTTTAGCGACTGCTCCAAGATACAAAATGGTGGTAATTATTTCCACGTTATCTTTCCACTGTTTTTGTCCTAGTATTTGAAGTGCAGCTTTTGAGTCTGTGTGTATGATGGCATTTTGAGTGTTTTGTGCAATCACATATGCGAATGCCTGTTGTATGGCAAACAGCTCAGTTTGGGTTGATGATACTAGTCCTCCCAGTCTCCAATATGCCTGTATGCTGGCCGTGCAAAGAGCAGCGCCAGCACTTTCATATTCTGTGTCCACCATCCGTCTGTGAAGATGTGGGTGGCTCCTGCTACTGCTATGCTATACATTTGCTCTTCTATTATGCGCCTTAGGATTGTCGGATCATAGGCAGCCTTTTTCATTGGGAGACTTTCTATTACTATTTTGAAAGTAGGCTCTTCCCACGGTGCAGCAGGAGTGTAATTTGGGTGTGGATGATCACCCTCTCTGTCGAGAATCATGCTTTTTAAATGTAGTCTGTTTAGGACTTTTCCTGCTCTTGCAGCCCAAGAGTTTCCATTGTTTTGCCCTAGTCCAACCACCAAGGCCTGCCGTACTGGGATTGGATCAGAAGAAATAATTATCTTACTAATAATTGTAGCTGTCCTTTGAGATATTCTTTCCTGTAGAGAGGGCAAACCCGTCTCCAGTCTAAGTGTTTCAAGCTTGGTCCACATGGGGGCTCCCAGTGCGGCTCTCATAGCATTGTTCTGGGCAACTTCAAGCTTTTTCCACTGTTGGTGTGATAGATTTGTGAGTGCAGGTGCTGCATAATCGGTCACTGATCTGACTGCCTGTACATAGTATGTGCGAAGGACTTGCAGATTGGCTCCTCCAGAGAGGGAGGTTAGCGACCTGAGGATTGCCGTCCTGGCCGCAGTTCGCTCTCTCAAGTAAGTGACCTCAGCATTAAAATTCATGTGTGTGTCCAGGATTATTCCTAGGTACTGATAGGTGTCCACCCATTCGATTGGTTGACCCTGTACTGTGAGTTGGATATTGGGCTTCGCTATTTTTATGGGCATGGCTTTTGACTTTGAGGGGTTGAGTTTGATCCCAATCTGTTTTGCCTCTTTACTGATGCAGTCTAAGCATTTGGGTGCAAGGCGCGCCGCATCCCTTCCTTTTATGATGATGACAAAGTCGTCCGCGTAGTTTAGCAGCCTACAGTGATGTGGAAGTTTCAACCTCATTATTCTTTCCATTAAACAGTTGAAGAGAAGAGGGCTGAGAATACCTCCTTGCGGTGTACCATTTTCATGTCTTTTGTACTCAGAAACTGTGCCATGAATTTTTACTCTTGCTTCTCTGTTTATGAGACAGTTTTTGATCCAGGAGAGCAGGTTGCCTCTGACCTCTTTGTCAATGAGGCAGCAGAGAATAGCAGGGCGCTAGCCAGTTCAAAGGCTTTTTCGAGGTCCAGGAATATCAGCATTCCTGGTCTGTCATTCAAGTGGGCTAACAGAGTTGTAATACATTCCACTGTGCCAACCCCTTTTCTATAGGCATACATATCATGGTGCAGTCTAGGCATTTTCCACTCCAGTCTGTTGAGTGCCATTCTGTCAGCCGTCTTGGCTGCACAGCTTTGGAGAGAAATGGGCCTGGGATTATCTGGATCTTTAGGTTCACCAGTTCTAGTTCACCCAGTGAGCCAACTCCACGCTGACTTTGTCTCCAGTAGCACAGAGCATCACCTTCACTCACCAGACCACTCCACAAGTGATCATTTGAATTTCATTATGGAATTCCAATTGAGTTATAATCGATCCAGCAATGCTGCTCAGTGCATAAAACGACCATCTATACTGGATACAAGCTCTGAAAGTGACGGCGAGTGGCATCACGTGAGTAAGGCTAACAGGACAAGCCACTCCATGACGACCCATCGCCCTATAAACACTCCAGCTTCCCCAGCTCTTCCAGCTCCTCTGGATACAAGTTCTGTAAGTGACGGCGAGTGGCATCACGTGAATAAGGCTAACAGGACTAGCCACTCCATGACGACCCATCGCCCTATAATCACTCCAGCTTCTCCAGCTCTTCCAGCAGCTCAGACTAAATCTCCACTGCCAATCTTCAAAGTGCAGCACACCGAAGGTAAGTCTTCCTATGCCACTGTAGTAGACCTCGAAAAAGAGTACCCCCAGCTCCAGATCAGAGCAAAACCTAATCTCAGAGGTGAATACATTCTAAGACCTAAAGACGAGTCGGCCGCTACGATTCTGAAAAATTACACAAAATGTGAGGAACTGAAACCTGAGGATAAAATACGTAAAATCATTGTCCTCCACTATCCCTTGCATATGGCCCTTGACCATCTCGAAAAGCTGAACTATGTGGTGTCAGCAGAGAGATGCCAGGTAAGAACCACAAAACAGGAAACCCGACAAGTTCTTCTCACAGTTAGAGGACGGATACCGGAGAAACTTGACCTTGGAATCTGGGGCGTATTCCAACACAGGCCTTACACCCCAGAGCCCCTAAGATGCTTCAGATGTCAGAGATTTGGACATCACAAAGATGGCTGCCAACGCCCAGTGAGGTGCGGAGTCTGCAGCTAGCCCCATGACACAAAAATATGCATTGATAGACACAAGGCAAACCACCCAGTTCAGGCAAAGTGCCCAAATTGCTCCAAGGAACATCACGCCTGGAACTTGAAATGCCCTGAAAGGCTCAAAAGGCTTCATACAAACCCCACCACGCCTACAGCAGAGCCGAAGCCCCCACCAAAACTAATACCAGCTCCCCTGCCCACTAAAACCGCGTGGAGTCTACCCATTCAGAAAGAGGGGGCACACGGCCCTTCACCATCCGCCATGGTGAAGGGTGTGAAGACCCCCGTACAGGAAAAAAAGAAAGCTGGAGGACACAAGAATCATGTTCAAAGCAGTCGCCCTCCCATTTCATCCAGTAAGCACACTGGGGCCATTAGGAAAAACAATCCTAGTGTCAAAGTTACCACTGAGCAGGGTCTAAAAGCTACTAGGCCCCAAACCTGCACAGCTTTAAATAGTGCTCCCACAGAAATAGACGCTCTCTGGCCAATGCTCAAAACTCTGGTCACCGAGTTGATCGAAAGTCTGCTGTCATCACATGGAATCAAGCAAACCACAGAGACTCGGAAGACAATTGAGCACAAACTCAAGAGATTCGAAAATGTAATATCTTCACCTTCAAGACAGCAGGGCAGGAGACACCCCTCTAAAAAAACAGATAGCGTCTAGATCGTCGGAAAGCGACATTGATGAGTCAATTTCAGGTCCACTAAGAACCTATACACCAATTGCAACTTCCATGGCGTGTTCATCAGACTCCATGGATACCACGGAATTATCAGCAAATTCCAAGAACATAGAGGTCTAAAGATCCTGCAATGGAATGTGCAAGGACTGCGCACTAAAATGCAACACTTGCAATGCATAGCAGTAACCAAGGGCATAGACATCCTGATACTACAGGAGAGCTTGCTTCGAGCAGGATTAGAACCTAAAATCTCAGGCTATCGAGGCTTCTTCCTTCCATGGATCAATGGGCAATCCAGGGGATGTGCAATCTATGTAAAATGTGACCTGATCTCCAAGTCCATAACCAGCCCACCTGATTGTGGAGCAGGGACAGAGGTAATGGGAGTAACCATTGAGCTAAGACACGACACACTTGAGATGTTTAATGTGTACAGGTCTCCACATGCCGAAATGGATCTCTCTGTGTTATTTGGAAACGGGACAACAACAAACACAATCATTTGTGGAGATTTTAATGCCCATCATCGATTGGTACTGGGCTCGAACACAACAAACGAAGCCGGCATTCACATTGCACACCTATTAGACCAGCTTCCAGAAATACAAATCCTAAACAAGAATGAACCTACCCACATCCAAGGAGGCAGATTAGACCTAACCTTCGTTTCAGCCTCCCTAAGAGATGTAGCGACATGGTCAGTTGAGCCCACACTCACAAGCGACCACTATGGGGTCCAAATTGATCTTACGTTAGACCTACCCACTCCACCTCCGCCTCCATCTGAAGCCTGGAACTTTGCTTTAGCAAACTGGGACCGATTTCAAAACCTCATTTCAGAGTGGCATAGAAACTATGATCTTCCCGGAGACATTAATCAGGCAGAACAAGAATTTGTCAAAGCGATTCAAAGTGCAGCCAACCACTCAATCCCACTGAAAAAACAGTCCACCGGACACCATAAAGATCATTGGTACTATTGCGAACGTGTCAAAGAACTCAACCATAGACTCAACAGAACAAGAAAGCTATACAAAAAGCATCCGAGTGACCGCAACAGGTCCTTACTTTGTGAGGTCAAGGAACATGTACATCGAGAGACCAGACTAATAAAAGAACAAAAGTGGCTGGAATGGTGTTCACACCTGAATGAACACACCTCTCTTGGAGAGATGTGGCAGCAAATCCACCGGGCCAAAGGGAATAAAACACCTAAAGCCCCACACCCCAAGGATCCTCTACAGGAAGCCGAAGTACTGGCAACCAGGTTTGCAGAGAGAGCAGCCAGCAATCAACTTCCAGATGTATTAGCAGTACAGACAGGACTAGAGGAAGAAAGGTGGCACAGAATCCTTACAGCATGTGAAGAAGTCTCTGACACTAATGCCCCCTTCACACTGGATGAGCTCAATCGGGCTAAGAAAAACTCCAAGGATACATCCCCTGGAGCTGACAAAATAACCTATAAAATGATTAGAAACCTCGGCCCAGAGGGAGACGCTGCATACCTAAGGTTAATTAATTTAGCCTGGACTTCTCAAACTAGACCTTCAGCTTGGAATAGAGCAGACATAGTACCGATCCCAAAA
>WNGS01167043.1:115961-126158 GCA_020271785.1 Procambarus virginalis | reverse complement strand
AGAGAGAGAGTGAGCTGTGTGTGCCTTGGGATGGGGGTTGGAGAGAGTGAGGTAAGGTCAGCTTACGGCAGGGAGATGAGGGAGGATTATGGGAGGTGTGTTTTGCCGGTGTTGGGTCACAAATGTGTGGTGATAGGGCCGCGTGTGTGTGGGGTGTGGGGTGCGTGTGCGCGTGCGTGCGTGAGTTGTCCCTAGTTCCCATAAGCGGAACTTCTACCCAATGAGCCACGCTGAGATTTTAATGATATATAATATCCTGAACAAGATTTGATACTATTTTACCTCAGCACTGTACACTGCTTATTACTTGACCAGAAAGCGGGTACCTACCAGATTGTTTCTTCCTCCTCGCCCTCCTCCTCCTCCTTCATCCTCGTTCTCCTCCTCTTCCTCCTCCTTGCTCCTCGCCCTCCTCCTCCTTCCTCCTCGCCCTCATTCCTCCTGTCCCTACACCTCCTCCTCCTCCTCCCTCCTCCTCGCCCTCCTCTCCTCAACGTCCGCTTTAAACTTCCTCCTCTGCCTCATCCTCCTTCCTCCTCTGCCGACCTCTCCTTCCTCCTCGATCTCCTCCTCCTTCCTCCTCGACCTCATCCTCTTACCTGGAATTCTTCCTCCTTCCTTCTCGACCTCTTCCTAAGAATATGAATAAAAATGATGAATTAACCTTTAATATGACCCTGTTTCATTTTACTAAATGTAGAAATGTACTTTTATAAAAACTGCAATAAAAATCTACGTTTATGAAACATTTAAGGTTGCCACAAGGTTTCAAATTTTTTTTAAGCCAACGTTTCGTGCAATACGTTTTAGAAACTTATTTACATCCACATAAAATTTCGCATCTATTGCGTGAAAACAAACGTTGCCCATACTTTCCAACACTTTCCAGATACGTTGTGGCAACCTAAAATTGTTTCCTGGGTATGGGGTCGGCCCTTTGATTGGGTCGGCACTGTGCTTGGGATGCCACTGTGCATCGGCCGAAACTGTGCTTGATTCGATCTAGTGCTTGTGTTGACCCTTTGCTTAGGTCATCACTGTGCTTGGGTTAAAGCTGTGCTTGAGTCGACACGGTGCTTCGGTTGACACTTTGTTTAGGTCGACACTGTGCTTGGGTAGACCCATACTTTGGGTTGACACTTTGCTTGGCTCAACACAGTGCTTGGGTCGACACCGTGCTTGGGTAGACCCTGTTCATTAGACGTCCCTGTGCTTGGGTCGACACTGTTCTTGGGTTGACCTTGTTCTTGGGATGACACTTTGCGTGGGTCAACACTGTGCTTCGGTCGACACTGTGCTTGCCATGAAACTATGCTTGGGTCGACCCTATGCATGGGTCGTCACTGTGCTTGGGTAAACACTTTGCCTGGGTCGATACTGTGTTTATATCTACACTGTTTTTGGGTCTTCACTGTATTATGGTTGAAACAGGGCTTGGGTCTACGTTGTGTTAAAGTCAACACTGTGTTTGGGTCGACACTGTGCTTGGATCTACACTGTGCTTAGGTCTACACTGTGTTTGGATCGACATTGTGCTTAGGTCTATCAAGTGCTGCACTGTCTTGGGTCTAGAATGTGCTTGAGTTGACACTGTGGTTGGGTCGATACTGTGCATGGGTTGACACTGTGCTTGGGTCGACCCTGTGCTTGGGTTGACGCTATGCTTGTGTCGACACTATGCATTGGTCGACACTGTGCTTTGGTCTACATTGACCATTGGTCAACACTGTTTGAGTCTACAATGAGCATGAGTCGACACTATGCATGGGTCGACCCAGTGCTTGTTTTGACACTTTGCTTGGGCCAACAATGTGCTTGTGTCGACATTGTGTTTGCATTTCAACTGTACTTTTGTAGACACTTTACTTGGGTCGACTCTGCGATTGGGTCGACACTCTGCTTTGATCGACACTTTGCTTCGGTTGACACATTGCTTGGTACAATACTGTGCTTGGGTCGATCCTGTGCTTGGGTTGACAGTGTGATTGGGTTGATACTGTTCCTGAGGTCGACACTGCTCTTGGGTCGACACTGTGGTTGGGTTGACACTGAATTTAGGTTGACACTGTGCTCGGGTTGAAATTCAGCTTGGGTCGACTCTGCTTTGGTCAACACTCTACTTGGGTTGACCCGGTCTTTGGGTTGAAACTTTGCTTGGGTCAACACTGTGCTTGGGTCGTCACTGTACTTGACTTGAAACTGAGATTGAGTCGATCCTTTTCGTTGGACGTCCCTGTGCTTGGTCATCACTGTGTTTGGGTCGACCCTGTGCTTCGGTCGACTCTGTGCTTGCCATTAAACTGTGCTTGTGTCGACCCTATGCGTGGGTCGTCCCCTGTGCTTGGGACAACACTTTCCTTGGGTCGACACTGAGTACAAATCGGCACTGAGCACAAGTCGAAACTGTGTTTAGATCTACACTGCATTTGGGTCTTTACTGTGTTATGGTCGAAACTGGGCTTGGGTCTACGCTGTGTTTAACTCAACACGTGTTTGGGTCAACACTGTGCTTGGTTCTACACTGTGCTTAGGTCAATACTGTGTTTGGATCGACATAGTGACTGGGTCTAACAAGTGCTTGGGTCTACATTCTGCTTGCGTCGGTACTGTGCTTGGGTTGACACTGTGTTTGTATCGACATTGTGCTTGGGTTGGCACTGTGCTTGTGTTGACACTGTGGTTAGGTCGATACTGTGCATGGGTTGACACTGTGCTTGGATCGGCCCTGTGCTTGGGTTGACACTGTGCTTGGGTTAACATGGAGTTTGGGTTGACATGGAGCTTGGGTCGACACTATGCATCAGTCGACACTGTGTTTTGGTCTACAATGACCATTGGTCAACACTGTGCATGGTCTACAATGAGCATGGGTCGACCCAGTGCTTGTTTCGACACTTTGCTTGGGCCAGCACTGTGTTTGTGTCGACTCTGTCTTTGCGTTCACACTGTACTTTTGTAGACACTTTACTTGGGTCGACTCTGCGAGTGGGTCGACCCTCTGATTGGGTTGACACTCTGCTTTGATCGACACTTGGCTTCGGTTAACATTTGCTTGGTTCGATACTGTGCATGGGTCGATCCTGTGCTTGGGTTGACAGTGTGATTGGATTGATACTGATCCTGGGGTCAACACTGTGCTTGGGTCGACACTGTGGTTCGGTTGACACTGAATTTAGGTTGACACTATGCTCGGGTTGACACTATGCTCGGGTTGACACTCAGCTTGAGTAATCACTGTGCCTGGGTCGATACTGTTCGTGGGTCTTCCCTGCGCTTAGGTCGTCACTATGCTTGGGTCGATGTTGTACTTGAGTCGACCAAGTATTTGGGTTGACATTTTGTTTGGATCAACACTGTTCTTGGGTCGACACTGTGCTTGCCTTGAAACTGTGCTTGGGTCTCCCCTGTTCGTTGGACGTCCCTGTGCTTGGGTCGACCCTGTTTGTTGGATGTTCCTGTGTTTGGGTCGACACTTTACTTGTGTCGACATTGATCACGAATCGACACTATGATTAGATCTACACTGTCTTTCGGTCTAAACTGTTTGCGTCGATACTGTGCTTGGGTCGACACTGTCTTGGGTCTGCACTGTTTTTTAATGTACTCAGTGTTTGGGTCGACACAGTGCTTGGATCGACACTTTGCTCTTCTTGACATGGTGCTTGGGTCGTCACTTTCGTTACTTAAACCCGGTGCTTGAGTTGGCATTGCGTTTGTGTTAACACTGTAGTTGGGTTGACACTGAGGTTGGGTCGACTCTGCATGTGTCAACACTTTGCTTTGGTCGACACTGTGCTTGGGTCGATACTGTGCTCTGGATGACACTGTGCATGGGCTACACTGTGCTTGAGTCGACCCAGTGGTTGTGCTGACCCTTTTCTTAGGTCGTCAATGTGCTTGGGTCGACACTGTGGTTGAGTCGTACCCAGTGCTTGGGTTGACACATTGTTTGGGTCGACAATATGCTTGGGTCGACATTGTGCTAGGGTTGACCCTGTCTTTGGGTTGACACTTTGCTTGGGTCAACACTGCTTCGTTCGACACTGTGCTTGCCGTGAAACTGTGCTTGGGTCGACAATTTGCGTTAGACGTCCCTGTGCTTGGGTAGACACTTTGCTTGGGTCGATACTGAGCACGAGTCAACACTATGATTAGATCTACACATTCTTTTGGTCATTATTGTTTGGATCGATACTGTGCTTGAGTCGACACTGTTTTTGGATCTTCAGTGTGTTATGTTCGAAACTGTGCTTGGGTCTACACTGTGTTTGAGTCAACACTCTGTTTTGTTCGACACTCTGCGTGGATCTAAACTGTGCTTAGCTCTACACTGTGTTTGTATCGACACTGTGCTTAGATCGATACTGTGCTTGGGTTAACCCTGCGCTTGGGTTGACACTTTGCTTGGGTCAACTCTGTGCTTGTGTCGACCCAGTGCATGGTCGACACTTTGCTTTGTTAGACACTGTGCTTGGGTCGACTCAGTACTTAGGTCTTCACAGTGCTACTGTCGTCAATGGGTTGATATGGAGGTTGTGTTGACCCTCTTCTTGGGTCAACACTGCATTTGTGTCGGCATTATGATTTGTCGATACCGTGCTTGCGTCGACCCTGTGCTTGTGTTGACACTACGTTTGGGTCGTCACTATGCTTGGGTCGATCCTGTGCTTGGTAAGACACAAGTCTTGAGTCGAAACAGTGCTTAAGTCAACCCAGTGCATGGGTCAATACTTTCCTTAGGTAGACACTGGGGTTGGGTCGACACTGAACTTATGTCTACACTGTGCTTGCGTCGGCACTGTGCATGGTATGACCTTGTGGTAGTGTTGACACTGTGCTTGGGTCGACACTGCGCTTGGGACGACCCTGTGCTTAGGTCGGCCCTCTGCTTGGGTCAACACTGCGTTTGGGTCGGCACTTTGCTTGTGTCGACACTGCGCTTTTGGTCGATAATGTACTTTGGCCACCCCTGTGCTTGGGTTTACACTGTGTTTCGATTGACACTGGGCTTGAGTTGACACTGAGCTTGAGTCGACCTTGCATTGGTAGCCGTTTTCCTTGGGTTGTCATTGTGCTTGAGTCGACACTGTGGTTGGGTTGACACTGAGTTTGGGTCGACACTGCTTCAGTCAAACCTTTGCTTGGGTTTACACTGTGTTTGAGTCGACCCTGTGCTTGGGTTAACGCTATCCTTGGGGCGACACTTTGCTTGGGTCACCCGTGTGCTCTGGTAGACACTGTGCTTGAGTTGACTCTCTGTATGGTTCGACACTGTGCTTGCGAAGACACTGAGCTTAGGTCGACACTGTTTGGGTAGACCTTTTGCTTGGGTTGACACTGTGCTTGTGTCGACACTGTGCTTGGGTTGACACTGAATTTCCGTCGTCACTTCTTCAGTCGACCCTTTGATTTGGTCGACACTGTGTTTGGGTCATCACTGTGTTATGTCGACACTGTCTTGGGGCTACATTGTTTTTGAGCCTACACTGTGTTTGGATCGACAATGTGCTTGCTTTGACACTATGCTTTGTTTGACACTGTGCTTGGATCGATACTGTGGTTGGGTCGTTCGTGTGCTTGAGTTGACACTGCGTTTGGGTAGAAAATGTATTGGTATGACACTACTTTTGTTGAGACTGTGTTTGGGTCGTTCCTGTGCGAGGGTCGTTCCGGTGTTTGGATCGACACTTTGATTGGGTCGACACAATATGGGTCAACTCTGTGCTGGGCTCGACATAGTGTTTGGGTCATCACTGTGCTTGGGTCGACTCTGTCATGGGTCTACACTGTTTTTTAGTTTAAACTTTGTCTGGATTGACATTGTGCTTATGTCGACACTTAGCTTTGTTTGACACTGTGCTTGGGTCGTCATTGTGGTTGTGGTATCCCTGTGCTTAAGTTGACGTGGCATTTGGGTTGACATTGTGCTTTGGTTGAGATTGAGGATGAGTCGAATCTGACTGGGTCGACTCTTTGTTTGGGTCGACACTGTGCTTGGGTTGGCACTGTGCTTGGGATGACACTGTGCATGGGTCTACACTGTGCCTGAGTCGACCCAGTGCTTGTATTGACCCTATGCTTAGGTCGTCACTGTGCTTGGGTCGACACTGAGTATTGCTCGACTCTGTGCTTGGGTCGACACTGTAACTGGGTCGTCCCTGTGCTTGAGTTGACACTGTGTTTGGGTTGACCCTGTTCTTGGGTTGATGCTGAGCTTGGATCGACATTTCCTGGGGCGACCCCTTTGCATGGGTCGACACTTTGCACGAATCGACAAAAACAGTGACCCACCCTATGCGTGGCTTGACACTATGCTTGTCTTAAAACTGAGCTTTTGTTGTCCCTGTTCTTGGATCAACACTGTGCTTTGGTTGACACTGTGCCTGCTTTGAAACTATGCTTGAGTCGACCCAGTAGTTGGGTTTCCTTGGGTCAACACTGTGCTTGGGTCGTCCCTGTTCTTGGATCAACACTTTGCTTGTGTCGACATTGAGCACGAGTTGACACTGTCTTTTGTCTTTACTGTGTTGTGGTCGAAACTGTGCTTGGGTCTACACTGTGTTTGAGTCAACACAGTATTTGGGTCGACAATGTGTGTGGCGTTGCACGGTTCGAAGCGTTGTGCGGGTTGTATAAATGAGTGTAATGCATTCTTGTAATAATTCACTTTTTTCTTCACCTTGAAATTACGAAAATGAGTTTTGCAGAATTCCTCTTTCAACCAAGCCCTGTGTTTATGTCTACGCTGTGTTTGGGTGTACGATGTGCTTGGGTTTACACTGTTCCTGGGTCTACACTGTGCTAGCGCAGGCACTAAACTTGGGTTTACACTGTGCTTGTGTTGACATTGTGCTTTGGTTAGCACTGCTTTTGGGTCGACCCTGTGCTTGGGTCGACCCCTTATTTATATCGTCACGGTGTTTGGGTTGGCACTGTGTTTGTATCGACACTGTGCCTGGGACAATATTGTGGTTGGGACAATACTGCGCTTGATTTGACACTATGCTTGGGTCTGATTATGCTTGAGTCGACCCTTTGCGTGAGTCGCGTGAGTGCGACTCAGTGCTTGAATCGACACTGTAATTAAGTTTTCACTGTGCTTTCCTTGGCAATGTGCTTCAGTTGACTTTGTGGTTGTGATGACCCTATGCTTTGGTTGACATTGCATTTGGATCGAAGCTGTGCTTGAGCCGACCCTCTGCTTGTTCGACACTGCGTTTGGGTCGGCACTTTGGTTGTGTCGACACTGGGCTTAGGTCAACACTGTGCTTAGGTCAACACTGTGCTAGGGCTTTCAATGTGATTGGGTCTATTCTGTTTTGGGTCTATACTGTTTTTGAGTCTACACTGTGTTTAAGTCGACACTGTTCTTGAGTCGATTCTTTGTTTTGGTTGACACTATGCTTGGGTCGATACTTTGCTTCGGTCAACTCTGTGGTTGTGGTGACCCTGTGATTGTGTTAACACTATACTGGGTCGATACTGTTCTTGGGTCGACCCAGTGCTGGGGAGGACACTTTGTTTGGGTCGACACTGTGTTTGTGTCGGTATTATGCTTTTGTCGATACCGTGCTTGGGTCGACCCTGCAAATCTGTTGACACTATGCTTGGGTGTTCACGATGCTTGGGTTGACCCTGTGCTTGGTTAGACGCTATACTTGGGTTGAAACTGTGCTAAAGTCGACCCAGTGCATGGGTCAACTTAGTGCTTAGGTCGATACAGTGCCTGAGTCGATACTTTGCTTGGGTCAACAATGTAGTTGGGTTGACTCTGAACTTATATCTACACTGTGCTTGCATCGGCACTGTGCTCGGGATGACACTGTTGTAGTGTTGACACTGTGCTTGTGCCGACACTGCGTTTGGGACGACCCTGTGCTTGGGTCGACCCTCTGCTTGGGTCGACACTGCGTTTTGGTCGGCACTTTTCTTGTTTCGATACTGTGCTTGGGTCAATAATGTGCTTGGGTCGACCATATGCTTTGTTAAATACTATGCTTGGGTTGACACTGTGCTGGGTTGAAACTGTGCTTGGGTCGGCCCTGTGCTTGGGTTGACACTGTTTTGGGCGACATTGTGCTTGGGTTGACACTGGGCATAGGTCGACAATTCTTGGGTTGACGTTTTTCCTAGGTTGACACTGTCCTTGTGTCGACCCTGTGATTGGTGACCCAAGCACAGGATCGAGCTTGGGTCGACACTGCTTCAGTCGAACCTCTGCTTGGGTTGACACTTTTCTTGAGTCGACTCTGTGCATTGGGTGACAGTTTACTTGAATCAACACTGCGATTGGGTCTACCCGTTGTTTGGGTCGACACTTTACTTGGGTTGACACTGTGTTTGGGTCGGCACTGTGCTTGTGTCGATAATGTGCTTGGGTCGATTCTGTGCTTGAGTTGACACTATGCCTGGGTCGATACTGTGCTTGAGTCGACACTGTGCTTGAGTTGACCATTTGCCCGGGTTGACACTGTGCTTGGGTTGACACTGCCTGTTGAGTCGACATATTGCTTTGGTCAACACTGTTTTTCGGGTTGACACTGTGCTTACGTTGACATTGTGCTTGGGTCTACCCTGGGCGTGGGTCTTTCCTGTGTTTGGGTCAACACTTTGCTTGGGTCGACTCTGAGTATTGGACCACTCTGTATTTGGGTCTACACTGAGTATTGGTCGACACTGTAACTGGGTCGTCACTGTGCTCGAGTTGACACTGCGTTTCGGTTAACACTGTTCTTGGGCTAATACTGAGCTTGGGTCGACATTGCCTGGGGCGACCCCTTTACATAGGTCGATACTTTGCTTGAGTCGATAAAAACAGTGACCCACCCTTTGCATGGGTCGACAATGTGCTTCGGTCTACACTGTGCTTGCCTTGAAACTGTGCTTGGGTCGTCCCTGTTCTTGGATCAACATTGTGCCTTGGTCGATACTGTGCTTGCCTTGCAACTGTGCTTGAGTCGACCTAGTACTTGGGTTTACTTGGGACAACACTGTGCTTGAGACGAAACTGTGCTTTCCTTGAAACTCTGCTTGGGTAAATCCTGTTCTTGGATTAACATTTTGCTTGGGTCGACATTGAGCACGAGTCGACACTGTTTTTTTCTTTTCTGTGTTGTAGTCAAAACTGTGCTTGGGTCTACACTGTGTTTGAGTCAACACAGTGTTTGGGTCGACATTGTGCTTGGATTTACATTGTGCTTATGTCTACGCTGTGTTTGGGTGGACGATGTGCTTGGGTTTGTAACACTGACCCAGTGTTCCTGGGTCTACTCTCTGCTTGCGTCGGCACTGTGCTTTGGTTGACACTGTGATTGTGTTGACACTGTGCTTTAGTTGGCACTGCTTTTGGGTCGACCCTGTGCTTGGGTTGACCCTTTGTTTGTATCAATACTGTGTTTGGGTCTGCACTGTGTTCGTATCGACACTGTATTTGGGACAACGCTGCGCTTGAGTTGATACTATGCTTGAGTCGAGACTATGCTTGCGTCGACACTTTGCGTGGGTCTACTTAGTGCATGGGTTCGACACTTTGCTTTGGACGACACTGTGTTTGGGTCGACACTGTAATTAAGTCTACACTGTGCTTGCATCGCCAATGCACTTCAGTTGACTTTGTGGTTGGGATGACACTGTGCTTTGGTTGACAATGCATTTGTGTCGACCCTGTTTTTGGCCGACCCTCTGCTTTTTCGACACTGCATTTGGGTCGACCCTGTGCTTGGGCCAACCCTCTGCCTTTTCGACACTGCGTTTGGGTCGTCACTTTGCTTGTGTCGACACTGTGCTTAGGTCAACTCTGTGCTTGGGCCTTCACTCTGCTTGGGCCTTCATTGTGTTTGGGCCTTCACTGTGATTGGGTCGTCACTGTTTTTGAGTCTACACTGTTTTTGAGTCTACACTGTGTTTAGGTCGATACTGTGCTTGAATCGATACTTTATTTTGGTTCACACTGTGCTTGGGTCTCCACCTTGCTTGGGTTGACACTGTGGTTAGGGTGACCCTGTGATTGTGTTAACACAATACTGGGTTGATACTGTTCTTGGGTCGATCCAGTACTGGGGTCGACACCTTGCTTGGTTTGATTTGTGCTTGGGTCGACCCTGTGTTTGGTTTAATATTGTGCTTGGGTTGAATCTGTGCTTCAGTTGAACCTGTGCTTGGTGCACGACTCTCTGCTTAGGAAGGCCATGTGCTCTA
>WNGS01167043.1:77112-92229 GCA_020271785.1 Procambarus virginalis | reverse complement strand
GCGTACATGGTCGACCGAAGCACAGTGTCAACCCAAGCAGGTTGACTGTTTGAGTTCACGTCCCAAGCGCAGTGTCAATCAGAGCAAAGGGACGGCTGAGGCAGTATCAACCCAAACTCAGTGTCATCCCAAGCACAGTGTCAACCAAAACACAGTTTCAACCAAAGCACAGGGTCGACCCAACCACAGTGTCGACCCAAGCAGTTTCAACCCAGCACAGTGTAAACCCAAGCATACCATTAACAAAAGCCCTGGTCGACACGTACAAATTATCGACCCAAGCACAGTTTCAACACCTTGAGGATACCTTGAGGTGCTTCCGGGCTTATCGTCCCCGCGGCCCGGTCATCGACCAGGCCTCCTGGTTGCTGGACTGATCAACCAGGCTGTTGGACGCGGCTGCTCGCAGCCTGACGTATGAGTCACAGCCTGGTTGATCAGGTATCCTTTGGAGGTGCTTATCCAGTTCTCTCTTGAACACTGTGAGGGGTTTGCCAGTTATGTCCCTTATGTGTAGTGGAAGCGTGTTGAACAGTCTCGGGCCTCTGATGTTGATAGAGTTCTCTCTCAGAGTACCAGTTGCACCTCTGCTTTTCAACACAAGCAAAGTGCCGACCTAAACGCAGAGTCGACCCAAGTAGAAGGTCGACCTAACCACAGTGTTGACGCAAAACACAGTGTCGACCCATTCACAGTGTTCAAACAACCACACTGTCAACCCAAGAACAGTACCGACGCAAGGACGGTGTAAACCTGGGAACAGTGTCGACCCACCCTCAGTGTTGATACAAACACAGTGTCGACGAAAGCATAGTGTCAACCCAAGTACAGGGTCGACTCAAAAACATTGCCGACCCAAGCACATCGTCAACACAACCTCAATGACAAGCCAAACACAGTGCCGACCCAAACACAGTTTCGACCGTGTCAACTCACGCACACCGTGTCAACTCACGCACAGTATCGATCCAAGCATAGTGTCAACACGAACACATGGACGCCCCAAGCACAGTGTCGACCCAAACGAAGTTTCGACCCAAGGACAATGTTGACCCAAGCAAAGTGTCAACCTAACACAGTGTCAACCCAAGCACAGTTACGACCCAAGCACAGTCACGACCTAACCACAGGGGTAACTATCAGGAGGAGGGTTTGGGATTTTACCCAATATAGAGTTGGTTGTTGCACCAGACTGTTACGAATATTGGCGAATTAAGACCCCTACCACTCACTGATAGAAAAACAGCCGACCTCGGCAACTACACTCCCACTACCGTCGGTCGACCAGCAATGGACACTGGAGTGTTCGCAATTTACTTGGGAGATCACCCTGTACGCTTGTGGATTGTGAAAAGCGCTTCAGCGTCACCTTTTTAGGGATGCGACTCCAAAACTGGCTTTGTTGTCTTAAGTACACACCCTACTCGAGCTTCTGTGACACCCCACTCACTCTGTTTTTGATGGTTTCTTAAATCCCCTTTTAGCGATTTATTGCCCACTGTCACCCTAACTGCAACCGTGACCCTATCTTTCTCTCAAGCTCACTTTCCGGGAACCTCACCAGGACAAGAGCAAAGACCATCTGTTAACAAACCCCTTTATACATAAAAACGCACACAACAAACGATATACACATATAATATAATATCCTATTACTATTAAACAGTATAAGTTGCAGCACGACCCTTGGCATACAACCTACCACCCTCTCACTGCTTGGGGCTAAAATACCTGGCACCACAATAATATATCTTCAACCATAAAAGATTATCAAATTCTGCTTGAGGCTGAAATACTTGGAACATCTACATAAGTATCCCCAATAAAAAAGAAATCAGTCTCTAACCTTACACTGTGTCTTACATGTCAATAAGCATTCAAGCACTCCACTCATACTTTAATGTATCCTCATGACCCTCTGTTCTCTTTCTTGAGGTTCACTACCAATACATATATCTAGGTCCTCCAAAATATGGAAAGGCACCTCTGCAGTTCTCCCAGTCCGCTGCACAGAAGTCCTACTCCAACATCAGTGAAGCTCCTCCACCAGCTCCACAAAGAAACGTTAAGCTCACCTACACAGCTAGCAAGTAGTTAGCCAGAGGCTATCTCCTGGCAGGCAGAGCTTAGCTCCCGGTTCCCCCGTAAATACCCGTGGAACTGAATATTTGACATTGAGGAGGACAGCAATAAATAGACCGGAACCGAGATTGGTTCCAGCAACCAGACTCGGCCGTCCCAGGCCGGATGGGGGCTCTGTCAGCCATATCCTCCCCACACTCTCTATCAAACTTAGTCTCAGAGACTTTGGTGAGTGAACTTGTAAGATGACATATATTGTGTTTTCAACTTAGGAGTTGTGTAATTTTCAGAGTCAGTCAGCCGTAGGTGCTCTCAATGTCTTGTGTGGTGACTCCAGATCTGAATTAATTTGAACATCAAGTGATATGGTTGAATTATGATAACTATATGATTGAAGATCTAATATGAAATATATAATTGATTAACTTACTTTTTAAATTGCCTTTAATTGTGATCCCAAGATCTTTTCAATGATATATTGAAAACTAGAGTGGAGAGCACTCTGAATTGCATATGCTTACAGTTGATATGTGTTTAACAGCAGAGAATATTGTTGTACAGACAAGTTCCATGCCATGTCATATAATTAACTAACTTGAATGGATGGTGGCAGCAAACTTCTATCTTTCTTCTTCTAGATCTCTTACTTTCTACTCTTCTATTTTCCTCCTTGATCTCATTCTCTCCCTCTCATTCTAAACTTTACCTTTCATCCTGACCACTCTTCCTCAATACCCCCTTCCTCCTCTCTACCTCTCTATGAGTTTTCCTATTTTCTTTCTTTCATTTTCTGATATGTTACACAGGGCCGACCCAAACCCCCATGTCAACCAAAGCACAGTGTCAACACAACCACATTGGCAATATAAGCCTAATGGCGACGCAAGCACAGTGTAGACCCAAGCACAGTGTCGACCCAAACAGAGTGTAGACCCTAGCACAGTGTAGATGCAAGCACAGTGTCAACCCAAGCAAAGTGTCGACCCAGGCACAGTGTAGACTCAAACGCAGTGCAGACTCAAGCACAGTGTCCACCATAACACAGTGTAGACACAAAAACAGTATCGACCCAAGCACAGTATCGGCCCAAANATCAGATAATACAGGAGAAGAATGCCCATTGGGGCGAGCTTGAAGTGGGGACAGCTGAAGAGAAGTCGGTGAGAGGAATGCTGAAGTTGAAGAAAAAAAGTGCCAGGGCTAGACCCACTGCTTGTCCGAGTGTAGATACTGTATCAATCCATATCTGGCTAGGCTGGGAGACGGGTCTGGAAGGCGGCAGTGGAGGTTTTCTTTCCTCTTGGTGTGTGGAGTGTGTCTACGTCGGGTACCACCATCTCAAAACGAGCAAAATTAGGTCCCCATCCCCTAAAGAGGGGGAAGAGAGCGGCTGCTCTCAGTTGGTTTCTTCTTAGAATCCTCTATTTTTCTTACTTCTAGTAGTCATTTGATGTTGTTCCTTGTACTGGGGTAGTCAGGTGGGAAGAGATCCTTAAACAATGTTGCTTCATCGCACTTCGAGAAGATTTTTCGTTCGATACCATGCAATTTTGGTTTGGGTTGTTCAGCAAGGCTTCTGCATACTTCGCGTTAAAAAACTTACTGGTGAGGCGCCTGTATTCAGGAGATCCTGGGGTTAGCTTTTCACGTTCCTCGAAGAGTTGGTTGATTCTTGGAGATTGCGTTGGTAATGAGTATGGTGAGTGTGCTGCAGTGGTCTCTGGTGCTGGGGTGATGTTTGTGTTTCAATTTCAACATAGGCGTTCGAGTCGTCATCAGAAGACGTGGTGTAACTTGCAGGAGAAGTTGGCGGCAATGCCACGATATCAGATGTAGTTGCTGGTGTATCTGGAGTTGTAGGTTCCAGGTTGACAGGCGTCTCTGGAACGGGGTCGGGCTCTGGTGGAGAGGAGCCAGCAGTAAACATGGCCTCTGGAATTACGAACGTGGGAAGATTGTTTGCCTTGTATAGTTCATTTAGTATTCTGTACCGTTGTCTGAGATCACCTCCTGAGAGTTCAGTAGCGAAGTGTATCAAAGCTGCTACAGTGCTGTCAGAGGTGGCTGGAGGCGGTGTGAGTGAGGATTGGTGCAGAGGCATCGTCTGATGCTGTGATTGGCTGGCGCGGGAGTTGCTGGTCCAGTAGTTGGGTTGCGCGCCGCTCGCGGCGCCACTTGTCGGGAGAGCTGGGAAGGCTTGTTCTTGAATGTTAAATTCCTTCGTTCTTGGAGTAGAGTTTCTTGGTCTGGCTTCTGTCATTGGCTTGATTTCCTCTTGTCGCTTGGGGCAGTCTAGAGAGACGGCTGTGTGGTCACCGTCGCAGAGTAGACAACGTTTGGTGGCAGCTGTGCAGGTCTTGTGATGATGTTCCCCAGCACAGATGCTGCATTTCTGCTTCGGATTTGGGCACTTTTGTGAATAGTGGGTGTATTGATAACACCGAAAGCACTGACGCAAGTGGAAATATCGCTGCCTGGAGATCTGGTGGGGTGTGCAGGCCACTCCACAGCATCTGAGGCCGTTGTCGGCCGCGAGAGTAGCCTCTGCCGGAGTCTTGAGGGTGACCTTGAGGGTTGGCTTTCTGTTTACATCCTGCTGAATGAGGTGGGCCGATATGGCCGTGAGGGATCTGTTTTGGGTGTTTATGCTCTTCACAATCTCAGAAGCTGGTCGTTCAGTGATGATGTCACTCACTCTGTGAATGAATATAGTCCTTACTGCCAGGAACTGGTAGGGAGGCAGGAGTGTTAGGCCCTGTGCTTCGAGTGCAGTGGTCATTGTCGTGGTGAATAGGCTTTCTAGTGCTGTTGCACTACTGAAAAGAATTTGGGGCCCATTCACGTCCATAACGACGTCAATGGGTGCTACCCCAGAGGTTGATGATAGTAGATTCATTATCTCGATCTTGCTGTATGTGGTGTCGGTTCCTCGGAACCGCACCTTCACTCTGAACAGCATGTTCAGGAGGCTCTAATCGTTGCTGCCCTATATTTATCCACCCGGCAGTGCTGGGTGCAGGAGAGCCTGAACTAGAGGGTTGCACTTTCTTTAAGAGGTCTCCCGTCTCTTACCGGTATAATGCACCGGATCAGGGTGGGGTCTGACCTCCTAAAGCAAAGTACTGAAAAAAAAGCCTGTACTCTTATAAGTCATTCACTGACGTTCATTTAATATATTTCTTCCACTGACCTCCTAGTTTCTGGTCAGGTAAGCAGAATAACTCACACTAGGCAGACTCGTTTCAACAGGCTACCTGGGGTTCATGACACAACCCAAGCACATGTCGACCGAAGCACAGTATCGACCCAAGTACAGTGTCAACAAAGCACAGCGCCGACCCAAGCACAGTGTCAACCCAAGCAAAGCATCGATCCAAGCAAAGTGTTGACCCAGCAAAGGGTCGACCAAATTGCAGTGTCGACCAAACACAGTGTCGACCCAAGCAAAGTGTCAACCCAAACACCAGGACGACTCACCCACTGGGTCAATCGAAGTACTGGGTTGACCCAAGCACTGGGTCGACAATAGCACTGGGTCGACCGAAGCACGGGGTCGACCAAAGCACAGTATCGACCGAGCAACTGGGTCGACCAAAGCAGAGTATCGACCCATGCTCATTTTAGACCCGAGCACAGTATCGACACATGCTCATTGTAGACCCAAAAGCATAGTGTCGACCCATGCAAAGTTTCGGCAAACGCAGTGTCAACCCTAGTACAGGGCGAACCCCAGCAGAGTATCAACCGAAGCAGATTGACGACACAAGCACAGTGCCGAACCAAGCACAGTGTCGACCCCAGCAAAGTGTCGATCCCAGCAGACTTGCGACAGAAGCACAAGGTCGACCCAAGTGCAGTGTCGACCCATGCACAGTGTCAACCTAAACACAGTGGGAACCGAAGCACAGTGCCGACGCATGCACAGTGTAGGCCCAAGCCCAGTGATGACCCAAGCACAGTGTCGATCAAAGCAAAGTTTCGGCGCAATCACTGGATCGCACATGCACAGTGTCGATCAGCACAGTGATAACCCAGCACACGGTCCCCCCAAGCACAATGTCGACTCAAACAAAATGTTGACCAAACACTTTTCAAGAACCTTTTCTTGTGTAGAACCAAGAAAAGGTTCGTCCCAAGCACAGTGTTGACGCAAGCAAAGTGTCAACCAAAGCAAAATGTCAACCCAAGCACAGTGTCATCCCTAACACAGTGTCAACCCAAGCACATGGCAGGCCCAAGCATATTTTCAACCCAAGCACAGTGTCAACCCAAGAACAGTATTAATCCAAGCACAGGATCGACCCAAGTACATTATCGACCCAAGCACAGTGTCGACACAAGCAAAGTGTCGACCAAACACTGGGTTGATACAAGCACAGTGTCGACCCAAACGTAGTGTCGATCTAAGCAGAGGGTCGACCCATGAACAGGGTTGACCCTAACTCAATGTTGATGCAAGCAACGTCTCAAGCACAGCGTCAACTTAACCCAGTCACAGTGTCAACCTAAGCACACTGTCAACCCAAATACAGGGTCTACCCAAGCACAGAAGCACAGAATCGACTCACTCTCATTGCTGACACTAGCACAGTGCGACCCAAGCAAAGTGTCAATCCAAGCAAAGTGTCGATCTATGCAGAGTTTCGACCCAAGCAACGGGTAGACCCAATTGCAGTGTCGACCCAAGTAAAGTGTCAACTATTGCACAGTGTTGACCCAAACAAAGTGTCGACCCAACCACTGAGTCGACCCAAGCACATTGGCAACCCAAGCTCATTGTAGACCTATGAACAGTGTCGACACAAGATCATTGTACCACACTCACGCACAGTGTCGACCCATGCACAGTGACGGCCCAAGCAAAGTGGTAACCCAAGCACAGTCTCGACCCAAACACAGAATTGACACAAGCAAAGTGTCGACCCACATACAGGGTCGACCGAAGCACAGAGTCAACCCAATCACATTGTTGTCCCAGGCATAGTGTCAGTCCAAGCAACGGGACGGGTGAATCAATGTCAACTCAAGCTCAGTGTCAACCCAAGCAGTGTCAACCCAAACACAGTGTTAATCCAAGCACAGGGCCAACCTAAGCATAGTGTCGATTTTCACGGTTTCCAAGCATGGTTTCAATTCAGCATAGTATCAACCCAAGCATAGCATTAATAAAAGCTAGGGTCGACATAAGCACATTATCGACCCAAGCACAGTGTCAACGCAAGCAAATTTCCGACCCAAACGCAGAGTCGAACCAAGTAAAGGGTCGACCCAAGTAAAGGGTCGACCCAACCACAGTGTCGAGCCAAACGAAGTGTCGAACCAATCACAGTGTTCACACAACCACAAAGTAAACCCATGAACAGTACCGACGCAAGCACAGTGTAGACCTAAGTACAGTGTTAACCCAAACACAGTGTCGACCCAAGCACAGTGTCGACGAAAGCAAAGTGTCAACCCAAGCACAGGTTCGACTCAAGAAGAATGCCGACCCAACAGTAGTGTCGACCGAAGCAGAGGGTCAACACAACCTCAATGACAACCAAAGGACAGTGCCGACCCAAAGCAGTTTCGACCCAAGCAGATGGTCAACACAACCTCAATGTCAACCCAAGAACATTGCCAATGCAAGCACAGTGTAGACCTAACTACTGAGTCAACCCAAGCACAGTGTTGACCAAACCAAAGTGTCGACCCACCACTGGGTCGAGACAAGTACAGTGTTCAGTACATAGTGTCATCCCTAGCGCAGGGTTGATCTAAGCACAGCATCAAGCCAAGCACAGTGTCGAAACAAACACAGTGTCAACCCAAGCACAGTGCCGACGCAAGCAGAGTGAAGACCCAAGCACAATGTCGACTCAAACACAGTGTCAACCCAAGCACAGTGCCGACGCAAGCAGAGTGAAGACCCAAGCACAATGTCGACTCAAACACAGTGTCAACCCAAGCACAAGACCAACACAAGCAGAGTATCGACCCAAGCACAGTGTCGACACAAGCACAACTCTCCCAGCAGAGTTGCGACACAAGCAACGAGTCCACCCAAACGCAGTGTCGACACAAGCACAGAGTCACTCCAAACACAGTGGCAACTAAAACATAGTACAGACGCATGCACAGTGCCGGCCCAAGCACAGTGACGACCCAAGCACAGTATCGATGCAAGAAAAGTTTCGACGCAATCACTTGGTCGACCCAAGCACAGTGTCGACCCAAGCATAGTGTCAATACAAGCACAAGATAGTCCAAGCACAGTGTTGACCGAAGCAAAGTGTCGACCCAAGCACAGAGTTGACCCAACAAAAGTGTCAACCCAAGCACAGGGCCCACAGAAGCAAATTTTCATCCCAAACATAGTGTCAACCTAAGCAAGGAATTAATCCAAGCACAGGGTCGACCCAAGTACATTATCGACCCAAGCACAGTGTCGATACAAGCAAAGTGTCGACCAAGCACTGAGTCGACCCAAAAACAGTGCTGACCCAAGCAAAGTGTGAACCCAAGCACAGTGTAAACCCTCACACAGTGTCAACCCAAGACAATTTCAACCCAAGCACAGTGTGAACCTAAGCACAGCATTAACCCAAGCACAGGGTCGACCCAAGTCCATTATCAACCCACACAAAGAGTAGACACAAGCATAGTGTCAACCCAAGCACACGGTCGTCCCAAGCACATTGTCGACCCAAGAAAAGTGTCGAGCCAAGCACAGTGTTGACCAAAGAAAAGTGTCATCCCAAGCATATTATCAACCCTAACACTGTGTCAACCCAAGCACACGGCCGACCGAAGCAAATTTCCATCCCAAGTACAGCGTCAACCCAAGCACAATATTAACCCAATCACAGGGTCGCCCCAAGCACATTATCGACGCAAGCACAGTGTCGATACAAGCAAAGTCTCAACCAAGCAATGAGTCGACCCAAGAACAATGCTGATCCAAGCAAAGTGTTAACCCAATCACAGTGTCAACCCCTAACACAATGTCAACCCAAGCACAGGGCCGGCCCAAGAAATATTTCAACCCAAGCACAGTGTCACCCCAAGCACAGCATTGACCCAAGCACACGATCAACCTAAGAACATTATCGACCCAAGCACAGTGTCGACACAAGCAAAGAGTCGACCAAGCACTGGGTCGATACAAGCACAGTGTCGACATAAGCAGAGAGTCGACCCAAGAACAGGGCTGACCCAAACTCAGTGTCGACGCAAGCACAGTATCAACACAACCACAATGTCAACACAAGCACAGTGCCGACGCAAGAAAAGTGTAGACGTAAGCACAATGTCGAATCATGCACAGTGATAACACAAGCAAAGTGTTGCCCCAAGTAGTGTCAACCCAAACACAGTGTCAACCCGAGCAAAGTGTCAACTGTTGCACAGTGTCGACTAAAGCAGAGCGTCGACCCAGTCACAGTCTCAACCCAAGGACATTTTTATCCAAAGCACAGAATCGAGTCAAGCACACTATCGACACTTGCATAGTGCAGACCCAAGCACAGTGTTAACCCAGGCAAAGCGACGATCCAAGCAGAGTTTCGACCCAAGCAACGGGTAGACCAAATCGCAGTGTCAATCCAAGTAAAGTGTCAACTAATGCACAGTGTGGACCCAAACAAAGTGTCGACCCATGCACTGGATCGACCCAACCACTGAGTCGACAAGCACAGACGCGACCCAAGTTCATTGTAAACCCAAGCAGTGTCGACCCAAACTCATTGTACCCCGACTCTCGCACACTGTCAATCCATGCACAGTGACGACACAAGCAAAGTGGTAACCCAAGCACAGTTTTGATCCAAGCAGAGAATTGACTCAAGACAAGAGTCGACCCACGCACAAAGTCAACGCAAGTACATAGGCGACCCGCGTACAGGGTCGACCGAAGCACAGTGTCAACCCAAGCAGGTTGACTGCTTGGGTTGACGTCCCAAGCGCAGTGTCAATCAGAGCAAAGGGACGGCTGAGGCAGTATCAACCCAAGCTCAGTGTCAACCCAAGCACAGTGGCAACCAAAACACAGTTTCAACCAAAGCACAGGGTCGACCCAAGCACAATGTCGACTCAAGCAGTTTCAACCCAGCACAGTGTCAAATCAAGCATAGCATTAACAAAAGCACTGGTCGACACATGCAAATTATCGACCCAAGCACAGTTTCAACACAAGAAAAGTGCCGACCTAAACGCAGAGTCGACCCAAGAAGAAGGTCGACCTAACCATAGTGTTGACGCAAACACAGTGTCGATCCAATCACAGTGTTCAAACAACCACACTGTCAACCCAAGAACAGTACCGACGCAAGCACGGTGTAGACCTAGGCACAGTGTCGACCCACCCTCAGTGTTGATACAAACACAGTGTCGACGAAAGCATAGTGTCAACCCAAGTACAGGGTCGACTCAAGAACAATGCCGACCCAAATGTAGTGTCGACCCAAGCACATCGTCAACACAACCTCAATGACAAGCCAAACACAGTGCCGACCCAAACGCAGTTTCGACCCAAGAAGAGTGTCACCACAACGTCAATGTCAACCCAAACACATTGCAGATGCAAGCACAGTGAAGACCTAACTACTGAGTCGACCCCATTACAGTGTCGACAAAATCAAAGTGTCGACCACCGACTGGGTCGAGACAAGCACAGTGTCGACACAAGCATAATGTCAACCCAAGCGCAGGATTGACCTAAGCACAGTATCGACCCAAGCACAGTGTCGATGCAACCATAGTGTTAATCCAAGCACAATGACGACGCAAGCAGAGTGAAGACCCAAGCACTGGGTCGACTCAAGCACAATGTCGACCCAGACAGAGTGTAGACCCAAGCACAAAACAGATCCAAGCATAGTGTCGACCAAAACAGTGCTGACTCAAACACAGTGCAGACGCAAGCACAGATTCGACCCTAACACAGTGAAGACCCAAAAAACCGTATCGACCTAAGCACAGTATCGACCCAAACACAGTGTAAGCCCAGGCACTGTGTAGATCTAAGCACAGTGTCGACTCGTGCTCAGGTCGGTCCAAGTGTCGACCCAAGCAAAGTGTCGACCCAGGTAAAGTGTCGACCTAAGCAAAGTGTCGACCCAAGCACAGGGATGACCCCATGCATAGGGTCTACCCAAGCACAGTTCCATGGCAACCACAGTGTCGACCCAAGCACAGTATTGACCCAAGCAAGGTGTCAACACAAAGACAGGGTCAACCCAAGCACAGTGTCGACCCAAGCACAGTGTCGACCCAAGCACAGCGTTAAACCAAGAAAAGGGTCAACCACAGCCCTGCGCCGACTGAAGCACAGTGATGACCGAAGGACAGTGGTCGAACAAAGCACAGAGTCAATCCAAGCACAGTGCCGACCCAAGCAAAGCGTCAACCCGAGCACAAGATCGCCCAAGCACAGTGTTGACCCAAGAAAAGTGTCGACCCAAGCACAGAGTTGCCCCAAGAAAAGTGTCAACCCAAGCACAGGGCTGACTGAAGCAAATTTTCATCCCAAACATAGTGTGAACCTAAGCAAGGAATTAACCAAAGCACAGGGTCGACCCAAGTACATTATCGACACAAGCACAGTGTCGACCAAGCACTGAGTCGACCCAAAAACAGTGCTGACCCAAGCAAAGTATTAACCCAAGCACAGTGTCAAGCCCCACACAGTGTCAACCCAAGCACAGAGCCAACCCAAGAACAATTTCAACCCAAGCACAGTGTCAACCTAAGCACAGCATTAACCCAAGCACAGGGTCGACCCAAGTCCATTATCATCCCAAGCACAGTGTCGACACAAGCATAGTGTCAACCCAAGCACACGGTCACCCCAAGCACATTGTCGACCCAATCACAGGGTCGCCATAAGCACATTATTGACGCAAGCACAGTGTCGATACAAGCAAAGTGTCAACCAAGCACTGAGTCGACCCAAGAACAATGTTGAGCCAAGCAAAGTGTCAACCCTAACACAATGTCAACCCAAGCACAGGCCCGTCCCAAGAAAAATTCAACCCATGCACAGCACTAACCCAAGCACACGACCAACCAAAGAACATTATCGACCCAATCACAGTGTCGACACAAGCAAAGAGTCGACCAAGCACTGGGTCGAAACAAGCACAGTGTCAACCCAAAGTAGTTTCGACCTAAGCAAAGTGTCGACCCAGGTAAAGTGTCGACCTAAGCAAAGTGTCGACTCAAGCACAGGGATGACGCCACGCATAGGGTCGACCCAAGCACAGTTCCATGGCAACCACAGTGTCGACCCAAGAACAGTATGCCCAAGTAAGGTGTCAACACAAGACAGGGTCAACCGAAGAACAGTGTCGACCCAGGCACAGCGTTAAACCAAGCAAAGGGTCAACCAAAGCCCTGGGCTGACTGAAGCACAGTGATGCCCAAGGACAGAGGTCGAACAAAGCACAGCGTCGACCCAACACAGTCTCGACCCAAGCAAAGTGTGCGACCCAAGCACAGAGTTGACCCAAGAAAAGTGTCCCCAAGCACAGGGCCGACCGAAGCAATTTTCATCCCCAAACTTAGTGTCAACTTAAGCAAGGAATTAACCCAAGCACAGGGTCGATCCAAGTACATTATCTACCCAAGCACAATACAAGCTATAGTGTCCGACCAAGCACTGAGTCGACCCAAAAACAGTGCTGACCCAAGCAAAGTGTTAACCAAAGCACAGTGTCAACCATCACACAGTGTCAACCGAAGCACAGGCCAACCCAAGAACAATTTCAACCCAAGCACAGTGTCAACCTAAGCACAGCATTAACCCACGCACAGGGTCGACCCATAGTCCATTATCAACCCAAACACAGTGTCGACACAAGCATATGTGTCAACCCAAGCACGATGCGAGTCAAGCAACGACCAAGCACGATTGTCGACCCAAAAACAGTGTACCAGAAAGTACCCAAGCACAGTGTCATGCACACAGTCAAGAAGCAAGGCAACCCAAGCATTATCAACCCTAACACAGTGTCAACCTAACAATCAGCACAGGGTCGACCCGAAGCATTATCCATCCCAAGCAGGTCACAGCATTGTAACCCAGAGTCACCAGCACATTGTTAACTCCAATCAAAGGGTCGCCCAAGACATTACAAGAAGCACAGTGTCGATACAAGCAAAGTGTCAACCAAGCATCTGAGTCGACCCAAGAACAATGCTGAGTCCAAGCAAAGTGTGCCCAAGCACTGTCACCTAACACAATGTCAACCCAAGCACATGGGCCGGCCCAAGAAAAATTTCAACCCAAGACACACGCACGCTGACCAAGCACACGATCAACCTAAGGAACATTATGACCCAACGACAGTGCCGACACAAGCAAAGAGTCGACCAAGCACTGGGTCAATACAAGCACAGTGTCAACCCAAAGTAGTGTCGACCTAAGCAAAGTGTCGACCCAGCGAAAGTGTCGACCTAAGCAAAGTGTCGACTCCATGCACAGGGATGACCCCACGCATAGGGTCGACCCAAGCACAGTTCCATGGCAACCACAGTGTCGACCCAAGCAACAGTATTGACCCAAGCAAGGTGTCAACACAAAGACAGGGGTCAACCGAAGACACAGTGTCGACCCAAGCACAGCGTTAAACCAAGACAAAGGGTCAACCAATCCTGGGCTGACTAGAGCACAGTGAGTGATGACCCAAGGACAGGGGTCGAACAAAGCACAGGCGCACATCGATCCAAGCAAAAGACCCAAGCAAGTGCCCAAGCACAGTGTTGACCGAAGCAAAGTGTCGACCCAAGCACAGAGTTACCCAAGAAAAGTGTAACCCAAGCCGGGCCGACCGAAGCAAATTTTCATCCCAAACATAGTGTCAACCTAAGCAAGGAATTAATCCAAGCACAGGGTCGACCCAAGTACATTATCGACCCCAAGCACAGTGTCGATACAAGCAAAGTTCGACCAAGCACTGAGTCGACCCAAAAACAGTGCTGACAAGCAAAGTGTTAACCGAACACAGTCACACACAGTGTCAACCCAAGCACAGGGTCAACCAAGCACAGCATAGCACAGCGTCCCATTATCAACCCAAACACAGTGTCGACACAAGCATAGTGTCAACCCAAGCACACGGTGCCCCAAGCACATTGTCGACCCAAGAAAGTGTCGAGCCAAGCACAGTGTTGACCAAAGAAAAGTGTCAATCCAAGCAAGTATCAACCCTAACACAGTGTCAACCCAAGCACAGGGCCGACCGAAGCAAATTTCCATCCCAATACAGCGTCAACCCAAGCACAGATATTAACCCAATCACAGGGTCGCCCCAGCACATTATCGACAAGCACAGTGTCGATACAAGCAAAGTGTCAACCAAGCATGGTCGACCCAAGAACAATGCTGATCCAAGCAAAGTGTTAACCAAGCACAGTTCAACCCTAACACAATGTCAACCCAAGCACAGGGCCGGCCCAAGAAAATTTCAACCAAGCACAGTTCACCCGAAGCACAGCATTGCCCAAGCACACGATCAACCTAAAAACATTATCGACCCAAGCACAGTGTCGACACAAGCAAAGAGTCGACCAAGCACTGGGTCGATACAAGCACAGTTTCAATCCAAAGTAGTGTCGACCATAAGCAGAGAGTCGACCCAAGAACAGGGTCTACCCAAACTCAGTGTCGACGCAAGCACAGTATCAACAAACCACAATGTCAACACAACACAGTGCCGACGCAAGTAAAGTGTAGACGTAAGCACAATGTCGAACTCATGCACAGTGGATAACACAAGCAAAGTGTTGCCCCAAGTAGTGCAACCCAAACACGGTCAACCGAGCAAAGTGTCAACAGTTGCACAGTGTCGACTCATAGCAGAGCGTCGACCCAGTCACAGTGTCAACCCAAGGACATTTTTAACCAAAGCACAGAATCGAGTCAAGCACATTTCGACACTTGCACTAGTGCAGACCCAAGCACAGTGTTAACCCAAGGCAAAGCGACGATCCAAGCAGAGTTTCGACCCAAGCAACGGGTAGACCAAATCGCAGTGTCGAATCCAAGTAAAGTGTTAT
>WNGS01167043.1:41293-69319 GCA_020271785.1 Procambarus virginalis | reverse complement strand
TCTTGGGTTGAATTTTCTTGGGCCGGCCCAGTGGCTTGGGTGGACATTGTGTTAGGGTTGTACACTGTGCTGGGCTAAACACTTTGCTTGGATCAGCATTGTTCGTGGGTCGACTCATGCTTGGATTGACACTTTGCTTGTATCGACACTGTGTTGCTTTCGATAATGGCTGCTTTGGGCGACCCTTTGATTGGGTTAATGCTGTGCTTGGGTTGACAAGCTGTACTGGGAGGAATTTGCTTCGGTCGGCCCTGTGCTTGTGTTGACACAGTGTTAGGGTTGATAATAGTGCCTGGGTGACACTTTTCTTTGGTCAACACTGTGCTTGGGTCGACACTTTTCTTGGGTCGACAATGTGCTGGGGCGACCGTTCGGGGGAACATGTGTGCTGGACATGATCTTGGTTGCTTATGACTTGTCGACCCTGGGGGATTAATGCTGTGCTTACGGGGTTGACTACTGGCTGTGGGTTGAAATTGTTCTTGGGTTGGCCCGTGGCTTCGGTTGACACTGTGTGATGGTTGACACTGGCTTGGTTAACACTTTGCTTGGGTCAGCACTGTTTTTGGGTCGATCAGTGCTTGGTCGACACTTGCTTGTATCGACACTGTGTCTTGGGTAGATACTGTACTTGGATCGACCCTGTGCTTGGGTTAATTCCTTGCTTAAGTTGACACTAAGTTTGGGATGAAAATTTGCTTCGGTCGGCCCTGTGCTTGGGTTGACACTTTTCTTGGGTCAACTCTGTGCTTGGGTCGACACTATTTGCTTGGGTACGAGGACTGTGTGTGGGTCGACGCTGTGCTTGGTTCGACCTCTGATCCTTGGGTGCATCACTGTGCTTCAGTCAGCCCAGGGCTTTGGTTGACCCTTCGCTTGGTTAACGCTGTGCCTGGGTCGACACTGTTCTTCGGTTGACCCCTGTTTTGTGTTGACACCTTACTTGGGTCAATACTGTTCTACTGTGTTGGGTCGACACTGTGGTTGCACATGGAACTGTGCTTGGGTCGACCCTATGCGTGGGGTCATCCCTGTGCATGAGTCGACACTTTGCTTAGGTCGACACTTTACCTGGGTCGACACTTTGCTTAGGTCAAACTACTTTGGGTTGACACTGTGCTTGTTGGACCCAGTGCTTGGTCGACTCTTTGCTTGTGTCGCACTGTGACCTTGGGTCGATAATGTTCTTTGGTTGATCGGTGTGCTTGGGTAATCGTGCTGGGGGCACGTTGGGTGAAATTTTCTTGGGCGGCCCCGTGCTTGGGTTGACATTGTGTTAGGGTTGACACTGTGCTTGGACACTTCTTATACATTGTTCTTGGGTCGAACTACAGTGCTTGGATCGACACTTTGCATTGTATCGCACACTGTGCTTGCGTCGATAATGTTCTTGTGGCGACCTGTGATTGGGTCAATGCTGTGCTTGGGTAAGTGACCTTGGTGAAATGCTTCGGTCGACCCTGTGCTTGTGTGACACTGGCTTAGGGTGACGTCTGATGACACTTTTGGTACAACGTTTGGGTCGACCACTTTCGGTGCATGTGGGCACGTTGGTGTCTGGACTGTTGGGTATAAGACTTGGTCGACTGTGCGGGGTTATGTGCTGTTGACACTGTGCTTGTGTTGAAATTGTTCTTGGGTTGGCCTGTGCTTGTCGGTTGACACTGTGTGAGGTTGACACTGTTCGCTTGGTTAAACTTTGGCTTGGGTCAGCTCTGTTTTTAGTGTACCGAGGCTCGTCTGGTCGGACACTTTGCTTGTAATCGGACCACTGTGCTTGTGTCGATAATGTACTTGGGTCGATCCTGTGCTTTTGTTAATTCCTGGCTTAGGTTCACACTAGGTTTGGGATGAACTTTGCTTCAGTCAGCCCTGTGCTTGGGTTGACACTTTTCTTGGGGCAACTCTGTGCTTCGGTCGACACTTTCCTTGGGTCAACACTGTGCTTGGGCGATCTTGTTGCTTGGGTTGACGCTTTGCTTGGGTCGGCACTGTGCTTGGATGACTCTGTGCTTTGTTCGGACCACGGTCCTTCGGTCGCTACTGTGCTTCAGTCGGCGCCGGGCCTGTGGTTGACCCTTTCTTGGTTTAACGCTGTGCTTGGGTCGACACTGTGTTTGGGTCGACACTGTGCTTGGGTTGACCTGTCTTGTGTTGACACCTTGCTTGGGTCAATACTGTGCTTGGGTCGACACTGTGGTTGCCATGGAACTGTGCTTGGGTAGACCCTATGCGTGGGGTCATTCCCTGTGCTTGGGTCGACCCTGTGCTTGGGTTGACACTGTGTTGGGTTGACACTTTGCTTGGGTCGACACTTGGACCGACCTGAGCACGAGTCGACCCCTGGTGCTTAGATCTACCACAGTGCCTGGGCTTACACTGTGTTTGGGTCGATACTGTGCTTAGGTCGATACGGTTTTTTGGGTCTTCACTGTGTTAAGGTCGAATCTGTGCTTGCGTCTGCACTGTGTTTGAGTCAGCACTGTTTTGGTCGACACTATGCTTGGATCCGTTTTGTGCTTGGGTCTACACTCTGTCCTGGGTCCGACATTGTGCTTGAGTCGAACCGAGTTGCTTGGGTGTTCACTCTGCTTGCGTCGTCATTGTGCTTGGATTAACACTATGGTTGCATCGACATCTCTGTGCTTGGGTCGATACTGTGCTTAGGTCAATCCTGAGCTTGGGTAGGACATTATGCGTTGTGTCGACACTGTGCTTGTCTGTACCCAGTCGGTGGTCGACACTTTGATTTTGTCGACACTGTAATGGGGTCGACTCAGTAGTTAGGCCTTCACTGTGCGTGCATCTGCAATGGTTTGGGTTGACCATTGACGTTGTGGTGACACTCTTCTTGGGTCGAAACTGCGTTTGGGTCGGCACTGTGGTTTGGCTTGTCCATTGAGGTTGTATTGACGATGTGCTTGGGTCGACACTACATTTGGGTCGGCATTTGTTCTTGAGTCGACCCTGGTACTTGGGTTTGACACTATGCTTCGGTTGGCAGGGGAGAGCGACACTGTGTTTGTATCAACACTGAGGGTGGGTCGACACTCGGTGCCTAGGCTTCCTACCGTGCTTGCGTTCGGTTACTGGTTCTTGGGTTGACAGTGTGGTTGTTTGAACACTGTGATTGGGTCGACACTGTGTTTGCGTCAACACTATGGTTTAGGTCGACCTTCTTCTTGGGTCGACTCTGCGTTTAGGTCGGCACTTTCTTGTGTTGAAACTGTGCTTGGGTCGATAATTTGCATGTGTCGATCAGTGCTTTTGTTAATAGTATGCTTGGTTTGACACTGTGCTGGGTTGAAACTGCTTGAGTCGACATTGTGCTGGGTCGACCCTGTGCTTTGGTTGAAACTGTGTTTTGGTTGTCCATACCTAGTTAAACACAAGACAAAGGTAGAGAAGATTCAGCGGTATGCACCAGGCTCGTCCCGGAACTGAGAGGAATGAGCTTGGAGGAAAGGCTAAAGGAGCTGAACCTCACGTCCCTGGAAAACAGAAGAGTAAGGAGAGACATGATTACACCTACAAAATTCTCAGGGTAATGACAGGGTGGACAAAGACAAACTCTTCAGCACGGGTGGGACCGAACAAGGGGACACAGGTGAAAACTTAGTACCCAGATGAGCCATAGAGACATTAGAAAAAATTTTTTCAGTGTCAGAGTAGTTAATAAATGGAATGCACTAGGAAGTGATGTGGTGGAGGCTGACTCCATACACAGTTTCAAATATATGTATGATAGAGCCAAAAAAGCTCAGGAATCTGTACACTAGTTGATTGACGGTTTGAGAGGTGAGACGAAAGAGACAAAACTCATCCCCCGCAAGCATAACTAGATGAGTACATAGTAACTATCCCCAATGCTATTGTCACACACAGTAACATCAAGCAACGCTTGTGTCACACACAGTACTTCCACCAACGCTTGTGTCACACACACTAACTTTCACCAACGCTTGTATCACACACAGTAACATCTAGCAACGCTTGTGTCACACACAGTAACTTTCACCAACGCTTGTGTCACACACAGTAGCATCTAGCAACGCTGTGTCACACACAGTAACTTTCACCAACGCTTGTGTCACACACAGTAACATCTAGCAACGCTTGTGTCACACACAGTAACTTTCACCAACGCTTGTGTTACACACAGTAGCATCTAGCAACGCTTGTGTCACACACAGTAACTTTCAACAACACTTGTGTCACAAGGAACTTCCAACAACGCTTATATCACAAGGAACTTCCAACAACGTTTGTGTCACAATAAACGTCTAAAAACGCTTGTGTCACAAAGAACTTCTTCCAGCAATGCTTGTGTCACAAGGAACTTCCAACAACTCTTGTGTCACAAGGAACTTCCATCAACGCTTGTGTCACAGGAACAAGCACAATTTCTCTAATTAAATCTAGTTCCTTATTCCACGCACATATATTGTGTCCCATCATCTACATACCTAACCATTTCTTGTCCCGTTGTTACAATTTTTAAAGAATTAATAATGTTAGCCAGACATTTCTCCGGATTCTGCAGGATGGCGCGCCAAGGCTGAAGGTGTTGCAGTTGGCTGACACTCACATGGACCCTCTCTACCAGCCTGGCTCCCTTGCTGTTTGCTCCGAACAACTTTGTTGCAGGAATGACTCTGGTAGGTATGAGTGTGTGTGTCTACATATAATGGTGCATGTTAAGTGGAATGTACACTAGTATGTCACTGCAACTACTTACTTGGCCCTGCACTAGTAAATTGACTGGATCTTTTATCTGGAGAAATATTGCAACTTATTGTCTGGGTGGAGGTACCCTAGAGGTAATCACTTCAACACCACTGTGTAATTAGTACTATTATTTACTCCTTATCCGTGGTTAGGTTAAGGTTAGGTTAAGTTCAGGATAAGGTTAGGGTAAGGTTAGGTTAAGGTTAGGTTAAGACTAGATTAAGGTTAAGTTAAGGATAGATTAGTTTAGATTTGGTTAGGTTAGGGTTAAGTTCAGTAACATTATACTACGTTCGTTGTAGATCGAGTGCGTACGTCCCATCCACACAACCAACCAAAACCTGTAGAGTGCTTATACTTTGATGAGGAGATCACCCTCTACGCTTCCTGCTCTTGGAGAGGGGCTCAGCGTTACACATTAAGGGGGGTGCGGCTCCAGTACTGGTCTGGTTGTCACGTGTACACACCCAATTCGAGCCGCTGTGACTCCCCACTGTCTCCTTATTTCGTATGACCTCCTCAATCCCCCTTGTTTTGATTACAATTCTGTACCACCCTGTCCAACGCTGTGGTTCTCTCTCTCTCTCCTCTCTTTACTTTCTGGGAAGCCTCACTAGGACAAGGGCAAACACCAGCAAATTTATATACATTTACTTAGAGGAAGATGTGCAACACATATACAAGAATAATAAAGGGAAATCAACACTTTGTACCATTATAGTCAGGTTGAAAATCAAAACCATCAGATCTCTATCAGCTGCTTATCAAGTGGTAGCCCAACTCCTGGCACGCCACTTATACTACCAACCTCACCAAGTGTTTATCTTCAGATGATGATTGAGGACCACAGGATCACAAGTCCAGTGTGCTGTCCGCTCGGCCGACCGGCTCGAATTGGTTAAAATCTTGTAATACAATATGGCACTCTCAGCCCTAGAATATATATATAAATATATGTACAAGGAATCCAGCCAATGGCTGCAACACTATAAACATTTGTATAATTATTCCTCAATACAAGAATGGTCAGTCACCCACCTTCCACTGCGTCTTGCACGCCAATGACACTCAAGAACCCTACCAACTCTATATAAGTAGTCATTAAGAAACTCTTCTCTACACCCAGAGGTTCACTACCCTGAACGTCTTCGGGCTCCTCAACAATTATCTACCAGAATCCTCCACAGCTCTTCCAGCTGCTACACCATGAAGTCTTCCTAGAATAGCTAGGGTACTTTACCACTAATACCACAGAAGCATGTAAAACTCCACTCCACTGCTTCTCCTCTCACAGCTTTAGGTCCAACTCCTCACTATGGGGGCTGCTCTTCCACAGAGTACACTGTTCCTCAAACTGGCTTGGAGTTTCATCCATTATCTCCCTCTACTGGGCTCGCAGTTCCCTTCAGGAACTGCTTCCCCAGACAAACCTGCAACCCATTGATACACCAATAAAGATGTTCCTCTACAAACATATTACTAAAATAAACTACATATAAAAAAATGTCTCTACTCGACAATCTCTGAGTCTCACATGCCGTGAGGGGACTCCCCCCACTCGGATGAGGCCATACTCCACCTCCCTCAGGAGCTACCACTGCCATGAGCTCACCGCCCTCAGTCAGCCACTGGCCTCGGGAGAGGGTTAACGCGTCGCTCCGCCCTCCAGCTGGTTCCCTCATCTTTATTTTCTTATTTAGGCTTTCTGCCTTAACAAAATATGTCTAATATATCAATAAACATTCGCTATGGTCGCTGGGCACACGACCAACAACAGTCAATCACAGTCAACTGGATACAATAAGCTTACCCACATAATTTGGTTCGCTTGCGGCACTCACTGACTCGGCAGTCGACCCGAGGGCGCTCTAAGCTGCCCACAAAACTGTTCTAAAGACTGCTTCACACTCTTCCTGCAGTCCACGACTTGAGCTGACACGTCCACAGACTCATTCCACAAGCGAGAAGTCTGTTTACTTCCTTCTTCTTGAAGGTATATCAATCATGGATTCTCCTTCACTAGAGGCTCAATGGAGCACGACCTTCACCTCACGATTTCTTCAACTCAGTTGAAGTCCAGAGCCGCTGAAGCGAGCCTCACACCTTCAGCAAATTATCCACATCTCGTGTCAAGTCATCTATTTATATTATTATTCACTACCCATATTTTTAAAGTATTTGTCAAATCTAACTGAGTGTTTAACATATACATTTCCAAGTTTATATTTCTTTGACTTCTCAGCTAGGTCAGGCTCGGTTGAATAACTCTCAGGGGGAGAGTCGTTTCTCCTGCAGCCTGAGATCATAACAATTAGTACAATATATTATTCTCGCTGGTACTGTTCCAAAGTACCATACCAAGACCTTGCTACACCAAGCCAAGAGACCCTTCCAGAGAGTGGTGGCTACCATTCTGGACGATCATTCGCACGACACCACCGACCTACTTCAAACCCTCGATACCTGTAACAACGTCACACCAGTTGACTTTCGCCAGGAGAGTATGGATGTTGTTCCCTTCTACGGATATGAGGATAACATTGACCACTTCAAATCATATCCGATCAAATCAGCACTTCAAGACACACATCCACCTGACTCTCTCGCCTGCCCCGTGCCGAGAGATCTGTCTTCATCAAGAAACCCAGCAAGTGGATCTCCAAACGAGACCTTAAAAAATCATGGATACAATCATACATTAGAACCCTCCCTTGATACCAATTGAGATCGTCATCCTATGTCCCTCTGGCGTAGACGTGGCCATGAAACTGTCCTTCTACACAATCGCTGAGGCGGAACTGCTGCATGCAGGGGCTTAAGTGCCTTGGAGTGAAGACTCCACCAGCCCAGATCAAGAAGGAATGCTATTACGATCTCCAACAATGCTTCAAGTGTTACAAGTATTCACACTCCACCAAGAAATGTCCTGACTGCATCTCCAAGTGCAGCGTCTGCTCCGAAGACCACCGGCGGTTTGCAATGGAGGTTTGCATCCTCCATTTACAAGGATAATTTCCAACGCTGTCTGCTCTGCAATGGGAATTATGTTGTTTCAAATTCCACCCTACCACCAAACCACAGCGTCAGCTGCAAGTCTTATTCACGGTGGTTGGGCCACCGATCATTTTCTCCCCTCTTCGATTCGTTTCCAATTCTTAGCTCAAGATTTATGCATCCTCGCCCCAGCCTTCCGTCCCCTGTTTACCTGTCTCTAGGGTCCTTGGAACTTGGAACATGTGGCTTATGAAATTCGAAAATATTTGAATATCACACAGAATTTTATTTACAGAAAACCAAATTCTTCAGGCAGTTTCAAAGAAAGGGAATTGAGCATAGACTTTTTGTATTTAAACCAACTATTTATATTATAATAAAGTTAAAATTAGATAATATTCTCTGTTTAGGACAAAGGTTCACTCGCCAGTTTACAAGTAAACTATTATGTGAACCAAAATCTGCTTTCAGACCATCACAAATGTCTGGTTATATATTAAATATCCAGGTATTTAACGAGATTGGCTGGCCAGTCTATAGAATTACTCTTCCCTTAAAACGGCCTGAATATTGGTAAGTGAAATTTAGAAAGCAAAATATATAAAACTTTAAATGAGACCTTCATGCTGCTGTCTTCTACAGAATAAAGATAGCGAATATATGCTAAAATGGTATACCAAAATTATCAATTGAATACACGTTTTTTGCACAACCCATAGAGGAAGAATACAAAGGTACATATTTTTTATTATATCAGTGTTGTGACCCAAGTTTGGTCAGTGGTGGTAGTAGAACGAACTTAAACCCTTCCAAGTGTTCGAACTATAAGTGTCATCATGCTGTTTTCAGCGAATCTGTTCCTCACACTGAGTGCCAGGATTGACTCACTAGGTCAACCGGGTGCTTGAGTCAATATCGGTGTATCAATTGACCTGGTACATAGGGTTAACCCACTACTCGAGTCAGGCCAGTGTTTGTGACGACTAGGTGCATGGGATGACCCAGTGCTTAGATCGACACTGTGCTTGGGTTGATAATGGGCTTGGGTCGACACTGAACTTGGGACGTCCCAGTGCTTGACTTGACACTTTGCTTGGGTCGAAACTTTGCTTTGGTCAACATTGTGCATGGGTCGACACTGTGCCGGGCTTGACACTATACTTGGGTCGACACTGTGCTTAGGTCGATACTGTCCTTGCGTCGGCAATGTGCTTTAGTTGACAATATGCTTGGGTGGACAATGTGCTTTAGTTGACAATATGCTTGGGTGGACAATGTGCTTTGGTTGATACTGTGCTTGGTTCGACACTGCGTTTGTGTCGACCCGCTGCTTGGGTCAATCCTGAGCTTGGATCGACACTTTGATTGGGTTGACATTGTGCTTGGGTCGACACTGTGCTTAAGTCAACTAAATGCTTGAGTTGACACTGTGTTAGGGTTAACACAGTGCTTAGGTTGATACTGAGCTTGGGTCGACCATTTGCTTTTGTTGACACTGTGCTTGAGTCGAAACTGTGCTTTAGTCGAAACTGTGCTTGAAATGACACTGAGCTTGGGTCGTGACTGTGCTTAGCTTGACGCTTTGCTTCGGTCGACACTGTGCTTGCTTGGACTGACCCTGTGCTTGAGTCGACACGTTACGTGGGTCACTACTGTGTTTGCGTCGACAATGTGCTTGCTTTGACACTGCTTGGATCGACCCTGTGCTTTGATCGACATCTTGTTTGGGTCGACACTGAGTATGGGAAGACACTGTGCTTGGGTACACATTGTGTTTGGGTCGACACAGTGCTTAAGTCGACCCTGTGTTTGGGTCGACACTGTGCTTTATTTGACACTGTGTTTGAGTTGACACTTGGCTTGGGTTGACACTGTGTGTGGGTTGACACTGTGCTCTGGGTGACCGTGTGCTTAGGTTGACACTGTGCTTGAGTCGACCCAGTGATTAGGTCGACACTGTGCTTAAGTCGACCCAGTGATTAGGTCGACACTGTGCTTGGGTTTTTCACTCTGCTTGCGTCGACACTGTTTTGGTTGCCACTGTGCTAGGGTCGAAACTGCAATTGGATCGACCCTAGCTAGTTTGGATTCACTGTGCTTGGGTCACAACTCTATTTCGATGAATACTTTGCTTGGGCCGACACGGAGCTTGGGTCGGCACTGTGCTTATGTTGAAACTGTGATTGGGTCGATACTGTGCTCGGGATGACTCTGTGCTTGGGTTGACACTGTGCTTAGGCAGACACTGTGCTTGGGTCAGTCCTGTGCTTAGGTTGACACTGTGTTTGGCTTGACACTGTGTTTTTCTTGGTTGGACATTGTGCTTGGGTCGCACTGTGCTTGTGTCGGTCAGTGCTTGGTTTAACACTTTACTGGGGTCGACACTGTGATTGGGTCGACACTATGTTTGGGTCGACCATGTCTTTGGGTAGACACTTTGCTTGGGTTTACACTTTGCTTGGGTCGAAACTGTGCTTGCGTTGACACTATGCTTGGGTCGACCTTGTGCATGGGTCATCTCTGTGTTTGGGCCGATACTTTGATTGGGTCGCCACTGAATATGGGTCGATACTGTGCTTGGATCTACACTATGCTTTTGTCTATACTGTGTTTGGGCCGATACTGTGCTTGGGTCGATACTGTTTTTGTGTCTACACTGTGTTATGGTGGACACTGTGCTTGAGTCTGCACTGCGTTTGAGTCTACACTGTGCCTGGGTCGACACTTTGCTTGGGATGACACTGTGCTTGCATCTACACTGTGCTAGGGTCTACACTCTGTTTGGGTCGACACTGTGCTTGGGTCTACACTGTGCTTGCGTCGCCATTAGGCTTATATTGCCAATGTGGTTGTGTTGACACTGTGCTTTGGTTGACATGGGGGTTTGGGTCGGCCCTGTGTAACATATCAGAAAATGAAAGAAAGAAAATAGGAAAACTCATAGAGAGGTAGAGAGGAGGAAGGGGGTATTGAGGAAGAGTGGTCAGGGTGAAAGGTAAAGTTTAGAATGAGAGGGAGAGAATGAGATCAAGGAGGAAAATAGAAGAGTAGAAAGTAAGAGATCTAGAAGAAGAAAGATAGAAGTTTGCTGCCACCATCCATTCAAGTTAGTTAATTATATGACATGGCATGGAACTTGTCTGTACAACAATATTCTCTGCTGTTAAACACATATCAACTGTAAGCATATGCAATTCAGAGTGCTCTCCACTCTAGTTTTCAATATATCATTGAAAAGATCTTGGGATCACAATTAAAGGCAATTTAAAAAGTAAGTTAATCAATTATATATTTCCTATTAGATCTTCAATCATATAGTTATCATAATTCAACCATATCACTTGATGTTCAAATTAATTCAGATCTGGAGTCACCACACAAGACATTGAGAGCACCTACGGCTGACTGACTCTGAAAATTACACAACTCCTAAGTTGAAAACACAATATATGTCATCTTACAAGTTCACTCACCAAAGTCTCTGAGACTAAGTTTGATAGAGAGTGTGGGGAGGATATGGCTGACAGAGCCCCCATCCGGCCTGGGACGGCCGAGTCTGGTTGCTGGAACCAATCTCGGTTCCGGTCTATTTATTGCTGTCCTCCTCAATGTCAAATATTCAGTTCCACGGGTATTTACGGGGGAACCGGGAGCTAAGCTCTGCCTGCCAGGAGATAGCCTCTGGCTAACTACTTGCTAGCTGTGTAGGTGAGCTTAACGTTTCTTTGTGGAGCTGGTGGAGGAGCTTCACTGATGTTGGAGTAGGACTTCTGTGCAGCGGACTGGGAGAACTGCAGAGGTGCCTTTCCATATTTTGGAGGACCTAGATATATGTATTGGTAGTGAACCTCAAGAAAGAGAACAGAGGGTCATGAGGATACATTAAAGTATGAGTGGAGTGCTTGAATGCTTATTGACATGTAAGACACAGTGTAAGGTTAGAGACTGATTTCTTTTTTATTGGGGATACTTATGTAGATGTTCCAGGTATTTCAGCCTCAAGCAGAATTTGATAATCTTTTATGGTTGAAGATATATTATTGTGGTGCCAGGTATTTTAGCCCCAAGCAGTGAGAGGGTGGTAGGTTGTATGCCAAGGGTCGTGCTGCAACTTATACTGTTTAATAGTAATAGGATATTATATTATATGTGTATATCGTTTGTTGTGTGCGTTTTTATGTATAAAGGGGTTTGTTAACAGATGGTCTTTGCTCTTGTCCTGGTGAGGTTCCCGGAAAGTGAGCTTGAGAGAAAGATAGGGTCACGGTTGCAGTTAGGGTGACAGTGGGCAATAAATCGCTAAAAGGGGATTTAAGAAACCATCAAAAACAGAGTGAGTGGGGTGTCACAGAAGCTCGAGTAGGGTGTGTACTTAAGACAACAAAGCCAGTTTTGGAGTCGCATCCCTAAAAAAGGTGACGCTGAAGCGCTTTTCACAATCCACAAGCGTACAGGGTGATCTCCCAAGTAAATTGCGAACACTCCAGTGTCCATTGCTGGTCGACCGACGGTAGTGGGAGTGTAGTTGCCGAGGTCGGCTGTTTTTCTATCAGTGAGTGGTAGGGGTCTTAATTCGCCAATATTCGTAACAGTCTGGTGCAACAACCAACTCTATATTGGGTAAAATCCCAAACCCTCCTCCTGATAGTTACCCTTGTGGTTAGGTCGTGACTGTGCTTGGGTCGTAACTGTGCTTGGGTTGATACTGTGTTAGGTTGACACTTTGCTTGGGTCAACATAGTTCTTGGGTCGAAACTTCGTTTGGGTCGACACTGTGCTTGGGGCGTCCATGTGTTCGTGTTGACACTATGCTTGGATCGATACTGTGCGTGAGTTGACACGGTGTGCGTGAGTTGACACGGTCGAAACTGTGTTTGGGTCGGCACTGTGTTTGGCTTGTCATTGAGGTTGTGTTGACGATGTGCTTGGGTCGGCAATGTTTTTGAGTCGACCCTGTACTTGGGTTGACACTATGCTTTCGTCGACACTGTGTTTGTATCAACACTGAGGGTGGGTCGACACTGTTCCCAGGTTTACACCGTCCTTGCGTCGGTACTGTTCTTGGGTTGACAGTGTGGTTGTTTGAACACTGTGAATGGGTCGACACTGTGTTTTGCGTCAACACTGTGGTTAGGTCGACCTTCTACTTGAGTCGACTCTGCGTTTAGGTCGGCACTTTGCTTGTGTTGAAAACTGTGCTTGGGTCGATAATTTGTACGTGTCGACCAGGGCTTTTGTTAATGGTATGCTTGGGTTTACACTGTGCTGGGTTGAAACTGCTTGGGTCGACACTGTGGTTGGGTCGACCCTGTGCTTTGGTTGAAACTGTGTTTTGGTTGACACTGTGCTTGGGATGACACTGAGTTTGGGTTGATACTGCCTCAGCCGTCCCTTTGCTCTGATTGACACTGCGCTTGGGACGTGAACTCAAACAGTCAACCTGCTTGGGTTGACACTGTGCTTCGGTCGACCATGTACGCGGGTCGCCTCTGTACTTGCGTGGACCCTGTGCTTGGATTGATTCTTTTTTTGAGTCAATTCTCTGCTTGGTCAAAACTGTGCTTGGGCTACCACTTTGCTTGGGTCGTCACTATGCATGGATTGACAGTGTGCGAGAGTGGGGGGACATGAGTTTGGGTCGACACTGCTTGGGTCTATAATGAACTTGGGTCACGTCTGTGCTTGTGTCGATTCAGTGGTTGGGTCGATCCAGTGCTTGGGTCGACACTTTGTTTGGGTCCATACTGTGCATTAGTTAACACTTTACTTGGATCGACACTGCGATTTGGTCTACCCGTTGCTTGGGTCGAAACTCTGCTTGGATCGTCGCTTTGCTTGGGTTAACACTGTGCTTGGGTCTGCACTGTGCAAGTGTCGACAATGTGCTTGACTCGATTCTGTGCTTTGGATAAAAATGTCCTTGGGTTGAAACTGTGACTGGGTCGACGCTCTGCATGAGTCGACAGTGTGCATCTGTTGACACTTTGCTCGGGTTGACACTGTTCTCGGGTTGGCACTACTTGGGGCAACACTTTGCTTGTGTTACCACTGTGCATGGTTCGACATTGTTCTTACGTCTACACTTTACTTGCGTCGGCACTGTGTTTGTGTTGACATTGTGGTTGTGTTGATACTGTGCTTGCGTCGACACTGAGATTGGGTAACCCTGTTCTTGGGTCGACTCTCTGCTTAGGTCGACACTACTTTGGATTGAAACTGTGCTTGTATCGACCCAGTGCTTGGTCGACTCTTTGCTTGTGTCGACACTGTGCTTGGGTCGATAATGTTTTTAGGTTGATCGTGTGCTTGGGACAATGCTGTGCTTCGGGTGACACTGTGCTTAGGTTGAAATTTGTCTTGGGCCGGCCCTGTGCTTGGGTTGACATTGTGTTAGGGTTCATACTGCGCATGGTTTCACACATTGCTTGGATCAGCATTGTTCTTGGGTCGACACAGTGCTTGGTTGACACTTTGCTTGTATCGACACTGTGCTCGGGGCGACCCTGTGATTGGGTTAATACTGTGCTTGGGTTGACGCTGTATTTGGGATGGAAATTTGCTTCGGTCGGCCCTGTGCTTGGGTTGACACTGTGTTAGGGTTGATACTGTGCTTGGATTGACACTTTTCTTTGGTCAACACTGTGCTTGGCTCGACACTTTGCTTGGGTCGACAATGTGCTTGGGGCAACTGTGTGCTTGGGTTGACACTTTGCTTGTGTCGACGCTGTGTTTGGGTTGATAGTGGACTTCGGTCGACCCTGTGCTTGGGTTGACACTGTGCTTGGGTTAACACTTTGCTTAGTTCAGCACTGTTTTTGGGTCGACTCAGTGCTTGGTCAATACTTTGCTTGTATCGACACTGTGCTTGGGTCGATAATGTACTTGGGTCGACCCTGTGCTTGGATTAATTCCTTGCTTAGGTTGACACTATGTTTGGGATGAAAATTTGCTTCGGTCGGCCCAGAGCTTGGGTTCACACTTTTCTTGGGTGAACTCTGTGCTTGGGTCGACACTTTGCTTCGGTCAACACTGTACTTGGGCATCTTTCGCTTGGGTTAACATTTTGCTTGGATCGACACTGTGCTTGCGTCGACTCTGTGCTTTGTTCGACCCCTGTCCTTGGGTCATCACTATGCTCCAGTCGGCCCAGGGATTTGGTTGACCCTTTGCTTGGTTAAAGCTGTGCTTGGGTCGACACTGTGCTTGGGTTGACCCTGTCTTTGTGTTGACACCTTGCTTGGGTCAATACTGTGCTTGGGTCGACACTGTGGTTTCCATGGAACTGTGCTTGGGTCGACCCTATGCGTGGGGTCATCCCTGTGCATGGGTCGACACTTGCTAAGTCGACACTTTACCTGGTCGACACTTTGCTTAGGTCAACACTACTTTGGGTTGACACTGTGCTTGTATGGACCCAGTGCTTGGTCGACTCTTTGCTTGTGTCNCAAAATTTTATATCTGTATTTCTAAAGAAGAACTTAACAATATGCCTTCAGCCGAACAAGATTATGTGGGTGGGGTAGAACAGGTTGACTAGTTTAGCAACCAGGGAGGATGTAATTAAACAATTAGTAAAACTAAAACCAAACAAATCCCCAGGGCCGGATGAAGTGTTTGCCAGGGTGCTTAAAGAATGCAAAGAGGAGCTTTCCGAGCCACTGTCTACCATATTTAATATATCAATAGAGTTAGGCAGAGTGCCAGAGTCATGGAAGGTAGCTAATGTGGTACCAATTTTAAGAAAGGCGATAGATCACTTACGTCAAACTATCGGCCAATTAGCCTAACGTCTATTGTGGGAAAGTTACTTGAATCGATAATTGCAAATAAAATTCGTCTTCATCTTGAAAAACATAAATAATAAATGAGTCGCAACATGGTTTTACAAATGGCCGTTCATGTTTAACAAATTGCTATCTTTTTATTCCAGCATAGTTGAGGCAGTTGATAGTGGTAAGGATTGTGATGTTGTGTACCTTGACTCTAGCAAAGCTTTGATACAGTGCCACATGAAAGACTAATTAAAAAATAGAGGCTCATGGTATGGGGGTGCTATATTAAGTTGGATTAGAGCATGGCTATTCCAAAGGAAGCAGAGAGTTAGTATAAATGGGGTTAAGTCAGAGTGGGATAATGTTGTTAGTGGAGTGCCTCAAGGCTCTGTCCTTGGACCTCTGTTGTTTATAATATATATAAATGATTTAGATTCAGGTTTGAGTAGCAACATTTGCAAATTTGCAGATGATACAAAAATCGGTAGGGAAATTAACGCGAAAGAAGACTCGCTATCACTTCAAGTTGATCTAAATAGGGTTTTATAATGGTCAAAAGACTGGCAGATGCAGTTTAATGCTAATAAATGTAAAGTTTTGAGGCTAGGTAATGATGATAGAGTTACAGGATACGAGCTAGATGGTGTTGAGATTGCGAAGTCTGATTGCGGAAGGGATCTGGGAGTTATGATTAGTAAGAATTTAAAACAAAAGGATCAATGCATGAATGTTCATAATAAGGCAAATAGGACTCTCGGATTTATTAATCCACGCGTTAGTAACAAGACACCTGGTGTGGTTCTTCAGCTATATCTTGCTCTGGTTAGGCCCCATTTAGATTATGCAGTTCAGTTTTGGTTGCAGTACTATAGAATGGATATAAATTCACTTGAATGTGTCCAGCGTAGGATGTCAAAGTTAATTCCCCAAATTAGAAATCTTTCATATGAAGAAAGATTAATAAAGCCTAAATTGCATTCACTGGAAAGGCGAAGAGTTAGGGGTGACATGATAGAATTTTACAAGTGGATGAATGGACAAAACAAAGTGATATTAATAGGGTATTAAAAGTATCAACACAAGACAGAACACGAAACAATGTTTATAAATGGATAAGTTTAGATTTAGGAAAGACTTGGGTAATACTGGTTCGGTAACAGGGTTGTTGATTTGTGGAACAATTACCGCGTAACATGGAGGAGGTGGGAAGCCTCGATTGTTTCAAGCGAGGGTTGGACATGTATATGAGTGGGATTGGGTGGTTATAAATAGGAGCTGCCTCGTATGGGCCAATAGGCCTTCTGCAGTTACCTTTGTTCTCATGTTCTTATGATGAAACTGAGAAAAGGGGAGAACAGATACACAGAAAATGACAAGGAGGTGTGTGAAGAACTCAACACAAGATTCCAGGAGGTCTTCACAATAAGCAAGAAGCCTCTTCACTGAATGAGGAAACAAAACCAACAACCTGGAGAGTTGACCTTGGAGAGGTCAAAATTAATCTGTTGGAGCTGAATGTGACAAAGGCTGTTGGGCCTGACAAAATCTCACCGTGGGTACTAAAAGTAGGTACAGTAGCACTAAGTGTGCCACTCTCACTGGTGTATAACAGGTTACTGGAAACAGAAGACCTACTGGAAAGCTGGAAGACAGCTAATGTAGTCACAATATACAAAAAGGGTGACAGGCAAGAGGCACTGAACTACAAGCCAGTTCTCCAAACTTGTATAGCATGCTAGGTGAGGGAGAAGATGTGAGGAAAAGGCTCGTAGAGCATCTGGAGGGAAATTACTTTGTAACACACCACCACAAGCATGGGTTCAGAGATGGTAAATCGGGCCTCACAGGTTTAACAAAATTCTATGACCAAGCAACAAAAATTAGGCAATAAAGATAAGGGTGGGCAGACTGCATTTTCTAGGACTGTCAGAGAACCTTTTACTCAGTACCCCTTAAAAGGCTTTTACAAAAGTTGGAGCAACAGGCAGTAAAAGGTAAGGTGCTCCAGTGGATAAAGGAGTATCTAAGCAACAGGAAACAGCGAGTAACTGTGAGGGGAAAACATCAGAGTGGCATGATGTCACCAGTGGCATTCCACAGGGCTCCGTACTTGAACCCATTCTGTTTCTAATATATGTAAACGATCTTCCAGTGGGTATAGACTCATTCCTCTCAATCTTTGCTGATGATGCGAAAATTATGAGAAAAATCAAGGCAGATGAAGATAGACAGAGACTACAGGACGACCTGGACAAACTGGAGGAATGGTCTGGCAAATGGCTACTAAAGTTCAACTCAGGAAAGTGTAAAGTAATGAGATTTGGTGAAGGGAGCAGATGGCTGAACACAAGGTACCATCTGGGAGGTGAAATCCTGCAAGAGGCAAACAGAGAGAAAGATCTGGAGGTTGATATCTCACCAAACCTGTTCTCAGAGGCCCACATCAAAAAAATATCATAAGGGGCATATTCTAGATTGGCCAACATAAGAACAGCTTTTAGAAACATGTGTAAGGAATCATTTAGGACCTTGTATACCACTTATGTCAGACCAATCCTGGAATATGTAGATCAAGCTACATATTGTTTAACTATGTATTGAGTCCATACTGTTATGATCCCACGAAGCCGAAAAACGAGTCTCCCCTTTGAGAATTATTCTATCAGGCCTGACCTGACTAGAAGATCTAGGAAATATAGAGGTGAAGACACAGATGTAAAATAGTTGGTTGGATTTGATAAACAATTTAAGATAATGGGCAGTGAATAAGAAAATAGATAAATGACTGGTTATGAGATGTGGATAATTTGCTGGAGGTGTGAGGCTCGCTTAGAGTTAAGTCACTTGAGTACCAGAAATCGTGAGGGGAAGCTGTGCTCCGTGTGAGTTCCTGTCAGAGAGGAACCCCTAGTGATATACCTTCAAGAGGAAGGAAGTGTGCAGACGTTCCAGCTGTGGAATCGAGCTGGGAACGTTTGGTCTCAAGTCCTGGACGGCGAGGAGAGTTTATTAAGCCGCCCAGAGACATTATCGTGGGCCGTGGGAGCGCCCTGATCAGACTCCATCAGTGAGGAGAGGGTCCTCTACTAGACAATCTGTGGTAAGCACGACTTTAAGCCAGTTTATAGTGATTACTTGTAGTTGGTCGTGTGCCCAGCGACAGTAGCGAATGTTTATTGATAAGTTAGACATGTTTTGGTAAGGCAGGAAGCCTAAATAAGAGGACGGAGATGAGAGAGACAGCTGGAGGGACGAGCAGCACGTCCTCTCCCGTTGACCACCTGAAACCAACTGACTGGCGGCGGAGGACGACCACCTGGCAAGGCGAAGCATGGACCAGCCCAAACAGGAGAGTCCACTCTCACAGTATGAAGAGATCAGAGAGATGTTGGATGCAAACATATTGTGTGGATTATTTCGTCTATGTGTTTATAGGGAAACATTTTTATTGGCGTGTCAATGGGTTGCAGGTTGTCTTTGGGGAAGAAGTTGCTGAGAACTTCGAAGCCAGCACAGAGGGAGTAGTTGATTAGACTCCAAGGTAGTGGAAAGTACTGAGCTCTGTGGGAGAGCAGCCATGCAGTGAGGAAGAAAATCTCAAGCTGTGAGAAGAGGAGTAGTGGAATGAAGTTTCACATGCTTATGTGATACCAATGGTGAAGCACCATTGTTGCTAAAGGATGACTTCATGGTGAAGCAGCCAGGAGCGCTGTGGAGGACCCTGGCAGTTAAACCCGGAAGAACCTGAAGATATCAGGGTAGTGAACTTTCAGATGTGGAAGGGAAGTTCTGGTTGATTACTTGTAGGGAGTTGGTAGAGTGTTTGGTTGTCATTAGCGTGCAAGACGCAGTGAGAGGTGAGTGATTGTTTGCCATTTTTGCGCCAAGGAGTACTTATACTGAAGTATAGAGTTACAGTCGTAGGCTGGGTTACCTACAGAGACATACATATGTGTTCTAGGACTGATAGGATGATCGATTGATCATTGTTGTATATCAAGGAACATTTATACTAATATTTATGTTATTGCAGCCATACGCTGATTTTCCTTGTACATGTTTATAGATATATATTCTCTTGCTGATAGTGCAACATTGTGTTATAAGACTTGACCTACTTGAGGAGGTTGGTAGTATTAGGTGGTGAACCAGGAGATAGGATACCCCTTGATAAGCAGATGATAGAGTTCTGATGGTGTTGGAGTGCAACCTGACCGAAATAGTATAGAGTGTAGGATTCATTATTATTATTATATGGTGTATGTATTGTTTATGTGCTTTGTCCAGTAAATGTATTCAAATTTGCTGGTGTTTGCCCTTGTCCTAGTGAGGCTTCCCAGGAAGTAGGAAAGAAGGAGAGAGGGAAAGAACCAAGAACCACAGCTGTGGACAGGGTAGAATGGAATACTAATAAGTCAATGGGGGATTGAGATCATATCACATAAGGAAAGAATGGGGAGTCACAGCGGCTCGAGTGGGTGTGTGCACGTGACAACGAGGCTAAGTATTGGAGCCACATCCCCTAAGCGTGTGACGTTGAGCCCCTCTCCAAGAGCTAGAAGCGCCCAGGGTGATCTCCTGGTAAAGTATAAGCACTCTACCGAGTTGTGAGTTGGGTTGTCCATAAAGAAGGATCAACGACAACACGCCAGCACACAATAATACGTAGTTAAACACTAGACAAAGTTAGAGAAGATCCAGAGGTATGCCACGAGACTAGTCCTGGAACTGAGAGGTATGAGGTACGAGGAAAGGCTAAGGGAAAGGAATATCGGGGAAAAACGCCAAGCCATTACGACAATATATCATTTGAAATGGGTCAGGATAAGGATTTGGGATTAAGGAATGGTGCCTAACCACTTGGAGGGTCGGGGATTGAACGTCGACCTGCATGAAGGGAGACCGCCGCTCTACCGTCCAGCCCAAGCAGGGAGCTAAACTTTACGTCGTCGAAAGACAGAAGAGTAAGGGTTATCTTGAGGGTAGACATAATAACAACCTACAAAATTCTCAAAGAAATTGAAAGGGTGGACAATGACAAAATATTAAGCACTAGGTGTATCCGGCCACGCGCTGCTTTTGGTGCATTGATAAGCCACAACAACCTTCCCCTGTCTCCCAGTCCTCCCTACCATTCCCTCCTTCCCCGTCCCTTCGTCCTCTCAAACATTCCTCACTCCACCATCACCTCATCCTCCCAACCATTCCCCACTCCCCATCCCTCGTCCTTCCCACTATTCCCCCCTCCATCGTCTCTTTGTCCTCCCTACCATTCCCCACTCCACGTCCCCTCGTCCTCCCCACCATCTCCCACTCCCCCATCTTCTCGTCCTCCTACCATTCCCCCCTCCCCTATCTCATCGTCTTCCCCACCATCCCCCACTCCCCTGTTCCCTTGTTTTTCTCACCATTCTTTATTCTCCTCTACCCTCGTCCCCACCATCCCCAACCACACCGTCCCCTCGTCCTCCCCACCACTACCCCCTCTCCTGTCCACTCGTCATCCCCACCATCCTCCACTCCCTTCCCCTCGTCCTCCCCACCATTCCCTGTCTCAGGTGAGGCATGTATATAGTAGGAATATAAAAACATGCGCCTGTTCGAATGCCACGTTGTGTCAAAATTTCAAAGCAATTGGTAAAGAGGTTTCGAAGATTTTCCTCACATGAAAAACACAGTGTAAAAAAAATGTTTTTCTCGTCACAGACGTGACATGTATATAGTATGTGTATAAAAACCCGCTCGGATGTAAATGAAACGTGTGAAAATTTCAAAGCAATCAGTGAAGAACTTTCGGAGATTACCGATTTAAAAAAAACGAGAATTTACATATTTATAGATTTGTGGAACATGAACAAGGCAAGAAACATACAGGTGAAAACTGAGTACCGAATTGAGCCACAGAGACATTAAAAATAACTTTTTCATTGTCTGAGTAGTTAACAGATGGAATGCATTAGGCAGTGATGTGGTGGAGGCAGACTCCATACACAGCTTCATATGTGGATATGATAAAGCCCAATAGGCTCAGGAATCTGTACACCATTTTATTGTCATTTGAGAGCTCAACCCCCGCAAGCACAGCTAGGTGAGTTTACAGTAACTTTTACCTACGCTTATGTCACACACAGTAACTTCTAACAACGCTTATGTAGCACACGGTAACTTCCAACAACGCCTGTGTCTCAGGAACGTCCAACAACGCTTGTGTCACACACAGTAACATTTAGCAACGCTTGTGTCACACACAGTAACATTTAGCAACGCTTGTGTCACACAAAGTAACATCTAGCAACGCTTGTGTCACACAAGCTCCAGCCTGGAGTACATACCTAGTTAAACACAAGACAAAGGTAGAGAAGATTCAGCGGTATGCCACCAGGCTCGTCCCGGAACTGAGAGGAATGAGCTTGGAGGAAAGGCTAAAGGAGCTGAACCTTACGTCCCTGGAAAACAGAAGAGTAAGGAGAGACATGATAACCACCTACAAAATTCTCAGGGTAATTGACAGGGTGGACAAAGACAAACTCTTCAGCACGGGTGGGACACGAACAAGGGGACACAGGTGGAACCTTAGTACCCAGATGAGCCATAGAGACATTAGAAACAATTTTGTCAGTGTCAGAGTAGTTAATAAATGGAATGCACTAGGAAGTGATGTGGTGGAGGCTGACTCCATACACAGTTTCAAATATGTATGATAGAGCCAAAAAAGGCTCAGGAATCTGTACACTAGTTGATTGACGGTTGAGAGGTGAGACGAAAGAGACAAAACTCATCCCCGCAAGCATAACTAGATGATTACATAGTAACTATCCCCAATGCTATTGTCACACACAGTAACATCAAGCAACGCTTGTGTCACACACAGTACTTCCACCAACGCTTGTGTCACAACACTAACTTTCACCACTCGCTGGCCAGGCCTTGGGGTGAGAGGACGTGCGCGCCTCCTCTCCCCTCTAGGGTCAAGTCCCTCGTCCCCAGCCTTGTGCTGTGATCGCCGGGGCGGTATCGTCACAATACTACTGTGCTGCTGAGTGTTCCGACACTATTGCATAAGTCACTAGTATCAGAGGAACCCTAGAGTGAACTAGTGAGTGGCGCCTGAGGCTTGGAGGCAGGCCAGCCTGCCCCCACCGCTCCCTTAGGGGGAAGCCTACCAAACATTAGTGTTTGACGCATTGCTGGTGTTAATAACACAGCATCACCTGTACAGTGTACCTGGGACTCACTGTAAGACTCTCTAACAAGAACCACAGGGCATCAACAGCTTCAGGCAACACTGCTTCAGGCAAGGAGAGTGGTGGGACCGTAACCTGACCCCCACGGGCCTCCGACCCTTGCGGTTAGAACACTGACCGAACGGTCAGCCCTATTCCTTCCCTGGCGGGAGGTTGACAGCCGCCAACACTTCAATGATGCCAGCTTTGTACACAGCAACTGTACATTCCTAGTTATAAGACTTATCTTCCCCACTTTCTCTTATTCTTCTCACTTCGCCATTTCAACAGGTCAAGTGGAACGGTCCAGTGGCCCATGCGGTTACCTGTAAAATCTGGGGGGCCACTTGACTTGGGCATCTGTTTACCCTTGTAGCAGGGCTAGGCTGTCTTAGGGGACATTCTGTCCACATAGGAGAATAAGTCACTGAGGGCTACCCTCTGCGAGTCCAACCAACCAAGTGGAATATCCAAGTGTTTATCCAAGTCGTCTGAGCACTCTCAAACCCACTGAGAGTGCTCTACCCCTCAGAGCAGGTTTATGACTGTTGGCGCTGATGATTGGTAAGGCATGCTGCCTGCTCTGCCATTTGTCGTGTTAATCATCATCATATGACTATCAATGTACACCAGGTATCGGAAGAGGTTAGAGCAACAATTACCGCCGCCTGAAGAAGCAGGTATGGAGGAGGTAGCTGCTGGACCCTCAGGGCTCTCCCCTACCGTGACCAGTGACACTGTCACCCCACCACCCAGTGATGATGGGTTTGTGGAGGTGGTAAATAAGAGCCAGAGAAGGAAACAAGGGAAACAGAAGCCTGGTGAACAACAGGGTGGAAGGCGTCCCATAGCACCAAGGAGCCAGTATACACGTCTGACCTTCCCTAAAGGCACGAGTGTGGCTGACAGGATTGTGTGGAGTAAGAAACTGAGCAAGGTGTACCCGCCTGGCACTGCAGGCGTGGTACGTCCACATGTCAACTCCCCATATGTGTATGTTTTAAGAGAGAAGCAGCAGGTTGTGGAGGCTCTTCTACAAGGGAAAATAGGTGATGTAAAGCTCTCCCCTCTAGATAATCCAACACGGAACAAGAAGATGGATGAATACCTAGTCTACAGGTACAGTCACGGGTATCCACTAGAGTGGGCCTATGAATTAGACGGGGTACACAAAGCACGAAGATTGACCAAGAATGGTAAGCCTACTGATCAAATAGTCATAGTCTGGAAAAAGCCTGATCCGCCACCTGACCAGTATTGGTTTGGTGGGTTGTATGCGCGCCCCAGCACGTTCAGGGTGTGGGAGCCGAACCCTGTGGAGTGTTACGAGTGCTGTGGCAGTGGCCACATAGCTAAGCACTGCCGGTGCTCCACACCCAAGTGTGCTCTCTGTTCCGGTCCTCATCCACTGAAGGACTGTCAGTATAAGAAGACCAGAGACCAAAGAAAGCAGGAACAGGAGCAACAGAACACTGCAACAGAAGCAGGGCAACAACCTGAAACTGTGGCTCCGTCTAAACCATCGCTGAAGTGTTTCAGATGTGGTACGGAAGGAGTCACCATCTGGCACTCAGACTGTACCAACCGGCCAGCCTCCCTTGGCACAAGGAGGCAAGTGCCCGAGACTCAACAAGTGCCTACTGATGCTGGCTCTAGTACTGTTGACCCACCCCATAGTGGTGACAGTACCAGCAACGCCCCTGACAACACACAACAGCCTGAGGCAACAGTTAAAGGACAGTTGGCAACCTTGCAAGCACAGGTAGCAGAACTGACTGAAACTATACAGAGGCTATGTCAAGCTCCTCCACAAGAGATACAGCAGCCTCCACACTGCTGTGTCACAGCCGTGGCCCGCGCTGGTAAAGGTTCCTGTGGTGGTGGTGACGGCGGCGGCGGCGGCAGCGCAGCAGCAGCGGCGGCGGCAGCAGCGGCAGCAGCAGCAGCGGCGGCGGCGGCGGCAGCAGCAGCAGCAGCGGCAGCAGCGGCAGGCAGCAGGAGCAGCGCGGCAGCAGCGGCAGCAGCAGCAGCGGCGGCGGCGGCGGCGGCGGCAGCGGCAGCAGCAGAGATGAGAGCGACAACGGAGGCGGTGGCAGCGACGCCGTCAGTCAACTCAAGGATGACAGCAGTGTTAGTGACACAGAAACATTAACTGGACGAGGAAGTCGACCTGCATCAGCATATTTTAAAATGATTCATGACCTTAACGAACGCGCTCAAGCCAAGTACGAGAATGAAAATGATAATATTCTGAGTGACAGTAATTATGCCATACGACTTACAGAGAACATTCACTCGCGGACCATCCCGAGTTGCTCAGTGATCAAGAAACTGATGACGTCACCAGATGTTCCTGACGACACCAAACGCCAGGTTGGTGCGGCTCTTTACGTCGTAGAGTCACTTATGGACACATTGTGGAAGTGGGACGAGGACAACAGTGGGACCACCAGTCCCAGGGAGGAACAACACCAAGACGATGGCTGCTGTTGACACAAGGACCATTAAGTTTCTAAGTTGGAACATTCGTAGCATCAACAAAAGACTGAATGATCTAATTGCACATGTTACCAGTAACAACATAGATATAATTGCTTTACAGGAACCCTACACGTCCAACATGATAAACAAAACCCCACCAAAGATCAGAGGGTATGCATCCTATAATAACAGTAACGCCACAGGCCTATTAACATACATCAGAAGTGATTTACCGCACATTCTTGTGAGCACGTCACACAATGTACACACACAGTTCCATCACTTTCATGTACAAACTACAGCAGGCCACTTTTCATTCCTCAACGTATATGCCAGAAGCCAGAAGCTCAATGTAACATTGCTCCCAGATCTAGACAATCATGGGACAATATACATGGGAGATTTTAATGCTAGACATATTACGCTGGGAGACATTACTAACAACGATAATGGATGCAAATTTATCAAATATGTTTATGACAACAGATTAACCGTGTATACTACGGATACCCAAACTCATTTATTGGGAGGCAGACTTGATTATGTAATGGGTAGAAACCTTGTGCAAGATAGGATGGAATGTTCGTTGGTAAATCACTTAGTTAGTGATCACTATGCAGTTTCTGCTTCCTATGAGGTACAGTGTGATGTACCTAATAGACATCAGAGACGGAAAATGAATATTCCATATGGCTTGCATGACCACTTTATTAATTGTATATCAAAATGGTATCAAGATTACACAATAACGAATGTAGAAGCCTTCTCCAGAGATCTCGTTGATACGATTACTACCTACTACGACACATGGGTGTGTTGGGGAACAAGCCGTAAGCCTAGCAGAAGTGGGCAACACCTGCCACCACCCAAGTTTTTGTTTTTTTTTTATATTTTTACATGCAAGCATGCTTATAAGTACAATAAAACAATACAAACGCAAACATCAGAACAATAAAGCACAACGTGCAAAAAACTAAAGGACATAAACACAAAAACGCCGGCCGGTAGGGCCGACCACACAATAACAATAATTACAAAACAAATTACAACAATTACAGAACAAAATACAACAATAAATACAAACAAAATGACAACAATGAAGCCACACATAGCGGAATACAACACAGAAATGATTCCAAAACATTTAATAAACAGAACAAGGCTACCAGCACCGCAAACACACACGGAGAGGCACCAACATAAAACGAAAAAAGAACAATAATAACAAGAATAATAAGAAAGGAATACAAGTATACAACAAACTGGTAAACCACGACAAAAGCATACACCCAGACCGAGCCACGCCAACAGCCTGAAGGGCACTCAGCACCACACAAACACACAAAACAACATCATAAAACCAAGAATCCACAAAACATTATAAAATAACATGCCAACCACAATCAAATACACACACACGTACACATGGACACACCACATGCACTCTACACAACCCACAGTACAGACAGGAATCATTGGTCTTGCGGAATTACCTCCACAGGAAGATACTTATCAGGGAACTTCGCCCAAGGATATTTTGCTTTATAGGCCTCCCAAATCATATACTCCTGGGTGGTGGGGGGACGACCCCCCAGCTCCCGCGGGCCCGGCATAAACTCTGGAATCTCCAGATCAGGCGGAAGCGGCCAGTCCCGAAGTTCAAAAGCACAAGTCGCATAACGAGGCTTGGGAGCGCGCGCCACGCCCCCTGACGTAGCAGATGAAACCGATGAAGCGTACGAGGGCTGCCGAGACGGCCGCGTCGCCGGAAGCACAGGAGCAGGGACAAGCGACGAGAAGGCAAGACCTCCACCGAGACCGCAGGGGACACTGAAGAGAATGTCGTAGATGGAAGAGGCGTCGAAACCGCAGACGATGAAACGGGGACCGATGCAGGAGTCACAGAATCACCAGAGCGAGCAGTCTTTTTCAACAGCATCACCAGGCCACCCCGCTCACCACGGACTTCAGCAGGGGGCACCACCCCCACGAAGAACCGGAGCCATCCGAGGCAGGCGATGCTCCCGCAGCAGGAACCGCAGACACGAGATCAGAAGTGGAGGCTGAAATACCGGCACCGGCATCCTCCGGCAAATGCACCTCCGCCGTCACCGTAGTACGCAACGCAACTGTAGCCACCCTCCGTCGCCGGCAGACTCACAAGCGTCGAAATCACCAACGTCTACCCATGCAGGCGACGAACGCCGGTAACGCTTAGGCCCGGCCGCAGATCATCAGAGTTGGAGGCCGACTCAGACACACGCTCAACACAAGCCGGGCGAACCGCCGCACGCCTCAGTACTGCAGCATCCTCCACCACATGGGGTACCAGGCCAGACACAGAAGGAAGCGCCGGAGCCACCCCATCACCCAGCACAGCCGGAACAGACGTCGAGGGTGCAGGGACAGGGTCAGATGCAGCAGAGGAAGACGGGGGAATCGTATACGGAAGAACTCTAGAGACACTAGGCGGAGCAGGACGATCACCAGGTGATGATACAACCTCCGGAGGAGAAGCCACCACCACAGAGGGCGTATCAGGCGACACAGGGGGCACATCCGCGGCTGGAGAGGCGTCCATAGCCACAGAAACCTCCTCCACAGGAAGCGGAGGAAAATCCTCCTCACTAAAGAGGTTCACGGGAGCAATGGCTGGTGCAGAACAGTCAGCAGCCTGATGGCCCAACAGCCCACAACGATAACATGTCCGAGGCTGGCGGGCGTAAAACACGCGAACTGTGTATCCCATCAGACGCACAGAGGACGGAATATCCTCCCGGAGCCTCATGCCCAGGGTGCGAATGTTCGTCCTCACACCCTTAAAGGGG